>JAESUZ010004258.1:127500-303813 GCA_017311185.1 Proteles cristata cristata
CAATAGAGACCCTCACACCTCCACTCAAACACACAGGTGTAGTAACACCTGAATCACGTCAGTGTAACCAGATGGTGAGTCTCTGAGGACCAGTGAAGAACACAGATTTAGATCAAAATGGGAAGAGAAACCAAACGAAGGAAGCTAGTTAGCCAGAAATCCTATGCAGAAAAACAGCCTTATGAGAAGAGAACAGCAAAGCAATTCAGATCAAGCTGACATCTTCCCAAAGCTAGCATATACCTCCAAATGCAAATGACATCACCCTTGACCAGGAGTTGAGAGGAAAGAAGGTGGCACTGAGGTCAGCGTTTATTTTTTTTTCAGACTTGACTTTGTTTGGCCAGCATGAGGGCTATGAAACTACTCTGGCCCCACAAGAAGGAACACAGAGCCAATCCACGAGTTGCATGGACAACAGTATGTCAGCAGCTTAACAGGTATCAGCCTGCCAGCTTTTTATTACTTATTACACAAACAATTCTAAATACCATAACTTCTAGAGAAGTGATAAGGTCCAGTAGGTTAGGTCGGTTAGCATTCCTTCCCTGCTTTCCTGGAAGTCTTTTCCACCAGCACTTGGGCTTACTTAACAAAGACTCTTGTCCTACAATTAGCTAGACAGGATCCTTCTGTTAGGTGCTTCTCTCTATGTATAGTTTCATCTGAACAGAATTATCCAGTAATTTTTGGTACTTGGGTAAACTCTGTTCTATATCTTTCTAAATCTACCACATCAACTGTGTGTGTTCTAAATTTACTAGACACATCTAATTAAGGAATTCACCTGATCTTGTCTTGTTTTGTCATCGTATTGGTGCATTATTGTTCCTGATTGGCATATCTTAGCCACTAGCGAGAAAAGGAGTATGATAGGCCCACCTTACTACACACACACTCACATACACACACACACACACATACACACACACACACATTCACATGCACACCTACAATCCTGGCTGAAGTAGGTGAGAGTCTTATATTGGAGTAGGAATTTTAAAGACAGACTTCCATTGAAAATGAGTCATTTTTATTAGCAGTCTAACAACAAAATTAACTTAGAATACTTTGATGATTAATTTCAGAAATGCCAATAGTGTTAAACTAAGAGGACTAGATAGTGTCATTTGAGGTCTAAATAGACACTCAAAGGCCCAGGATAAAACAGGACACATCTAAGCTTATTCTGCTATGGGATATTTGGGAATGTCCTTGCCCTGGTAATTGATAAACTTTTCTGTGACTTAGAAACAAACTTGGTTTCTCCTTTTATCAAATGGCAAGAAATCATCTTACCAGTCCAATGAGACCTTACTAAAGATTCATGTCCAAGAAGTTAATGAATTACTTTTAAATGCCAATTGTGGATTTCAAAATAAAAAGGTAGGTACAACCTATTGAACTAATTGTGCTAAAGCAAAGGTTATGCAGGTGATAGAAGACAGTATCCCAAAACACTAAATATATGTGTTGTTTGGACTATACACATATTAATAATCATTGCTCAAGTTATTAAATTAATTTCATCTTTTAGATTAGTCTTTCCCTAGTTGGCCAAAAATCACCCAGGGACTTTTAGAAAACATAGATTCCCTGATCTTACTCCAGATGGCAATGTCCAGGATTTTAGTCTGGGCATGTACTTCTAAAAAGAGCCTCAGCGATTCTGAGCCAGGTTTGGAATCACTGACTTAAGAAAGCCAGGATAACTGGCTCTTAATCTGTTGTGCCTGGTTACTTTGCTTGTCTTAAAAATCAATACACCTGTTGTGGGGTGATCAGTAATGTATATGGTTGAGTCAGTCAATATTCATGGAAAAATTTCCTAAAATGGAATCTTGGAGAGACCCACTAATAGTTCTTAACACTGAAACATTGCATTAAAGACTATTCTTTCGGTCTCTTTGCTCAGCCCCAATCTACTAAACATAATATACTGTGAAAGCATAAGGAGTCTGAGCAAATAGTTTAAAAATTCATTGACTAATTTAATGTAGCCTTGTTAGTAATTTTGTGAGTGAATAATAGCTTGGTAGATTATTTTATAGACATTTCCTATTTATATTTTCCATGCTTTCCTTCCCCAGTCTACCTAGAGCAGTCTCTCCTCCACTGTTTGTTGTTTTATTGCCTGGGGGAGGGAAGAAGGGAGGTCAAAACAGAGGAAGACCCTCTCCCTAAGGTTTTCCAAAAGTCTTATCCCTTAGGAGAATTTACAAGACTTGAGAAAGGGTAAAAGGAACACAAGTTTTGAAAGAAGAAATAGAATAGTCTGGAAAAGCAGGCAGGAGAAAGGGGCTTTCTGCCAAAATAGCAAACATTCTCCCAGGGCTAGGAGAGGAAATGGGGAAGGCTTACTCCTCCTGGGCAGTACCCCAGGGTGTGTCACTTATCAGGCAAAGAATTCAGAGGTTCCTGCCCCCTAAAAGTACCTGAGTCCCAAGCATGACATTCAAACTACAGAGACTACCAGGCCTGAAGAGTCAGGTAAACAGGGACTGTGGCCTGCTCACATTTATGTGTCCAGAAGACCAGAGACCAGATGCCCTGCCACCCCGCCATGACACCTTGACTGGCATAAGGCCTTGTATTCATTTCCTAACAAATTACCACATCCCAGGTGACTTAGAATAACAGTTAGTGTCTCAAGTTCTGAAGACTAGAAGTCTAAAACCAAGATGTCAGCAGGGCCATGCAGCCTCTGAAATCTATAGCGGAGAATCATTCCCTGCCTCTTACAGCTTCTGGAAGTTTTGGTAGTCTGTGGTGTTCTATGATTTAAAGATGCATCACTCCAGTCTCTGTCCCCATCATCTCATGGCTGTCTTCTCCCAACGTGTCTCTCTTCTCTTATGAGAATACCAGTCATCTTGGATTAAGGGCCCATATGACTTCAGTATAACCTCATCTTAACTAATTATATCTGTGATGGCCCTATTTCCAAGTAAGGTCACCTTCTGAGGTACATCGGGTTAGAACTTCAGCATATCTTTTGGGGCCAAACAATTCAATCCATAACAAGCCTCAACATATCAGGCTAACCCCAGAGTAAGAAGGAACACCAAAAATTCTTTTTTTTTTTAAATATTTTTATGTATTTCTAGGAGAGAGAGAGAGAGACAGAGTGAGCAGGGGAGGGTCAGAGAGAGAGGGAGTCACAGACTGAAACAGGATCCAGGCTCTGAGCTGGCAGTCAGCACAGAGCCCGACGCGGGGCTCGAACCCACGAACCGCGAGATCATGACCTGAGCGAAAGTCGGACGCTTAACCAACTAAGCCACCCAGGCGCCCCAGGAACACCAAAAATTCTTGAGGTGAGATGTTTTTCAGTTTCTCCTTGATACTCATGATAACTGGACTTGGATACCAAATTAAGCCAATTTACCAAGAGTAAAAATATATCTTGTATACTTGAGCTTGTAGACTAAACATTATGTGCACTATTTTCATTCAAATGTTTAATATGTGTAGGAAATGTTTCATATCTTAACAATCTGTTCTGTACAAGAGATCTGGGACTTCTCCACAAGAGTTCCCCAACCCCTCCCTCAGTGTTTTATACAGTATAAGTATCTGTAATATATGAAATAAATGAATAAACATATCACAGAGGATTCCAACAGAAAGCTTTCTCTTTACTGGATATTGATACAACTTGACCTTTTTATTTGAAGATACCAAACTACTTAAAATAAAGTCAGTTTCTACTTTGATTTCTGAACCTGATGTTAAAGAAACATTTGAGGTTTTTTTTTTTTTTAAATTCGTTTCATTTAGGATCTTCTTTATAATTTTTATGGTTACATTTCACATAATTTCATTTTTTTCCTCCTTCAAAAAGTAGATCACTAGAGAATTGCAATCCCTTTAAAAATTCTAAATGCAGGTACAACATTTAAAGCTCATTTGATTAAAATCATTCCTTAGAACAGTGGCTTTTTGAAAAGGTTAATTTTCTTCTAATGTAGTCAGATTTTTAAATCAGAATGCTAGTGCTCCAGTAGCTATATTTATTTCAGAAATGTCAACCAAAAATTCAGACTCTAATAACCAACTAGGAAAATAATAGTTACAGAACCCATGTCACTTTTGAATTATAGCAAAAAGAAGACCCAATATATAATACAGAAACATTTTTAAAAGATAGGAATTTGATTTAACTGACATAACATATTTAGTGACCTTGTTTCATGGATAAAAATAGTCAAACTTCCCCTGTGTCCTTCTCATCTTTTTGAGGAAGAAACATAGGATAAAGTCAGATGTTTGCATTGTTGGGTTTGAGCTCCCCTACAGAGGGCATTTAATACTTTTTCATAACCCCTGAATTCAGAATAAAAGACTTATTAAAAAAAAAATACTGTGTGTGTGTTCAGAAAAAAAAATGTTTGAGTTAACATCAGTCCAAGAGACACAAACCCCCTGATCTCTTGCCATGAAGGAGTAATCACCTTTGATGTTACTGTAAAATATTTCCAGCTGTTCAAAAACAATTCAAGGCCACTAAACTAGTTTAAAAAATTAAATCCTTGTTTTTGAAGTCATAACCAGAGATGGAAACTATAGCCCACAAATAGATGTGAGTTTAATTTTTGGTATCTGCTCAATCATACCAATCTTACCACACTACCTTCCACATGTTTCCGTGTCATTGTGTTAGGACTTAAAATAGTTTAGAATCACAGAAAGGTAAGTTTGAGAAGTCATTTATTCATCCCTATTTCTTCAAACTGAAATCTTTTCAAACGATCCTTAGGTATTGAGGTGGGAAGGCTTCCTAAATTGTTGTATATGTGAATTCTCTTTTGAGAGTACAGTGTTTTGGGGGAGCCATGAAAGGAAGCATAGTTAGAAGTCTTAACACATTTTTTTTGGGTCTCCCAATGTTGACTGGACAAAGAGATAGGAGAGGATACCACACAATCTGACCTATTCTTGACAGAAAACCAGAAGAAATGCTAATTCCTCAGCCTTGACCTAATTCTGTTCAGCTTAACGAAATGAAAAGGATTAAAAGAGAAAAAAAGTACCATCAGGGAAAAAAATATTGCGGTACTAAATCAGAGCAGAGCTCCACAAGAACCCCATCATTACATCAGTTTGATGATCAAGGCCATCACCTTTAGCAAAGTAAAAAGACTCTAGAACCAAACTTAAAATGGTTTTGCCTCAATCTTGTTCTGTTTTTGATTGTGAACTTGATTAAATGCCTGAGGTACAAACCAAAAAACCCCAAAGGTCTGATATAAAGAAGATAGTTGTGGCTAGTATACAGTTCCCACTGTGAGAAGAAATTAAGAATAACCTATGTTTAGAATAATTTTTATCTAAATCTTCTTCAAACACTTTTGAAATAAAATCTCTGTTGAGGGTGATGGTCAGATAAAAATTTTGAAAGTAGGACTGTGAGGGTGGATTTGAAAATGGACTTAGCATTAGCCATCTATCTATTTAATAAATATGTTAGATATTAATAGCAGCCAAATACTATGCTAACTGTTGAACACACAAAGATGAAATCTGTCTTCAAAAACTTGATGTTTAGTTGAATTTGGCAATAAAAAGGGATGAAATACTGATACCTACAGCAACAGGGATAAACATTAGAAACCCTGTATTAAGTGAAAGAAACCAATCATAAAAGACCACAACTGGATGATTCCATTTAAATGAAATGTCCAAAATAGACAAATCTACACAATTGGACATTAAATTGGTGATTGCAAGGACAGGAGGGAATGGAAAATGGGGGATTTCTGCTAATGGATAGAGGGTTTTGTTTGGGTGTGATAATGTACATTGATTGTCATGATGTTTATAGAATTCTGTGATTACACTACAAAAGGTGAGGTATACACTTAAATAGGGAAATTATATAGTATTTAAATTATATCCCAATAAATATGTTTATAAACATCAGTAGAGATAGACACATTCTTAAAATGGTATAAGTGGTACTATTTTCTCTAAGCTACAAGTAATGAAAAAAAGAATAGGATACATTAAGAAAGAGGTAATTAATTTCAAATATGTGAGATTGATAGTCACTGAATAATTAATGCATGGTCATATCAGGACACTTTTCTGTGAATAACTCAAAAATAAACTCTACACAATGATTTAATTTAGTGTTTCAGAACTAATATGACACTGATGATTTCCAGGTAAGGATAAAAGATTGAACCCATAAAATTATATCCAAGCATCACCAAAAACTAAATATGTTTTAAGAGATTAAAAAGTCACAAAGTAGGAAAAAGGACAAGAAATGATAACAATGGAGGGATGATGTCACACAATTTTGGATTTACCAACAGCAACATTGAAAAATGGAAGACAGCGGAGAGCAATGCTTTTGAAATTCTGTAAGATGATGATTTCTAAAGTTCTATACCCAGCCATACTATCAAGTTTGAAGTTTAGAAAAAGGTGTGTCAAAGATGTATTCTATTAACCCTTTCTGAGGAAGCTAATGAAGGATGGCCTCAAAAAAAAAAAAAGGAATAAAACAATAAAGAGGAAGACATGAGATGCAACTCAACAGAAACATTAAGAGATATCCCATTATAATTGTTTGGGAAGATAAGAGAACAGCCAGTCCAGACAGAAACATGAAATTGAGGATTCAAAGAGATCCCCTGGGAGTGGAGATGCTGTCAAGGATAAAACTGACAGCTTATTTAATATATTTTACCATATTGGGAAGGAAAAAATTTTACCATTTTTTTAAAAGAATTAGAGATACAACAACAAGTTTTTAAATTACAAAATGAGGCGATCATTAACTATAAGAAAAAAGTTATATAAGAAAGGAAGTGTAGTCGTAATAATACATTGTTTAGTGAATGGTGAAAAATATTTCTATATAGTAATAAAATCCCTGAATATTTAGTTTTCCAAAAATTATGATTATCTTAAAAAGAATAAGGTGAGAAATAGCAGAGGTTAGGGAGATAATGAGAGAGGTAAATTCTCATCTTACAAGAATTAAAAAAATCAAGGAATACTGTTTATATATATTGAATTAAGTAGCTCAACAAAAAGCTCTAAGACCTGATCATGGTTACCTTGGGTAATGAAACTCCAGAAAGGGTGGAGCAGAAGATTATTATTTTTTATCATAAGTTTTGTAATAGTATTTGAGATTCTTAACTTCGTAGATGTATTGTTTCCTAAAAATTAATATTTGAAAAAATATACTCAAGCACTGAAAATACTGCCAAGTCAAGAACATTTATGGTCAAGTGACATGCTTTATTCTTCTTAAAGAGTGGTTTGATAATGACTACTCATATGCTAATTCTATGGATTTGGCAGTATATCCTGTGGGATATAATCTGGAACTTAATTTTGTCTTTATAAGTGAGATCTAGAGGTCATAATGAGCAGTGTAGTCCTTTTTTTTTGGAAAGGGTATTGGAAAGAAAAGTTAGATGCAACTAGAGGAAAACAGTTCTGGTCATATTTATCGTATAATGCCAGGCAAACTGTAAAGTGCTCAATCCATTAGCCAATACTTTTTATTACAGTGTAACTTAGAGAATCAATAAAATGAACTACTTCTATTTTTAATGCTTTTTATGCCCTCTAGAACTTTATATCCTGTTTCCAAGACTTTCAAAAGGATTTTCTCCTTCTTTCAAAACCAGTTGATTTAATTGTTAACAAAATCAACTGATTTAATTCTCAACAATTTATTTGTTAATAAGTTATGAAAGATGGAAAATACATGGGACTCATATCACCTCTTCCCCACCCATGGCAAGTATTGCCATCTAAAGGACATGCGTGGGTGGTAGAAATGGCATGGCATATTCAGGGACAAGGAAGTTGCCTTGCATGGAGTGGAAGTTTATACACTAAGTAGCAGGAGATGAAACTGCAAGAACAGGATGCTGAGATTTGGATAGCTGAAGAATTTGAATAGGATTTATTGAGAGTGGTAAACCTTTTTGAAATGGAAAGCAGCCTAACAGATGATAAACACACAGGAAAGAGGTTCTTAAGTTCTATCTGTGGAAACAGTCACTCACTGGATAGTGGAAATGAAGCAGAGATAGAAAGTAGGTCATTAAGGCAGAAGAGAATTTGGTGACTCACTAGATTTAAGAACTAAGGAGAAGGCAGTATTGTAGATAATGACAAGTAATAAAATTACCTTTTTTGTAAAGCATTCACTATGGTGCCTGGATGCCGTGCTAAGCCTTTTCCCTTTTTTACTAAGTCCACTGAATGGGACTTTATTGTCACCATCATCACCCCATTCTCCAGCTGAGGAAACTTAGGCAATATAAAGTAATATAAAGTAATTTGCCCAGAGACCCACAACCTATAGGTGATTAGATCCAAGACTTAAAACCAATCGGTCTATTTCCTAGAATGGAGAATTTGGGAAGATAGATTGGATGTCCAAGTGGAAATGACTAGCTGGTACAGAGAGGTATGGGACAGACTTTCTGTGAGAGATTATGGTTTAACACATTTAGAGGGAGTCACTACCATTTTGATAAAAGTACTCATTTTGAAAATGAATGGGCATAGGGACAAGAACAAACCCTGGAGTCAATGACCACAAGGAGAAAAGGAGCCATCAAAAGAGAAAATGAAGAGTTGAAGAGGTGAGGAAAGGATCCTGTGTTATAATCAGAGCCCTGAACACATTTTTAAGGAAAGAAGATAATCAACAGTGCCAAATGCCACAGAGAGATTTAATGGGTAAAAACAGACAGTGACAAAGGGCTGGTGGAAAAGCACAAAAAATATTATTTCAGTTGTTCACTAGGAATGGAAATCAGACTGCCAAGGATTCATATAAGAATAGATGATGAAGAAATTAACACAATCAATAATGTCTACTATCTATTCAGGAATTAGTCAGTGAAAGGTGGTTGTCTGGATGCAGTAGTTCAGAAGGCAATGAGGTAAAGTAAAAGTTTCATATTCCAAGGTAGGGAAAAACCTAGGCATAGTTAAAGGCACAGAATACATGGAGTTTTTTTTCATGAAGTCAATCTTAACTGTGAAGAATATACCTGAAAACATTGAGAAATTCATTAAACCTATCTCTGCAAATGTAGTATAGTCAGCCAACATATCATTCCTTCCAGATAACCCTTGGCCTAAAGCCAGATAGAGTGCATTCTTAAGAAACTCACTAAGAAGTGATGTGCCTCCAACGCCCTGAGACTCATCTGGGAGAGAAATGCTTGCCAAGAGGGGCCTTTTGAACATTCAGAGGAGGTAGCTGATTCTGCCAGCATAGGATCAAAGCCAAGGGGCTCACTCCTGAGACTAGAGCAAGGTCAGCGAGGAAACCAGTGTTCAGGGTGGGGCGGGGGTGGATCAAATAGAGCACTCATGAGGCAGACATTTCGCAGACGTTTGAGTGGGTGTTCATGTCATCACTTGGCAAAGCTCATAGCAGACTCAAGACCCAAGTGGCAGTCTGTCTTCACTGAATAGGCCAGCGACTGCCTTGCATGATAAACGGCCCTGCTATCAATGCCCCTTATACCCATTAAACCAGTTGAAATAAAAGGGCAAAAGCTTGTAATCAGCCTAAGGTGCCAGTAGACATACAGGCCAGTGCTTTCCAGATACCTGAACCTCCTACACACCTGTACAGTAAAACGTAAGCAGATACACATCTCTCTTGGAAAGAATTTAGAAAAATCAAAGTCTCACACTCTGGAGTTCCTAGTCTGGCACTAGCAGAAGTTAGACTAGAATCCAGCATTCTTGCTTCATTTTTTTAGAAAGTTACATTAACTATGTTGTCTCTGAATGACCCCCAATGCAACCAATTTGGTTATTTGACTTGTATTTTATTTTCAATTTGAATCAAAAGCTATTATTAATCCAGGGTTAAACCCTTATGCAATAGGTTCTTCCTTTCTAGGAAGGGGAGGTAAAAATCCTCACCTTTTTTGAGTACCCAGAGCTAACAATCAACGTTCCATCTTTATGTCTACATCAAATCTGTCAAAAAATTAAAAAAATAAAAAAAACATCCTCCCTGAAACACAAAATTCAAAAGCTTAAAAACATCTTAAGAATTAATCTCTATGCCCTATTCTTTGGCTGGCAGGTTAAAAACTGAATTTGCATAAATCCATAGCAGTCAGTCCTCTTTTGTTTGCATGGATAAAAGAGGTCTTCACATGCTGAAGGGGAGGGCTGACTATGCTGTTACAAAGTCATGAAAAATAGTATGAAGATGGGTGCAACGAGGAGCCTGGGAGTCATTTTAAGACAAACTACCTAAGGGTTGATAAGAGAGTGAAGAAAAGGCTGACTACCACTCACTGATATATAGGCACAGTTTAACCCTTGCAGGAAGGGTAAGGGAAAATAAGGTTGAAGTTCAGGTGGGAAGTTTATCTGGGATAAACTTGTTGGTCCAAGTCTACGAGTCCTCTAACTTCCAGTAAGTTGTTCCTACTGCTCACTCCACCCCACATAATATATCCTAGACTGGTAGTCACCCATATAGCTAACACTGGCATCTATACTGATTGGCTGATGCCATGTCATACCTCATTAAATATTTTAAGACTAGCTCTGGGTATATCCAAAATTAGACTCATCATCTCCTCCTAAAAGCTAAACTCATTACTTCCCTTCCTAAAATTTTTCCTTCTTGTGTGCTTTCTTTCTTGAGCCACCTCCACATTCCTAATCACCCTGTTAGCTTCAGTTAGCTTTTGACTCCTGCCTCACATTTGTTTGCCTCTCTTCCAAATCCAACAGCTTTAAAATGCAATGGATGTGTGTCATATCTTGAGATTCTACAAAGTACTACAAGTTATATACTGGAGAGGCAGGAAAAACAGACTAGGCATCACTTATGACCACTGGTTGGTGGTTGGGGAGAGGAACACATACTAGGGGAGGTGTTCGTTACTACTGGCAGGTGGTCAGCCAGGTAAGATCAAGGGTGTAGGGTAATCCCACTATAAACCAGGTAGTCTGCAAAGATATGTGTGGGGAAGGGGAGGGGGTGACTCAACAACTAGGAGTTGAGTCATCACATATCTAAAGCATGTGACACTTGGAAGCTGTCACATGGTTGGTCACATGATTCATAGTTGGTCTACTGACAAGTGGCAGGACTGACACTGGTAGTCCTCTTATCAGGCAGGTCTCAATGGCAGGTGAAGGAGACAATAAGACAGCACAGATGAACAGCTCTTAAATATGGACCGTGTTACTAAGCAATTAGCACAAAAGAAACTCAGAAACAGGGGCAAAGGCAGGAATTTAGTTGTAAGAATTATGTTATGAAGCAAGGAGGATAGAACCCAAGAATAAAGCAGAATAAGAATCGGGAAGCTTTGATTACCAAAATTTAACCATTCAATAAATATTTATCAACTACCATCACAGTGGATATTGGAAAAGAGTTTAAATGTAAGTACAGTTCAGGGCTAAATCCAGATTCAGACAAGATTCAGAAGAGTCCAAAGGAAGGGATAGTCAGCTGTAGCACCTGCAAATGTTATGCAAGGCTACATAGAGGAAATGGTGCTCAGGCAGGTTCTTAAAGAACAGGTAAGCCCTGGCATGTGGAGAGGGTACTTCAGACAGATAGCATAGCAAAGGTGCTGAAGATCGGTGCCTAAAGAACTATAAGGCATTCATGTGCATTGCATTGGTAGCAAGGGTGGCTATGAGTGTGCCCATCAGACCATGTAGATGGGTTTGGATAAGCATCTCTGGCATCTGACGGGAAATTTCCTTGATATTCAAGCAGAGCTGGCCTCAAGTACCAAATTTAGATGAGGTAGAGTGGAATGCAAGACCTAAGACATATTGAGCTTCTGCACCTATCTCCTCTCCTTTCTCTCAAACACCACCCTAATTCAACCCATCAAAACTTCTTAAGTTTATTTAAACCAATGTAGTCCTCTAACCAGTTTTCTCAATTAGACTCCTCCATTCCTTTCAATCTACCCTACATATTGTTGCCTTTTTAATCTCCCTAATGCACAATTTTGAACTTCCTATTCTCATGAAAAAAAATTCTTTCAGTGTCTCCCTATTGCTGGAAGAATCAAGATTCCTGTTTGTATTTTGTGTTTGAAGGACTACTGTAGGGCTCAATTAAATATTTCACAATTATTTCACACTATAAAATGAAACAAAAATTTCTACAACACAAAGGTGTCATTGACAAAGGAGATGATGAATGGGAGGTAGAGAGAAGTACAATAGGTAGAGCAGAAACCACAGGGTTCCTAGCCCTCATCTTCCTCTGCTTTCCCGTCCCTTAACATTTTTTTTTCTCCCTCACTATTTGGAAGAAGGAACACAGGGCCAAAGAGCCACACCTGATGCAATGACATCTTTGTACTACCTTGTTTTTTTTATTTTATTTTTTTTTTGTTTGATGACTTAGATCTTACACTTTCCAAATTTAATGAGTACCTATCAGTGTGATTCTCTAGTGTTGAAGTTATTTTATTTTCTTCTGTATGCCTGTGGAATAAAATTTATTTTGCCTATAAACTTCACTGGCACATAAAAATAGATTTAGATAAGTATTGTGATAAAATGAAATAAATAAAAGAGATTAACCACTGTTTTTATGTCAACATTTAAAATCTTGAGGCTGTAAGTCCAAAATCATAAGGAGTAACTAATCCCAAAATCTTCACTTTTGTTTGAATGTTGAATATCCTATATACAAACAGTAACTCCAATAATGCATGATTATAGAAAGTCAAAAGTTACATTTCTAAAAGGGATTAGTCTAAATCAAGAAGCAATTTTTGCGATAATAAAAATCAAAAGGAAAGTAGACAGGCAAGATCAACCTACCCTCTAATTTATGTTTTACAAATGGCTCTTGTGAGTTTCCAGAAATAACACTGCCTCACTTCATAGTTACTATCTTGTTCATAAACACAAATCCCCTTCCGTCACAGTGTATTCTGAGGATATGGGCTCAATTTTAGATAATTCTTTTTTTTAATATTTTTATTTATTTCTAGGAGAGAGAGAGAGAGACAGCATGAGCAGGGGAGGGTCAGAGAGAGAGGGAGTCACAGACTGAAACAGGCTCCAGGCTCTGAACTGGCAGTCAGCACAGAGTCCGACGCGGGGCTCGAACCCACGAACCGCGAGATCATGACCTAAGAGAAAGTCGGACGCTTAACCGACTAAGCCACCCAGGTGCCCCAATTTTAGATAATTCTGATAGCAATGAAAACAGTTCACACATAGGAAAAGACCTTTTTTTTTTAATTTTTAATGCTTTTATTTATTTCTGAGAGAGAGAGAGAGACAGCGTGAGCAGGGGAGGATCAGAGACAGAGGGAGACACAGCACCTGAAACAGGCTCCAGGCTCTGAGCTGGCAGTCAGCACAGAGCCCGACGCGGGAGTTGAACCCACGACTGTGAGATCATGACCTGAGCCGAAGTCAGACGCTTAACCGACTGAGCCACCCAGGTGCCCCAGGAAAAGACCCTTATATGTGACATCACTTGCAAAGGACATAAATGACCTCTGTCTATAATAGTTTGCTTTTAAATTCTATTTAAAATAGATTCATATGACTGAAGAGACTGTCATTTCTATATTATATATTATATAACTGTATGTTATATTCAGAGAAATAAACTCCCCCAACCATTTATCTATCCATGAAGCTAAAAGCTCTAAAAAAACACCACTGGCCCCAAACCTGAGATTTTATTACAAATGACACCAGGAACTTGGCAGAGGAAGGAAGCAAGGTCAAGCTGTTTGATCAGGGATGACAGAGCCAATTTTTATGGCTTCCACTATATAGACCTGTTTCCAAAAGCAGCGGATCACAACTTTGCTCTCTGCCACATCAGGAAGAGTTCAAGCAGCACAGCTTAGCCTGCCTTAAAAGTGCTTGGTCACAACACCAGGGGCTCTTTTCTAGAAGACTGACACATTAGTTAAGATGCTCTGGGCTGTAAGGAACAGGAGAACCCACTAAGAGCGGCTGGAACAAAAGAACATTTATCATTTCACAGAACAAGTCATCAGGAAGTAAGGGCAGTTCCACAATTGAAGCAAGAACTGCACGATGTCATTGAGGACTGAGGTTCTATAATCTTCCTGTTCTCCCTACTTAGACTTTTACTCCAACGTGTAGAAGTAAGAGATTTTCCATGCATCTCTTTTTATCTCAGAGAAAGTCCTTTACCAGAAGCCTCCTGTTGAATGGCTCACAACTGATCTGGGTACATGCTCAAGCCCTAGCTATAAAGCTAAAAAGCAATACTGGTCATCTCCTTGTCTTAGATTCTTGCCTGTCAAAGTTGGACAGCAAGATAGAAATGGATGCTGGGCAGGCAGCAGGAGCAGCTATAGGATGCAATTGCGAGGACAGCCACAGTGTCACATGTAGAAAGTTACCTGCTTTTAACCATAAACATTTAAAGTATGGTCCTTCATACTTACAAATAGCATCCCTTATCAACGTGCATTGCTATGTTTGCACATTAGGTAATAAATAAAAGGCTCATTGCCACATTCCAGATGATGATGATGATGATGATGATGATGATGATGATGATGATGATAAATGCATAACCTACTGGTATTTGCAAAGTATATGTCTAAGCAATGGTCAATAAAACTGGGCATTTCTGAATGGTTGATTCTTCCCCTTAGAGATCAATTAATTTCTTCAGATATGTAAACTCCATGAATCAATGTCCTAATCTATACAAATAGGTATAGCATGAATAACACTTGCAGAAGGCATATATATATTCAAAATGGATTATTTTCTGAGAATTATTTATAAACTTGGATAAAGAAGGATTGATTATCTGAATTACTGGACCTCTTCCCAAGGGCAGAGTTTGCCTGAGTGCTGCTGTCGGAGGGCCCCGGTTGGTCTTTGGGAGAAAGGGTATGATAATCACCATACCATTTCACTGGGCTCTGTCAATATTTGTTAGATTTTCCAAAGCAACAGGACTGCCTATTAACAGCTCAACTGCACAAAAATAAAATCAACGTTTTCAGCAAGAGTACTGTACTGGCACCCATAACCCACTTTTAATATGAAAGATAGGTTCATAAGAGAAGAACATTCATTAGTCTGCTGTAGGAATGTTGAAACTATGGTGCATTATTTTATTCACTCAATAACTAGACCCATACAAGTACATGGCCATTAGGACATGTGACTTGACGGAACCAAAAAACTTCCTCTTCACGCCCCAGGCTTACACCTTATCCCTTCTTACTTACAATTATTAATCCCTCTTTATAGCTGTTTAAAATTATAAGTGACACTTCCTCATAAGCATAGAAATGGCAAAGAGAGCATGGAAAAGATGAACTGTAGAAAATGATTAAAATGCAAATCTTCCTTGAGAAAATCATGAGTATCTACAGTTTTTCTACTACCACAGTAGACAAAAACAAGTCTTCGAGTGAATGAAACTAGGTTGGGGGAGGAACGAGGAGAGAGAGGGAAGGGGTAGAAAGATGGGGCCTTCTTCAAGTATGGAGCTGGGACCAAGAGCATGAGCACAAGCCTGGGAGCCTGGTAGACTTGCAGAAGATTGGGCTCCACCCTAGACCCACTGAGTCAAGACTTGCATTGTAACAAGACCCTCAGGCAATTCCTGCACAGGTTTCAATCTCTGAAGCAAGGCTCTAGGACCTGAGGCAGTATCTCCAAAGAACAAAGCCTGGTATTGTGCATGTGCTGGGAGTCCTGGCTTCTGGGGACTATAAAAGCTGTAAGCGAGGGAAAGGTCAGATGAATGTGACAGGCAAGCCCAAGTGAGGAAAGAAGTTACCAAGAGGGTGACAGTGCCATTCATGGTGATTGCTAGCTGTAATTAATTACACACTGACGATGGCAGGCACTATGGTAAGGCTTTTCATGCATTGTTTCTGATCCTCGTAATCCGACAATGTGGATAGCATAAGGAAATCTAAACTCAGGGAGGTTAGGTAACTTGTCTAGGCTCTATAGCCAACAACTGACGAAATCTGGATTGACTCCTGGGCTTTGAAATTAGAGAAATCCAAGTTTAAATCCTCTTGTCTCATAACACATGCGTAACTTGGTCAAGTAAGTTTCCTCTCTGTGCTTCTTCTCCTCTAGAAAATCAGGGTAAGAAGAGTTATTTAGCGTCTAGTATATTGTGAGGTTGAAATATATATATGACTAGAGGTGCTTATCTTTGCATAATAGGTAATATGTGCACTAAAGAGTAGTAGTAGATACTATTATTACTATTTCCACTAAGAAAGAGGTCTCCAAAACCAAAGCAACTTCTTCACAATTGTGTCCACATTAGCCCTACTTCATTCAGCACAGTGGAAGACTGTGCAGTGGGAAGTGCAAAAATGTGTATGATAGGGTCCTGGCCCTCATTCAGCTTTAATTTCTATGACGGATCTTCATTCGCTAAGAAAACCAGTCAATGGTTCTTGAAACAAAAATGTATTAAGTGTAGGGGGCCTGAGTGGCTTAGTCGTTAAGCATATGACTTTGGGGTTCAGGTCATGGTCTCATAGTTTGTGAGCTCCAGCTTCACATCGGGTAAAACAAAAGCCCTGGGTGAGCCCTGCTTCTCTCTCTCTCTCCGTTTCTCTCTCCCTCTCTCTCCCCACCCCCAACCTTCCACCTTGCTCACTTGCGACCTCTCCCTCAAAAAAAAAAAAAAAAAAAGTGTTGTCTACCATGTGCAAATAACAAAACCTGAAATGCAAAGCCCACTGAGGGTCCCTCACCCCAAACAGGCGTTGGCAGCAATGCAATAAATGCCCGAGACACGTGTCCTGTGCATGCGGCGTATCTTGGTCACTGAAAAGGTGCCAGGTGCTCTAGTGGAGTCACAGAAGACTTCAGAGAGTTGCTGCTCTCTCCCTCATGCCATCTACAATGATTTATTTATCATGCTATAGGATAATTTTTAAAAGTTTAGACAGCACTCATTCAACTACATAAAGAATATGTCAAAGATTGTATTTAACTCATTAACTGATGAAGGAACCAGTGAGATA
The DNA here is from genome assembly GCA_017311185.1 of Proteles cristata cristata. Classification (NCBI taxonomy): domain Eukaryota; kingdom Metazoa; phylum Chordata; class Mammalia; order Carnivora; family Hyaenidae; genus Proteles; species Proteles cristata. The sequence goes on from JAESUZ010004258.1 coordinate 144,516, forward strand.
CTAAACCTGGTTCAGATGAGAATTAGAGGAGCAAGTATTTACAGGCAACTTAATAAAGGAATGTTAGGATAAGATTGCTTAGTTATATACAACACTGTAACGTGCTATTGGATAGCAAACTGTAACCTTAGGAATTATCTCTTTTTACTGGGTGGAAAGGATCGCATTTCCACGAGTGCGATAAAAGAATTTCCTGGTTTCCCAGCAGTACCGCTTTCTGAAGAGCTGGAAGGAAAGAGTTGGTTTTAATTATTTCATATTCTTTGGACCTTAACAGTATGTTTTTACATCCAATAAAATGTGAGGTTAGAGAAATTCAGAATTATCTGCGGTCATATTTCTGAGTATATAGCACTAAGTCTTAGGGTGTTGATGACATTTACTGGAGGAAATGAACTCTCTCAGAAACAACAAGGCGTGGTAGGGGGAGGTGGCCTGGGAGTAGTAACAAACTGAATCTGTTCAAGCTCTACTATTAAATGTCTGGCGACCCCCAAGGTCATTTCCCCTCTCTGAGCTTCAACTTCCTCACCTGAGAGTGAGGAAGTGGACTAAATGACCTCTAAGAGAAATAGGTTTAAAACCTCAGGGAACATCAGTGTCACTGGAGGAAGCTTGGTAAAAAAAAATAATGTAAAAATCCAGATTCCCAGAGCCCACACCCAGAGATCCTGGATCAAAGTCCAAAACTTCCTCAGATGGGTGCCAGGACCTTGCCGTTGTCAGTGTGGTTTTGTTTTCAGTACCCCCAGGGATGCCCATGCAAGCACAGACCACACTTCTAGATGTTGTGCGTGGAGGTCTCTTCCTGCTTAGCTGCTCACCACCCAGTATCCCGCGTGCGCTGTGCTCAGGGCCTGAAGACTGGGCTAAGCCTCCTGCCGGTGCTCTTGTCACAAAATGCTCCCGAATATCCATGGGGGTTTCCTTTGTTACCTATTTCCTTTCAGAAGACTGTGCAGATTAATTAACTGGCATGGGTACCGCATTTAATAGCTCTTGAAAATAATGTTGCAGTGGACATTTCTGGAAGGTTTTTAGGTTGTATATTGTTGAGATCCAACTTACTATTTTATCTCCTTAAGACTTCTGAGGGGTCAATTGGTATACACATTGTTACAATATACTATTTTCTCAGAGAATATCATGGAAAGGTGTTTTTTTTTTTTTTTTTTACATCTAATGCAACTAAGCATTTATAATTTTCTGAGAACTAAAATCATAAACTATCTTGAGTGGGTTTGCCTTTCATCTTTGGTTATATTTTTAAATTGGTTCTTCTAATATAGCTATTCGAGTCATTTAAGTGTGTATTAACAACATATAAGCATTAGTATTATACCCAGATAAGCTTATATTTGTGCCCTATAATAAAACAACTTTATTCATGTCATTCTTTGTTTCTATAAGAACCTAACAATGATTTTCAGGAGATTTAACACAAGTAGAAATAAGATCTGAATTGACCAAGAAATCAAGGAAACTCAGGTTTTGTACATCAAGAACTTTTTTTTTTTAAGATCAAAGAAAAGAGTAGAAAATTAATACCCCTTTCTGTTAGCAGGCACATGTACACACACAATCAGTACTCTAATTAAGAGGGAAAAAAAATAAGCTAATGGAGAAAACTTGACTGATGTTTAAAAGTTACAAAAGCTTATTATTTTTCAAAGCAGAATTTGGACTTTCTTTTGTAGTCTGATTAGCACTTGATGTTATGGCTAAAACACATGAGTACTTGGAAAGCCAAAATAATAGAACACATAAACTAGTTTTTCATCTCCTAGGGAGGACCCAATCTTCCTAGGGTGAGGTAGATAGCAAATGAACAGATATTCTATGCTAAAATCTGAGTTAAGATTACCTGACCATCTTCCATCCACCCTAGCTGGTATTTCATCCAACTCCATCATTGCTTTGAGGAAACTTTCCCATCCTCCATATCTCAAGGACATCTTTATCTGACTGTCACAAAACTCCAATAGTGAACAGATAAAGTTCTTCAAATAGAGCCCTTACCTCACCCAGAAGGCCTGTCTCAACCCTTTTCTTCCCGATAACACCAATCTTTCACTTATTTGGAATTCTCTTTCACACCTGCCCTACACTGACCTTCTCCTCTTACACCTCTGCATGCGTAGGATCTATGGGTAAAAGAAGGAAAGCTTTTGTTACCCATCTCCCCTTGTTCTCCTTATTGGAAAAGAGTCTCTTGAGTGAACTGAGGGAAATGCTTTTTGGTCCAGAAACATTCAACAATTTATCTAAGAGCTTCATGGTATCTTTCAAAGTAAATTTTGTGTCCAAGTACAACAAATACAAAAAAGGACACAAATCTTAAGAGTGTAAAGAGAGCACACTGCGTAATCAGCACCAGATCAAGAAATAGAACATAACCACCACTCTAGAATCATTCCTGCTGTCCACTTTAGTCACTAACTGAAAGAAAATGACCCTCCTAACTTCTAACCCCATCTATTAGTTTTGCTTGTTTTTGAAATTTATATAAATGAATTCTCATACTATATACTCTTCTCTGTCTTCTTTAGCTGGACATTATGTTTTTGAGATTCATTCATGTTGTTTGTGTGGCAATCGTTTGTTTATTTGTGTTGCTATGTGTCATGCCATTTTATTTTATTTTATTTTATTTTTAAATGTTTTATTTTTTTCTGAGAGAGAGAGAGACAGCGTGAGCAGGGGAGGGTCAGAGAGAGAGGGAAACACAGAATCTGAAGCAGGCTCCAGGCTCTGAGCTGTCAGCACAGAGCCTGACATGGGGCTCGAACCCACAAACCATGAGATCGTGACCTGAGCTGAAGTCAGATGCTTAACCAACTGAGCCACCCAGGTGCCCCGTGTCATGCCATTTTATAAATGTACCACAATGTATTTATTCAGTCTATTCTGGATGAGCATGTGGTTTATTTCTAATTTGGAACTATTATGAATTGTGCACGGTGAACAATCTTGTACATATCCTTTTGGTGAACATACATACACACTTCATGTATATATAGATGGTGTATCACAAGTGGAATTGCTGGACCGGCTTTAATAGATACTGCCAAATGGCTTTCCATAATAGTTATACAAGTTTACACTGTTACCACCAATTACTTCAAAACTGCATTTGAATGTATAGAATGTATCATTATGTTTTTAATTTGCATTTCCCTGAGGTTCAATATAGTTGAGCATCTTTCTATATATTTGTGGCAATTTAGGCAATTCACCTTTACAAGGTGTCTGTATAAGTCTTTGGCCCATTTTCTATCAGGCTGCCTGCATTTTTCTCTTTCTTTTTTAATGCTTATTTATGTATTTTGAGAGAGAGAGAGAGAGTAGGGTAGGGGCAGAGAGAGGGAGAGACAGAATTCCAAGCAGGCTCCACACTGTCAGGGCTCAGTTTCACAGACTGTAAGATCACCACATGAGCCTAAATTGAGGGTTGTAAGCCTAAACGTACTGAGCCACCCAAGCACCCCTTCCTGCATTTTTCTTAAGGAATTCTTATATTCTTGGAATTAATCCCACTTGGTTTTGTTGAACTATCCATTTGTATATTACTATTTGATTTGATTTAACTATTTTGTTTAGAATTTTTGCTTTTAAATGCATGAAAGTGATTGGCTTGTCATTTTGTATTCACATAAACTCCTTTTCAGGTCTTAATAACAAGTTTATACTGGCTTCATGAAGCAAGTTGGGAAATTCTCCCTTTTTATCCTATATTCTGGAAGAATGTATGTAAGGTTGGTAGCATTTCTTTTTATTTTTTTAATGTTTATTTAATTATTTTGAGAGGGATAGCAAGAGCAAGGGAGGGGAAGAAAAAGAGGGAGAGAGAAAATCCCAAGCAGGCTCTGTGCTGTCAGAGCAGACCTGGACACAGGGCTCGATCCCACGAAACATGAGATCATTATCTGAGCTGAACTCGAATTGGATGCTTAATCAACTGAGCTACCAAGGTGCCCTGCTATTTTTTTTTTACTGTTTACAATAATTCATCAGTGGATTGACATATGCTTAGCTTTCTTTGTGGAAAGGCTTTTAGTAACAGCTTTGATTCTTTAATGAAATTAAAACATCCTTAATAACAGATTTAATTGCTAAATGTTTTGAGAATTTGTCAATTTTCTCTAAATCATCAATTTATTGACAGAAAATCATATGCCAGTTTTATATAAAACTATCCTACTTTTATTACTTTAGTGTCTCAATGATCTGTAGTGATGCCTGCTTTTCATTCCTAATATTTGCAATTTGTATCTCTTTTTTATCAAGAACAGCCTTGCTAAACTGTTATCAATTTTAACATTCCTTTCAAATAACCAACCTTTAGCTTTGTTGAAATTGTTTTCTTTGTAAATTTGTTTTCTATTCCAATGATCATTTGTTTTATCTTTCTTATTTTCTTTCTTCTATTTTATTTGTGTCTGCTGTTCTTTTTCTAGTTTCTTGAAACAAGAGCTTAAATCATTCCTTTTCTGCCATTTTTTCTGATACAGGTCTTCAATTACTTTAAGTACATCACACATGTTTTGATAAATTGTTTTGATTTTCCTTATCATTATCTTCTAATTGTATGTGTGACTTGACTTAAAAATACAATGTTTAATTTTTTTCAGTGGGAATTTTCTAGTTAATTGATTTCTACCTTAATTTCACCATGGTCAGAAAATAAATTCTAAATGATTGCATCTTTAAATTTTATTAAACCTTGCTTAATATTGCAGCACAAAAAAACTTGGCAAGTATTGCATTTGCACTTGAAAAAATGAGTATTCTGACATTGTTTGGAACATTGTTCTATAAATATGAATTAGCTTAAGTTCTTTAATTTTACTATTCAGAACTTTTATAACCTTACTGATTATTTCACCTATCCAATCACCTATTAAGAAAGGTGAGTGACGCGGTTCGTGGGTTTGAGCCCCGCGTCAGGCTCTGTGCTGACTGCCAGCTCAGAGCCTGGAGCCTGTTTCAGTCTGTGACTCCCTCTCTCTCTGACCCTCCCCTGCTCACGCTGTCTCTCTCTCTCTCCTAAAAAATAAATAAAACATTAAAAAAAATTTAAAAAAAAAAAAAGAAAGGTGAGTGAAAGTTTACTGTTATGATTGTAGGTTTATTTGTTTCTTTATTTACTTATATCAATTTTTTGCTTTATATTGCATGGGTACAGATTTAGAATTATAATATTCTCCTCATGCATTTAACCTATTTTCATTATAAACTATCTCTTTCAATGTTTAAACACTTATTACCTTAAAGTGTAGTTTGTCTGAAATTTGTATCTTTCTTTTGGTGTTACATATGGCATATCTCTTTCCATTCTTTTAATTATAGCTTTTCTGTGTCCTTACCGTTAAGGTATGTCTTTTTACTTAAAATATTGTGAGTTTTGCTTTTATAACATGTCTGAAATTCTCAAATATTTTGTGATAGGATTTAGTCCATTTTTATTTAGTGTAATTATAATAAATTGGGGTTTATAGTTACATTTTTATTTTTCTATGTACCCAACTTGTTTTAACTTCCTTTTTCTCTTCTTTATTATCTCCTTTTTAATTAAGCAAATCTATTTGTTGTTATTTCATTTTTCTTTATGGCATCTTGTATTTATATTTTCTTTTAAGAGTCTTCCAGTGATTATCCTAAAGATTACAACATGCATCACTGACTTATCACAATGAGATCAAATTTTTTCTCTTATGACTTCCTTGAAAATGCTACACCTTAGAATACATTAACTCCATTTAGTTGCATTATTATGGCATGCATTTTATTTTTTCTATATATTATAAACCCAGCATATATCACTATTAGTGGTTTTCCACAGTCAAGATTATTTATATTTTACATTTTCTGGTGTTCTTTGTTCTTCTTTACATTCTGTTTTTTCATCTAGAGTGATTTTTCTTCTAAAGTTTAGTTAAAAATTTTCACTTATAAAATCTCCCTGCGGTTTCTTTTTTTAGGTGGAGATCTGCTACCAAAATATTCTCTTCATTTGTGTTTCCTGAAAAATACATTTATTTTAGCCTATTTTTGAAGAAGGTTTTTGCTAAGCATAGAATCCTAGGTTGACAGATACATTTTTTTTTTCATGACTTTAAAGATATCATTGTTTTCTTCTGGCCTCCATCATTTCTGTGAAAACCCAGGTATAATTCTTTTTGTTATTTATTTAAAGATAATGAACCTATTTTTAGTATTTAAAATTTTTTCTTGTCATCTTGTGGTTTTCAGCAGTTTTTACTGTGATGTGCCATGGTTTGTTTTTCTTTTATTTATCCTGTTTGGGTTTTAGGCACTTCTTTAATCTGTAGGTTTATTAGTTTAGGAAAATTTTTGACCAGTTTATCTTCAAATATTGCTTATACTCTCACCTTTCTTTATGTATTCAATTGACATATATGATAGAGTTTTTTACTGTCTTCCATCTGTTCCTCATGCTCTTTTTTATATTTTTCATTTTTATTTTTCTCTGTAGTGCAGTTTAGATGTTTTTCTATTGTGAAAACCCATCTATGGAGCTCATTGTTTTTCAATTCTGGAATTTCCATGTATTTCTTTTTTTTAAATAGATTCACGCTCTTTGGTAAAAGTTTTTATCTTCTTTTCTTTTTTCTGTACCTTTTCTCTATTTTCTTCAGCATCAATATATTCATCGTCTGTAGGTCTGTTTCTCTTATCTTTTTTCCCTCTTATCTGTGGTCATATGATTCCATGTCTAGCACACCCAGAGTTTTTTTTTTTTTATGGAATGATAGAATGAAGAGAGAGAGAGAGAGAGAGGGAGAGAGAGAGATATGGATATAGATATGGTAGTAGAGGCTCCATATAATGTTAATTACATCCAGAGAGTGTTAACTTTACTCCATCAGGCAGATAGGGTGAGAACCCATGTACTACTTAATTCAGTGAAGGTGTGAACTGACTCAGGCTGATGGCAATTTTGCAATGGTTCAGTCTACCTCTGGTTTATTTCAGTTCCTAAGACATAGTTTTTTTCTGGATGGATCCTGAACTCTAATCCTGATGTCTTAGTATGGCAAGACTGCTAAGGACTTTTCTCTGCTTTTTGGAGTCTTTCTGATTAGCTTTGTAGCCTTCTGAGCCACAGCTTTATATTTTTAGCAAATGTATCAAGAAGATATCCAGCTTACACCAGTCTCAGTTTTCCACCCAATTCTTTTCTTAACAACTCCGCTTCCCTCCTGAAAAAGACTCCTCATGGTTTTTCCATCCATCACTCCATATGGGAGGCAAATTCCAGATTCACATTCTTTCTCCATTCCCATAATCAACAAATGCCCCCAGGTAAGAAATGGATGCAGACTCTTGATTGAAATCTCTGAGATTTTCCCCTTTTTTGAATACCCCTTCCTTCCCCAGTCCTGGATTGTTTCAGCAGCTCTCTTATCCTTTGAAACTAATTGTTTTGTTTTGTTTTATGTGGTAGTTCTAGTTGTTTCTGGCTAAATAGTGGCCAGTTGGAAACTACTTTATCATAACCAGGAACAAAGATCCATACTGTTTTTAAAACAGGTTCTGAGGAGCCCTTGCTATGAAACAAAAGGGATCTACTGGAAGATACACCCCCTGGGAGTTGCCTTAGTGGTGTTTTACCTCACTGTATCCAAGAGTGAGAATAAGTGGTTGTAACCATAACTCTTCAACAGCTGGCTGAATAAACACAGGTCAGCCATTCAACTTTCTCCACTTAATAAATGATGACATTATCTGCTCTTCCTCCTTGATGGAGTTGTCAGGAGAAAAGTACTTAAGTGTTTAAGAAAGGTATATAGAATGGAAATTATGAGCATGGACAATTAGTTCTACATGATCAAATATTTGTTACTTTAGCTATTCATTGGATGACTATTTTTCTTCCTCAATTAGACTCTAAACCCTCTAAGAACAAGGGTCTGTGTTTTCTACTTCCATTTTTCCCCTGCAGTTTCAACTTTTGTGTAATTCACAAAATAGACATTGTTTAAGTGTGTTACTGAAAAAAAATGTCAACTTATCCTGTGTCTGTCCATATTAGAGAATTCTGAAGGGCAGGCTGTAAGACTCATTTTGTTTTTTATCAGTCTTTATTGATCAGGCTTAGAGATTCATACCGTTATATGCTGACAAATTTTGGGGACAATTTTTGACAACTAGCTTTTTCTGTTTCATCCTTTCAGTTAATAAAATCTTAGGATAAGGAGTTTTCAATTATATAGCGCAGTAGATGACTTCACTTGCTGATAATCATTAGACCCAACTCTTTTTACAGTAATTACTAGTTTGTATAAAAACGGATCACCTCTCACAAAGATGGGGCACTTAAAATGAAATGCTATCTACCCATCCACTTCCCACCCCATTGACCCTTCCTTTCATCTAAAAGCAAGGGAATTGCTTATTTCAAGGTGGTCTTGAAAATCATCTAGGCATAATTAAAGTTTGCAATATCCTGTAAGTAAGCATTATATTTTAATATTTTCTGCCAAGACTTGAATTTGCTAGGCATGACACATTTATTGCTGGCAGTAGATGTACCAAAATGTACCAACACCAGGGAATTAATAAATACCATAGCCCTCCAATGGAGTAAGTTGCATGAATATTTAATAGGAAATGCATGATGAATTTCTTGCATGATTATGCAGAAAAACATTTGGGAATGGTTGCAGCTGTTACATGAACTAGCTAAGTCTCTCTTCTCCCATCTCTTTTGATCTTTATCAATCTCAATATTGTACTTTAACTTTAGCAGTTAAGTATCTCCAATGATGAGTATTTCAGATACCTGTCAACACTTTAGGAAATGTGCGACTCTTCCCATATGTTATCTGTGTATGTGTGTACCTTACAATGTTCAGTGGTGCATTTTGAGGGAACAATTGAGAGGTTGTTGGAGGATACACAGGCCATCAGGGAAATCTGACTCAAAAGAGAAGGTGAAAGAAACTAAAAGAGTAACAACTCCACTCTTATGGGTTTGTCAAATTCTTTCTGACAACACCTTTGCATCTCTACCTAAGTCCCATGAAAAATATTCCAGTCTAAATTTAGGGGAGCTTTTTAGGACCAATACTTGACATTTCTAGTATTCCCAAGATTTTCCCCCCTCATTTCATGGGTAGTAGATATACTTAAAGTGCCCCAGAAGTATGGTTTCTTTCAGCAGGTAAAATATTCCTTTATTCTGAAGTCTCTGGTATATTCATAAGGTTGAAATATCATAGCACAAAATAATTTCTTTACAAATCAAGACCCATAAAACAGGAAATTATTCATTGAATTGTGAGAGCAGTGAGGTCAGATCAACATATATTGAAAGCCAGTTGGTTTGGGTCCTCTGGAGCTTTAAAGGGCATCTCTCTGAAACAAAAGTCATTCTTTGGTTCCATTCAAACATCCCAATTCACCACAATAGGTCTTCAACATCATGCTCCCAGGAAATGGGGATTCCAGAAAAACCTCAGACTCTGGACTCTTCATAGACAGAACACAATGTTATCAAATCACTGCAGGGAGCTCAAACATGCTGTTTTTGACAATGGCCTGTGACCTTTTAATGAATTGCAGGTGACACAATGTCTCTGTCCCTTAAAGCAATTTAGTGCTTACTAGATGCCATTAAAGAGTTGGCATCCCATAAATTATCAAGTGATGATTATATTCTTGGCTTCAAAACAAGAAGAAAATCCTGCTTAACAATACATTTGTTCCCCCACTGTGTAGTGAGATGAGTTGCACCTCCTAAAGTGGTGACTTTATTTATTACTTTCACATTTTGGGATCTATTTTTGGTAAGAGCTCTTGGTCACCCTAGACAGACTCTGCAATCACAAAGATTAATGCATCTTTAACTGAATCAAATGTTTCTGTATGGAGAAAGTTTAGACAAAAGAGAAGATACAGTTAAAATCCAAAAGCTCCCCGATGGGCACCCCAGGTTTAAGAAAAAAATCATGAACGATATTAGAAAGCTACTTTCTTTTCCAGAAGTTTAAACATCATAATGAAGCAAGACAACTTATGTCCTGGTTTCCCTGAGAGTTTCCCACCAGAACCCAAATGTCTAATATATAGACATTCTTTGACAAGCACAGAAAAAGTTATCAGGTATCTCCCCCACTCTTGCAGATGGTCAATGCTCGACACCAACATCCTCACAAACATATATACGCAGAATGGCCCTGAGCCACACAAAAGACATTCCCATGTCAGTAGATGAATGTTTATCCTTAACCATCACAGAACCTTCACCAGCAATCCAGCTCCTTGGTGATACAACTCAAGGTAAACAGACTCACATCACCTCCTCCTTCCATTTTGCCTAAGTCTAACCCGTTCTTGGGCAAATGATTAAAAAGAAAAACTCATCACGTTGAATTAAGCTGAGTGCTCCATTTATGTGGGTCCATCTCTGGCACTTTTAGAATACTTGTATCCAGGCAGAAGTACGTATAATCAAGAAAAAGAAAGCTAAAGGGTTTTTGCTCTTCTACAAAGAGGTGGCTGACCATTAGAATATTATTTATATTGTATGAAGACTTTAGTTTCATAGAAGCAAAAAGTAGAATGGTGGTTGACAGGCATAGGATGGTTGGTGGAGGGGTGGAGGGGAAGTGCGAAGATGTTGGTCAAAGGGAACAAACATTCATCAGTTATACAAGATGAATACCTTCTGGGGATCTAACGTACAGAATGGTGACTATAGTTAAGAATACTGTATTGGAGGGGCACCTGGGTGGCTCAGTCAGTTAAGCATCCGACGTCAGCTCCGGTCACGATCTCGTGGTTTGTGGGTTGGAGCCCCGCGTCAGGCTCTGTGCTGACAGGTCAGAGCCGGAAGCCTGCTTCAGATTCTGTGTCTCCCTCTCTCTCTGCCCCTCCCCTATTCATGCTCTGTTTCTCTCTGTCTCAATAATAAATAAGCATCAAAAAATTAAAAAAAAAATACTGTATTGGATACTTGATATTTGCTAAGATAAATCTTAACTATTCTCACTACAAAAAGAAAAAAAACTCTTCAGTTTATGATGATGACTTAGCATAAACTTCAATTAGAACATGATTGTGACAAAAGAAAAGAATTCTAGTTCTAATGCTCCCAAAAGGCCTTTTTCTTAACCCAGTATTATCAATTATGGTCAATTAAAGTGGCCAAAACATTTATACTAACTCACAAAAGAAAAAATATTGTAAGGAAATGGGCTTTACTTCCTTTTGTATCTTTCAGGGTAGTACAATGGAACTCTTCACATGAAAGAAAAGAAAATAAATTTCTTTTTAAGTGAATAATAATATTTAGAGCTAATCTTCAGTACTTTAAATTTTATGTTTGGAAACTGACTCACCCCAACTCAGACTTGCTCTGAAAGAGTCCGGTTCAAGCCACCCATTGGGAAGGAACCAAAGCACAGCCACCGGCTTCCTGTTGCCTGGATCTTTTATTACTTTGGCTCATTAAAACTCCTTGTTTGTATTTGCATTTTACTCTTGGGCAACTTTATAACACAGAATAGTGATAAGCCTGCAGACTGCTCCTACTCATTATGTTTAATCATAACCACAATAAGGGAGATCATCATATCATGCCTCTATCTCAAATACACTGCTAGGATTTTAAAATAGAATTGGTACCCTACAATAACCTTGGCACATGCCCTCTCTGTTTCTCCTTTTTTCAAGATGAGCTCTTGAAACATAAAATACAAGGCATACAATAAACTTGGAGAGGTCCCCATTTTTAATTAGAATGTATGATTAAAATGAGGAAAAAGCCCTACTTGAAAGCAAATGTGCATACAGAGAGAGAGAAAGAGAATGGATGAATATCATTAAAAGGTTAGGTGATATTCTGTGGCTGAGCCACACGCCCCTGCTCTAAAACACCCATCTTACTGTGGGCCAAGAGGGCTCCCATGTTGTTTCGGGTTGGTCTCCTGCATATTAAGGTTTACATTATAGTTTAACTGAGCCAATGCTTCAGTTTCTGGCATAAGTTACTCATTTTCTTGTGCTAATGAAAAACACACATCAGCTCCTTGAAATTCCCAAAAGCAGCATCAGTTTTGCCACTAATTGTAGCACCGTTGAGGCAAAGGAGGAGAAGGAGAGTGATTACAATAGCAATATTTGGGACAGGGCTCTTTGCCTCCCTGAGTGGTCCTCTAACTGAAAACATTTGGGACTCGCCCCTCCTGGCCTTGAGTTCTCATGAATTTTAAGAAATTGGAAGCCCCCAGGAGCACCAGAGCGTGTGGAAATAATGGAACTCTGGCCTAGGAGACATGAGCAAGAAAGTCTGGCTCAAACTTCAAGCCCCAGCAGAAGGGAATTTGAGACATAACCATTTGATCTCCTGTCTCAACCTGACAAGATGTTCCTTTTCAGGGCCAAATGCACTCATACTGTCTTCTCCAACAACTGATACCTTATGCATGAGAATATTCTGATGAATCTGACCAGCACAAATATAATAAACTGCTTTTCTATGAAACACAACTTTTCAAACAACCAGAGGACTTTGGGGTGCTGAAAATTCTCCCCAAGTTTGGGGAGAATCACTAGAGGGTTTTTTCTCCCCCTGAAATCCACCTCAGGGCTTTCAAATCCTACTTACCAATGTATAAAAAATCAGTTTTGCTCAATAGAATTTGTTCAATGGATAAAAACAGAAATATCACAAAAGGGTTGAAGACCCCATTACACACAATACCTCAACTTGTGCATATTCAAAACAGACATGCTCTGCAGATATTTTACTAAAATTATTTGCTGCAGAGCAGGAGCCAGGCAGGAAGCCGATGCACAATGAATTGATTTCCAAGTCTTATTTGTGGCTGATTTGAGGTTAGAGAGCATTTCTGTGCTGGGTGGAGTGGTAAAATGAATGTTTATTGTTTAGGATTTAAAAGGCCCATTATCATGCAGACTCAGTAAGGTTCTGCCACACAAAATGGAGTACCAGGCCAGCAGGCAACTGATTCAAGTGACAAGAGGTGAGCGGCAACAGCCCTTCCATGTTAATAAAACATGTCCCAGCACTCGAAGGAACCCTAGCACAGTATGAGAGCAGATAGAACTTATTAATCAGAACTACTGCTAACTCTAATTACAGGCTTCCCCCAAGTTACAAAATAAATGGATGGCTTGGCAATAAAGCAATGTTTTATATATTACATCCTTTATTTCCACTGAATCCTCTTATAAATGAAAGTGAATTTTGATAGAAAAAAGGTCTAATCCCACTAATAGGGACTGTGAGATATCTCCATATACAATCTCCTACCTCTAAGCTTGTAATCTTTAGTTCTGGCTAAAGTGCCCATTCAGGTCAGCAATAGTGATGCCTGACTCTAGTCATTAGATGTGACATCCTAAGTGAGTCCATCTTCTCGCCAAAAGAAGGTGCTGAACTAGACTAGTTTAAGGAAGCTATTGGTGAACCTGGATCCCTATGAATATCTTATGAAAGCTCTGGACCCTCTCCCCAGAAAAATACATGCACACACATGCAGAAGCAGGAATACACATACAATGGCAGGAATAAATCAATAGAAGCTTATTAAAGAATAGAACGCGTGGGTGGCTCAGCCAGTTGAGTGTCTGACTTGATTTCGGCTCATGTCATGATCCCAGGGTCTTGGGATTAAATTTCATGTTGGGCTCCACGCTGATCATGAAACCTGCCTGAGGTTCTCTCTCTCTCTCTTTCTCTGTTTGTCTGCTGCTGCTCCCATGCTCACCTGCACTCACACTCGCTCGGACAGAATGGAATGGAATGGAATGGAATGGAATGGAATGGAATGGAATAGAATAGAATAGAATAGAATAGAATAGAATAGAACAGAATAGAATAGAATTCTGGTCTAAAACCCCTGACCCAGACAATCTAAGGTAGTTTGGGCTTTAAAAGTTATGATTTTGGTTTCTTGAGCAGCTTCCACACTGGAGATAGTAGACTATAGACATTAGATTTAGGCACATTAAATACATCAAATACCAACTTATACCATGATGAAATACGGAGCAGCTAATATGTGAACAGGTTGGGACTTCAAACTATGCACTCTAGGTGCAGGCAGTCTCCATTCAATAAAGATGGATTTCAGTAAAGGAGGGATTTCACAGAGCCTTAAGATGTGGTAGCACAGCATTACCCCGCACTAATTTTCAACTCGATATAATGTCTGCTCTGGTCTATGCTGTGCAGTTCATGCTACCACCATTTCGAAACTTAAAACCAAAACATTTAACATTACATCTAAAAATAATTACTCTTTCAGCTTTTAAATTTTTCATATAACAGGGGCTCCTGGGTCAGTTAAGTGTCTGACTTTGTTTCGGCCCGATCATGATGTCATGGCTCATGGGTTCTAGCCTTGGTATCAGACTCTGCTGACAGCACAGAGCTTGGTTGGGATTATTTCTCCCTCTCTCTCTGCCCTTCCCCTGCTTTCTCTCTCTCTCATTCTCTCTTTCTTTCTCTCTCAAAATAAAAAACAAACATTAAAAAATTTCTAATTAAAATTTTCATGTAATTACTTTAAAATTCTCATGCTTGGGACACCTGGGTGGCTTAGTCGGTCGAGGGTCCGACTTTCGCTTAGGTCATGATCTCGCGGTTCGTGGGTTCGAGCCCCACGTCGGGTTCTGTGCTGACTGCCAGCTCAGAGCCTGGAGCCTGTTTCGGAGTCTGTGACTCCCTCTCTCTCTGACCCTCCCCTGCTCATGCTGTCTCTCTCTCTCTCTCTCTCTCTCTCTCTCCCTCTCCTAGAAATAAATAAAACATTTAAAAAAAATTCTCATGCTTATCTCTGATGTTCCATTGATCCTTGATACTATAATCCTTACCTTCAATTTACCCTTAGGTAAAGGGTTCCACCGCCTACCTATCATAGATGAAGATAAGGGGAGAGAAAGATAACGTAAGGGTCAGAATAAAGATGAGGTTCAGGGGAAAGGAGGGTCGGGGAAAGCTTGGTGTTTATAGCTAAGAACTTTTTATATCAAGGTCACTGAATCCACACACTTTTTCTTCACTCTCCTTAACAAAATTTGAATCTCAAGATGTGGTTTTTAGTCTCTATATAGTCCGTATATGTAGGAAGAGAACTTTACCAAAAAAAAAAAAAAAAAAAAAAAAAGCACTGAGGAAATCAATCCAGAATTACTCTGGAAAATTTAATATGACTAGTAATGACATCAAAAAAGATTAAGTAGTAAATACTGAGTCAACTTGTATCTGCCCAACACTAGAGTACTGAAATTAGTTCCAGTATTGATGCCACCAACCAAGTGTTAGAGTAATGTTATTACAGTGGGAAAATATACTTAAAATATATAAAATCAAATCTATCCAAAGTTTACAAGGAACTCTACAAGTCAATGAGAAAAATACAGACAACTCAATAGAAAAATGGGAAGAGAATTGACATATTTCAGAAAGAAGATAACCAATGGGTAATAAATATAGGAAAAAATACTTAATCTCATTAGTCATCCAGATAACACAAATTCAGATCTAATTAAATACAATTCTATAGTAGAAGATGAAACTAGAAAAATGCTGATAATACCAATGTAATAAAGATGTGAAGCAACTGGAACTTTCTTTTTTTTTTTTTAAATGTTTATTAGTTTTGAGAGAGAGAGACAGAGAGCAAGCAGCGGAGGGGCAGAGAGAGGGAGACACAGAACCGGAAGCAAGCTCCAGCCTCTGATCTGTCAGCACAGAGCCTGACATGGGATTCGGAATCACAGACCACGAGATCATTACCTGAGCTGCAGATGGCCGCTTAACATACTGAGCCACCCAGATACCCATAACTGGAACTTTCATACTACTGGTAGGAAAGATGAGGACCTCTTTAGACATAGAAATTTCACTCCAAGGTATGTATTCAAACGAATTGTATGCACACGTATACCAAAATTATGTGCAAAATGTTCAAAGTAGTATTAGCCATAATAGCCCCAAACTACAAACAACCCAAATGTTCATCAATAGTACAATGAATAAGCATATTGTAGTATATTTACATAACAACATATCATGTGACAAACTGCACTTATGTGCAGTAAAACTAGTGAATTTTATAAACATGATGTTGGGCAAAGGAGCCAAAGAATATAACTAGGAAATCATTCATATAAATTTCAAAAATAAGCGAAACTAAACTGTGACTTTAGAATTTAGGAGGTAGTTTATCCTTGGGGTAAATGGAAGGGATAGCATGAACAGGGATGCAAGAGAGTGGTGCTTCTGTGAGTTTTCTGTTTCTTGACAAGAGTTATAATTTCATAAATGGAACCATTTTGTGACCATTTATTGTGTTACACATATGCAATCTGTGTACTTTTCTAAACATAGGCTTCTAAGAAATTTCAAAGAGTGAGACAGAGAAGCAGAGACTGATTCTTAAGGGTTGAAATCTTTATTTCTCATTTACAAACTGTGTGACATTGGGTAATTTCTCTCAGCCTCAATTTTTCATCTTTAAAATAAAATATCAGGGGCACCTGGGTGGCTCAGCAGGTTAAGTGGCCAACTTCGGCTCAGGTCATGATCTCACGGTTCGTGGATTCAAGCCCCCTGTCAGGCTCTGTGCTGACAACTTAGAGGCTGGAGCCTGCTTTGGATTTTGTGTTTCCCTCTCTCTCTCTGACCCTCCCCCACTCACACTCTGTGTCTCTCTCTCTAAAAAATAAATAAACATTAATAATAGTAATAATAATAAAATACAACACTTACTGGCTTTATATTGCTAAACAGTAAAATTCATAGAAAATTATTAAGCATACTAAATGTTTGCTTCTTTAGTCCATCCTCTCAGTTTACAAATAAATAATCCAAAGAGACTAAGAAGTGATGGGTTTTGTTCAGGATCCCTCAGCTAGCCTGCTGTTGGGGCCAGAATATAGGCTTGTATTGGGTAGCACACCCAGGCAAGGAAAGCTACTGTATTGTGAACTGAACGTGAATAGAAGACATCTTTGGACTTTTTGTTTTGCTTTCTCTGTGTGTATCAAGAACCCAAGATAATACAAAATTTCTTCGCTCTGCTCCTGGCAATAGCCACAGCTTGGCCAGTCTTTTTTCCCAAGTACCTTTGGAAAAAAGATAACAACAACAACAAAAAAAATCAAAGAAGTAATTAATTCAGCCAAACATTTACCGGTGTGTATACTATGGGGTCCCCATAGTGGGGCCAGTCACCATTCTACTCCCTTAGAGTCCATCAGTGGACGAAAGAAACAAAATATCCATCTTCCAAGGTATTCTAGCAGACAGAAGGCAGAAAGGGAAGGAGTTAGACAGTGAAAATTAACATAATTAAATAACATATTACTTTTGAAGGTGATAGGTACCTATTATAAAACAGAAATTTTATTTGTATTCAGCTCCGGTGGAGGCAACAGATCAGAAGATGGCTGTCATTAAGAAGACAATTATTGTACTCCCAAGTCCCTCCATACCACAGGGGCCACTCAGGGAAGCTCCAGGATCCATCAGGAGGCAGAGGAAGCAAAGGGAAAATGTGGACAAGAGCCTTGACTGTTGTTTCTACAGGGAATAACATGTGAGGCAAGTTAAACAGGATTAGAATTGGCTGGTTTGAATAATTTCAGCAGGTTCTGGGGTAGGTACAGGTACAGGCCTTGGGATAATGAAGGTAGGGGAATATTATCCTATGGTGGGTAGTAGGGCTTGTGGGTTCTGGGTGTGTTGGTTTGCATATGAAAGATGCACTTATAGGCCAGCTGTTTACTATATCTAGGAACTGGCCAGCCCTGGAGGCACAGTCTCTCCCGGGGTCAGCAAGGCACCAGATGTCAAAATATCAGAAACACATGGTTAATACGGTGCTCTGAGAAACAAAGAGGGCAAAGATGAGAAATAATGCTCGAGAGTCAGTAATCAAATCATCTCCAAATCTAGAATATTTACCAAATAAACCACCAAATGGACATGTGCATTTTTCTTAGACTGGGTTTAGGTTTCCTTTGACTTTTTTATTTAGTCCTTAGCTGCCAGGGCAGAATTGACTGACATGCAGGTGAGAATGTCTGATATATGAAAATGAAGCACATTTTGTGACTAAACACAACATTATAAAATAAAATAAGAAAGGGTAGTTTGAGGGGCACTGGGTGGCTAAGACAGCTGAGCATTCGATTTGGGCTCAGGTCATGATCTCATGGCTTGTGCGTTCAAGTCCCTGTGTCAGGCTCTGTGCTGACAGCTCAGAGCCTGGAGCCTGCTTCTGATTGTATGTCTTATGTCTCCCTCTCTCCTTCTCTGCATTTCTCCCTCTTGTGCTCTCTCTCTTTCTCTCTCTCTCTCTCAAAAATAAATAAACATTTAAAAAAAGAAGAAGAAGAAAGGGTGGTTTGGGACATCTATGTACATGTGAAGCACAGAAGCAACCCAGACAGAAGCCTTAAGTTGTCATTCTGCCAAAACAGCTGCTTACTTAATGCTTCCATCCTCTGCACTCAAATATTAATCTCCGCACCTCCACCTTAAGATCCACATGTAACTATAGTTCTCGGAATGCAAGGCATAGAAATGACAGAAGAATTTATTGTTATATGTGATTTACTATATACGGTCCTAGATAATGAACAATGAAAGCTATACAATGATTCTGGCACTAATCTCTCTAGTCTCTTCTCACTGTGAAATAATTATCTTTAATCAGTGTCGTTCTGAGAATATTTCTGATGTAGGCCTATGCTTAATCCTCTTCACTGTCAATCACCAAGCAATAGTAGCTGCTGGGTGGCAGTGGGCAGACCTTGCTGAGTACGGAAAAGCATAATGGAGGACAATTAAAAGTTGGCAAAGTAAAAGTAAGTGAGAGTTACAAATGAATAACCCAAGCAATAAATGAAAAGAAGGAAAATGCTTTTGCAAACATTTTAAAAACACTGCTATTTTACACATAATCAAGGCAATCACAACCTGTTCTAAGCACATAACACTTCTGAATAGATGGCAGGAGAGACTGGGGAGTTTTAAGAGGCCCCAGAGTGGTTAATGGGGGAATTAGCACAATTCAGAAAAGACATTAATTAGGTCAATCTGCAGTTTTGAAAAACTTTAGCACCTCTCCAATGCTATTAGTGAATTAATGACCCCAGTTACTCAACAATAGACAAAGATTAACACAAAAATTTGGGCTGTTTAAAGCCAGCTTTGAAAGGGAAGTCCAAAGAAAGCATCAACAAAGTTGGAAAACTACAATAAGAATTAATGGAAGTGTGTTTGTGAATTATAAAACCAGACATGTATGAAATAATGAATTTTTTCATAAAGAACTCTTCGGCACAAATCTTAACAACTAAAAGGAAGAGAATGTCCAGGGATACTGAGCCTACAAAGAGAGATTGTGTAACTTCTCTAAAAAAGGAATTTTAACTTGTGTGAAGAGTACGAATTCACTCAGCAATACTTGGGGGCAAGAGGCATTCCAAAAATATGTTGATCTTTTTTTTTTTTTTAATGGTTATTTATTTTTGAGAGAAAGACAGGTGTGAGGCAGGGAGAGGTAGAGATGGAGAAAGAATCCAAAGCAGACTCCAGGCTCTGAGCCGTCAGCACACAGCCTGATGCAGGACTTGAACCCTGAGATCATGACTTGAGCCAATGAATGCTTAACCAACTGAACCACCCAGGCACCCCTGATCTTTAAGTTAAATAAATTCTAACACCAAGATTTCGTCATCACGGTGGGGTGTCAGACTTTAGAAGCCTCTCCTTTGAGCATTACAGAATCCAAGAGGCTTATGTAAATACCTCAGAACAGGGAAAAGGTCTGTCCCTGAATTTCATGCTGGTTCTTATGGCCGCTGCTCCTGCCGCTACCTACAGTCCTAGATCCTGGTCCTTCACGCTCCATCAAGCAACACTGTTCTTCCCAGCAGTCCTCCAGGATGACTACTGAAACCCTTGTAGGAATCCTACATTAGCACCCTGTAGGGCCTCATGAAGTAAGTGCAGAAGTTTTACCAGAGAGTTTTGCAATCTGTGTGTTGCAAATAAGACTCTGATTATTATGCGGATACCTGGGCTTACGTAATTCAAAATGTTATTGGTTCCAAAACACAGGATACCATAAACAAATTCTTCCAAATTTGAATAATCATTCAAATCCTTGTGATGCAACAATTGATAATCAATTAAATATCAAGAGTTCATGCTCACTTTTTTTGCGGAAAACTAGTGCCTTTGACATACTTGCAATCAATTCAACCCATGATACATACATTCTTCTTTACAATGAATGATACAAATATCAGAATTCACCATCAAGAGCTAAAGCTTCTGCCTCCACACAAGTAATTTCTGAATGTGTTGTGAGTACTGTGGCTTTAAAATAAAGTAATAATTATTTTCAGAATAACTGTCAAGTTACCATAAAAGGATCCTTTATGAATGATAAATCATGTTGACTGATTTGAATTCTCTAGGATGGTTTTCTACCTCCTCCACATCTATTTTAAGATTTGCTACGTGGGATTCCACACCGTTAATCACAGAGTTTGATCAGCATTAACACAGGAATCAAGGAAGTCTTCTAACACTGAAATTTCCAGTGGAGGCGGCATCACAAATTCTGGAATCTGCAGCGAGAAAGGCCTGAGTGCAAAGACATTTGATGATGTTCTTCCAGATTTACAGACAAGTTTGCAGTAGTAAAGATCAGTAAATAGATTAGTAATAAAGTTCTTCAGAGGGACATAATTAAAGGTTTGGTTGCTTTCTAGAAGAGAAGCTAAAAAAGAATTACAATCAACACAAATTTTTTTAGAGGCACCTTAAGTGGCAACTGTGGCACTTCCCATGAGCAAGGGTTTTGCAATCAATTTCTGTGTAGTTGTACTTTATGGATTACACAGTTCTTGAACATTAGGTAGTTAGTGTCTCAGCCCTTTCTTGAACTTGCACCTGACTATGCCCAGCCCCAACATCATGAGATGAAGTATCAAAAACAAGAAAATAGTGGTTATCGGTCATCACAACATACTAATCATATACTAGTGTTTAAATAAGTCCTGCAGATTCATCCGTCAGTGCCTTGCCTGGTTTTGCTCAGTCTGAACACCCAACCACTGAATTACAAGGTCAAGTTTGAAAAACAACACAGGAATCACAAGTAAACAATTAGGGTTTTGAACCTTATCTTGGGATGAAGAAAACAAAAGGACTTACTGAAAATGACTAAACCACATTCATTAATGAGAATTCCATTCCATTTCCTTCACTGGCTTGTATACACCAAACTATAAGAAAGAAATAGTGATTTTGGAAGCAGTGTCCAGTTATGCCTCACTGTGGAACTAATGACAATCTTAACCAGAGTGATTAAGAGAAGAGTTCTGCTCTAGCTGACACTCCCGTTAGAACTTTGCATTGCCCTCATCCTACATTTCTGGATGTGTACTGTTCTGATGGTCTAGTCAGTTCTTGAGGATGACAAAGTAGTGCTGCAGCTCTTTGTCACCTGAGAGCTCTGTGCCTGGGGCAAAGAGCGTAAAAGTGCTCTTACTTAAATAGAGATTTATCAAAATGTAGGTGAAACAGAAAGAGGGAGAGGGAAGAAGTCGGGCCCTCATAGAATACCACGGAGTCCACAGGCCTGCAGCTTACTGACCTTGAGCTTGATTCTCTTACTCCATTCATGTCTGCTCTAAGGGCAGTAGAGGGAGTCACTAGTGGCAGGAAAGGGGGCATAAATTTTTGCGTTACCTTTCAAATTTTATATCTTGTTCTTGCTAAATACTGCAATGAATCATCATTCTCTGTTGAAGGGCAGCATTCTTCTTCAAGCTATAGCAAAAGGAATATTCAACCCTCTTGAGTTAAAAAAGAGAAAAAGACACCATGATACCTTCTATGTGATACTAGTAATCATCCCCCCACCCCAACACACACACACAATAACAGGGCCCTGAGGAATTACCAGTTGATCACTTCTTACTGCAAATTGTGACAGTTATGATACCACAGACTCAAAATCCCATGGATTTTTTTATATATTCCAGAAAGTATACTCATGCTTGGAAATCCAAAATAGTGCATTCCCTTTAAGCTACAAAATCAAGTAACTCTAGGAAGACCACATTGTTACTTTACTTATAGCCTGGGTCTATCACAGATTCATTTTCTCTTTCTTTAGTGGAATGAATACCAGTAGCTTCTTCGAAAGGTGACACCAGATGTTTCTGATCCCTTTTTTCCCCTGACAGCTAATTATCATTATGATGTGAACCTATCTAAAATCTATCCATGAGTTTGTCCTCTGTCAACTGCAAAAGCAAGGAACCACTGAAATGAGATAACACAGATGAGTTCTAGAAATCAGTATGTGGGTGAGGCATTAAAGGATTCAGGAGTGAGCACTGGGCAACTGTAGAACTTACATTCATAATCTTTGGCAAGAGGCATATTGAAAAGATTAATCCCTCTGATACAACAGTGAGAAGTTTCCTTACTTGTCTGTGCTGGGTGGAGGGCTGCTGGGGTACCTTAGATAGTCTTCATACAATTAGCCAGTTCAAAGATTCATTGGTTCAAGCTCTCATCATTCTAATAAATATTTGAAATTTTCAAAGAGAAATACACAGGAGAAAAAAAAAAAAACTACTGTGTAATGACTCTTTGCTATGTGCCAGGCACTTTGCTAAGCATTTTCCAAGCATAACACCATTTAACTCTTACCACAAACCTAATACCACTGGTCCAACAAATTAATGGATATGTGACATATCCGTACCTCCTCAGTCATTATGCCATACCACTGAGCACTGAACAATATTAAATCACATTGTACAGACAAGAAAACTGAGGTTTAAAGAAACTAAGAAATCTTCCCAAGACGTACAGCTAGAAAATGGCAGAGTCAGGACTTGAAGACAGATCTGCCTGATTTGAAAGTTTGAGATAATTTTCTTTTTTACTATACCATGCTTCCTTCTGTTTAGAGTGACCAGCTCCACACCAAGAGGCTTTTTGTGACCCCTAAGATGCTGGATGACAAGTTATTCATGAAGAAATGGTGCTGAATACTCACATCACCTGTGAGAGCATTGTGCTTTTTATCTTTTGTATACTACCTCCATGGAAAACATTTTCAAGGTCTTTCTATTTTCTATTGATTTAAACTCCTCGCCTCTAGCCTCACAACTTCACAATCCACTTTAAATCCAGTGCCCCAGTGAGTTCTATATCCAATCACTCTAGACACCTGAATATTCCCCAAATATACCTGGATTTTCCTTCTTTCTTGCTTTTGTTTATGCTCTGCTCAAGTAAGAAATGTCCTCTAGCCTTTCCTCACCCATTCAAACTTCAGTACCTTTCTTATTTTTTCTTTAATGTTTTCTTTATTTTTGAGAAAGAGAGAGAGCAGGGGAAAAGCAGAGAGAGAGGTAGATAGAGAATCCAAGGGGGGCTCTGCACTGATAGCAGAGAACCCAATGTGAGGCTCAAACTCAGGAACTATGAGATCATGACCTGAGCCAAAGTCAGATTCTTCACCAACTGAGCCACTTAGGCACCTCTCAATACCACTTTTAATATTGAATTACACGTTGCCTCCTATACTAGTCAGTTAATTTGCCTGCCCCTATCACATTCCCCACAAGGGGCAGCTCAATGGGCATGTGATCCCACCTTCCTGACACTCATGCCCATTTGCAGTGGCTGACCTGAGGGCAGCCTATCTGTTGATTAGCAACCAACCAGGTTCCTTCCTAAAGATAGGAACCATTCAGAATGGTACTTAATACTCGACCCATAAAGTTCTGTCAGGCTAAGGCTGGCAACACTACAGGGTCAAGTGAAAAGAGAATCTAGCAGAGACAGAGAAGGACAAAGAAAAGGAATCACAGACGGCCACTGCCTTTGTTCCTCTGCATCAGGACCTATTCCTCTTTAGCCTGGAGTGTATTTTCATTTTTTGTGACCTTCATATTGTTTCAACAGTTTCTCCTTTACCTGAGTTAAGAGTAGGTCTTAAGTAAAACAGGGAAAGTCAAACAGCGTCTTGCACGGAAATCAGGTTTGTCTGCTCATTGTTCAAGATTTAATATCTTCCGGATTGGCATTTACTAACCCTTTGATTTATACTTTAATTTTGGTACTTTTATCTCACCCTTAATTAATGTTAATTATGCACGTATCTGTCTCCTTACTTTTCATTACACCAAGTCCATTCATCTCTCCATTAGCACCTAGTAGAATCTGACACAACTAGATTCTCAACAAATGCGTATTGGATTGGGTAATGTTGGTGATGTCAATAACCGTATTATTAACTTGAAGCTTGTGAAACTATATTATTGATGTACCCATAAAATGTTTTACCATCACTACCACCTTCACATGTGAGGTATCTGCTCCTAAAAGGTGGCAAAGAGGGAAAGGGAATCAAAGACATTTAGCTGAGTTGCTATTAAATGACTTCCTAGCCATGGACCATATTTTCTAGTTTCCTTCATATAGTTCATGTATATTTCTTCCCCATAAAACATGATAGAAGCTTCTTCCAGACCAAAATAGATACTAAGTAATTGTGAGGATCATATAACATGGAAGGAGACTGGGTCCCTGACTAATCCCACAGAAGGTTGCTGACCAGGAAACCCTTCAGCAGATTATGAGAGGAATAAGGAGTAAACTTGTATTGGTTTAAATTACTGGGATTTCTGGGTTGAAATAGCAACTGATATTAATTAAACAAATAAAGAAGATCATTACCTTATTTTTTTCCTTAAGGTCAGAGTATTCCACTTCTAGTCTTTTGCTATCTCTCACAGTGTTGATTTGATTAATTGATTAATAGACAAAGTTCCCTCATAAGCATTCTTTAACCTTTAGTGGACCCACCTTACATTTATTTCTACATATTCCTGAATTATATTTTCCTGATGTTTACCAGGATGTCTTAAGGGAAGAGGAGAGTGAAGAGTAAGGGGTGGAGCTAATATTTCCTCTGAACCTGATTCAACTCCTAGGGGCTTTACTGGCGTGTGGACAAGTAAGAGTACCTGGTTCAAGGTGATCTAAAATAGTAACACAGATTCTAGATGTCAGTCTGATGGAAATAACCTTCATCTCATGAAATTTGTAACCTGCATCTTTGACTCATCAAGCAGAATGTGAATGCTGCCTTTTTTCTTTAAATCATTAATAGTTGCTTTTGATTCAACAAGAGGTTTCACTGAAGAGTTTCATCATAAACTACATATGCAGGGCAATCTTACAATAAGTCATCAAAAAAATTTACAAAATTGTGGTTTTTAAGACAGATGGTGCAGCTCTGTAATATAAATAGTAAGTAGTAGTGCCCTGTCGTCATGAAACTCCTTTTTGTGAAATTTAAATCTTTGAAGCATGATTATGGGTTCTGAAGAGAAGCATGCTTTGGATAAACTCCCAAGTTCATCAGATGCTTTACATGCATTGGCATGTGTCTGGATCCCACAGACCATTAGGAACAGAATATGCTTTGGTTCACTGTGCTTATTTGATTTGCAGTTAGGTCATAAAGAATGGCCCTTAGCACGTTGAACTAAGGACACTCATTCATGAACATCTCACTCTATAACATGGCTCAATATGCCCCAAAGCCATGATTTTAAGCACAAAGGTGGATTATTTTCTTGGATGAAAGCTACATTCAAATGTTTGTTGGTAACACTTGAGCATAGTAATAATAATTAGCATTTATTAAGCCATGATTAGATTATAGAATTTGTTACGTGCTTTCCATTTGTTATCTCTCTGATACTCACAGTAACTGTATGCAGGTGTCCTATGTTCCATGCCAATTCAGAGTTGAGAAAAGCAAGGTTTACAAAAGTAAATAATGTGTCCAAAGTCACAGTATTAAATCAGGACCAGAGCCATGGTCCAGAACTCAGTGGTTGTACTCTCTTAAAAAAAAGAAAAAAAAAAGAAAGATAGCATTTTAGGGGCACCTGAGTGGCTCAGTCAGTTAAGTGTCCATCTCGGGTCATGATCTCATAGTTTGTGAGTTTGAACTTGGCATCAGCTCTGTGACAGCTCAGAGCCTAGCCTACTTCAGATTGTGTCTACCTCTCTCTCTGCCCCTCCCCTGCTCACACTTTATCTCTCTGTCTCTCTCTATCTCTCTCTCTGTCTCTCAAAATAAATGAACATTAAAAAAATTTAAATAGGGGCGCCTGGGTGGCTTAGTCGGTTAAACGTCCGACTTTCACTTAGGTCATGATCTCGCGGTTCGTGGGTTCGAGCCCCGAGTCGGGCTCTGTGCTGACTGCCAGCTCAGAGCCTGGAGCCTGTTTCAGTCTGTCACCCCCTCTCTCTCTGACCCTCCCCTGCTCACACTGTCTCTCTCTCTCCTAGAAATAAATAAAAATAAAAAATAAAAAAAAATTTAAATAGTATTTTATTAATGCATAAGCAGTACGTGTGTAATGTGAAAACAAATTAAAATACAGAGAACCACATATGAAAAAATTAAGATATCATATTCCTACTACTTAGAAATCACCAATGTTAACACCTTAGAGACAGTACTTCCAGATCCCATTATATATACACATATTTATTTTTATCAAAATGAGATCATACTGTCACCTAGTTCCAAAAATCTGCTTTTTCAGACAAGTATTTCAGTAAATCTTTTCCTAACTGACTCTGAGAACATTCAAATTTTCTCAATGACCCAACGATATCTTTTACAGTTGATTTGTTTAAAGAAATATCTGATCCAGGACAACATATTGCATTTTTTCTATATCACTTAAGATTCTTTTAATGTAGCACTATCCTTTTTTTAAAAAAATAACATCCATTTGTTAAAGAGACTAGGTTAGTTGTCCTATGTAATGTCCTATGTTCTGGATGTGCCTTATGGTACCATTTACCTTATTGTTTAATCCCTTGTTACTTGTAAATGAGATATCAGAGATAGTAACAAGTGTTAGAATTCCAACCCATGACGAATTAAGAATGTATCTATAGATAAGATATTTTGTTTTATTGAGCCCCAGTTTTCTACAAATAGGAAATCATGAGGACTGAATGTAATGTTAAGTGCCTTACAGACAGCTATATGCCCAACACATACTTCAAACTCAACAAACATTAGCCAGCCTTAGGGAGCAGTCACACTGGGGCAGTATATAGTAAACTGAATTCTTTTTTTTTTTTAATATCTTTATTTCTAGGAGAGAGAGAGAGAGTGAGCAGGGGAGGGTCAGAGAGAGAGGGAAATACAGACTCTGAAATAGACTCCAGGCTCTGAGCTGGCAGTCAGCACAGAGCCCGACGCGGGGCTCGAACCCATGAACCGCGAGATCATGACCTAAGCGAAAGTTGGACGCTTAACCGACTAAGCCACCCAGGCGCCCCTGAATTCGTTTTTAAATCAGTGATTTTTGATGAATGATTGAATATAGGTAGAAAGAGAGGCTTCAATCAATATTAACCTGTGTAATAATCTGCTTGCTTACAGAAAATGCTTAATTTTAAAATTAATGTTATAGCATCATTATACATAAGACCACTTCTCAAGTTTTAAAAGCATACACATTTAAAGAAAAGCAGTAGTGGGCACCTATGGGATTGGCCCCTACTCCCTCTTCTCTAAAATCTGCCTGCCTTGTTCACTGGTTGAAACCCAAGCAGGCATGTCTACACCACATAAAACTGGCCAGAACTGATTGGTTAAAAAAAAAAAACAAACCACCAGACTCCTAACCAATCAGATTCTCTCTCTTGAGAGTGTGGAATTGGAACTCAGGAGGAAGTCTAACTGATCTGAGTGGGCTTATGGATGGAGATATCATAACTCAGGAACTCTGGGTCACATATTAGAGTAGCAGCTAAAACTATTCTACAGAAATGGAAGAATAAGGGACATCTCCTGAAAGAAGCAAAGACTAGATATGAAGAAGACTTCCTAATTTTCAGATCTATTTCTAGTCTCTTCGGGCACATCAGGGTCTGTGAAATGTCCCTAAATATGAATATAATAACACCTCCTTTTTGTTGTATGCTTCTTATTACTTGTAAACAATTACAGTGGCAAACGTCCTTGAGACCATTGGGGAGACACATATGTATATTATGTAGGCACACACATTTTATCCTCTAACTTGGTAATGCATGGTTGGCATTACAATGTTCTCTACAAACCTATTAAAAGATTATTACATTTTTGGGTTTGGCTAGCAGAGTCAGAAAATGAAAATAATATAGGTTAATATGTTTATTTCAAAAGAATTTAAACTGACAATTTTTTATTAACAAAAACCACAATTTTATTTGAAATAGAAAAAAGTCAAGATGTATATAGCCATTTTAAGATACAAAATACCACTCAAGCACTAAGAAAGATTAAAAAAAATTGTTATTTCCTCCTATGATAGAGTGATTTTTACTAATAACTGTCCTTTAAAATGTTTAGAAGGGGGCACATGAGTGGTTCAGCCGGTTAAGCTTCTGACTTCAATTCAGGTCATAATCTCACAGCTTGTGATTTCCAGTTTCGTGTCAGGCTCTGTGCTGACAGCTCAGAGCCTGGAACCTGCTTCAGTTTTTGTGTCTGCCTCTGTATCTCTCTCTCTTTGCCCCTCCTCAGCTCATGCTCTGTCTCTGCCTCTGTCTCTCTCTCAAAACTAAATAAACATTTTAAAAATTAAACATAAAATAAAATGGTTAGAAAATATTTATATCTAATGAGTAGTCATTGAGGCCAAGCACAAAGTTTTATTTTTTCTTAATACAAGTAGAATGGTAATACTTCCAGAGAGGAAAATACTAAAGATATCAAATATATGTTTCTTTCACTAAATACACAATTCAGATGAAAAAGCAAAACAGCATCAAAAAGTTACTGACTTGAAGACTTTTGTGATGAAAAAGTTTCTAACTGAGCATGCATCCATACATTTTCAAAATTTTGGAGCTAATTCATTTTATCTTATCTATCAAAGCATTATTCATAGTAGAGTGCTCATTAAGGGAGTTTGTGGAAAGAAAGAAAATTTTTAGGCATGATGATTTTAAATGCTTATATAATAGATGCTTTGTTGAAATACTGTAATTTAATAACAATCCCAAAAGCCTTTTGAAAGTTTGGGAATTAAATTTCTGAGGTTATTTGAAGGTCTATAACTATCATTTTAGGTAAAATTTCATGTAAGTATATAAGAGGAGATACTGCCCAAATTTAAGAAAAAAGTTGTTTAGCAAAACCATCCATACAATCTCTTCTTCTCACTTACTTGACTGAAAATGTGATTCCCCAAATGCTCATTGTATCGTGTGATAGATATGCTCACCAAGATAATTATGAACACAGTAATTTTATGTGTTCTATCAATAAAAAAATATGTATCAAGTATCTACAATGTGCCTGGCAAATGTTCAAGGTAATAGGATTACAAGAATGAATAAAAAACACCAGATCCCTACTTTAAGGGAGTTTATACTTAAGAGCAGGTAGAATAGGTGTCTGTGAACATATATACATAAATATTCAGGTAGTGATATGAACTAGAAGAAAAAAAAAACAAGGCAAAATAAAGCAGATAGAGAAGTGGAAGGGGAAAATGCTATTTTAGTTATAATGGTCAGGAAAGCTCTCAATGATGAGGTAATGTTTGAGCAGAGATATGAGAGGTGAGTAAATGAGTCACATGGCTGTCTGGAGGGAAACTCAGGTGGAGTGTACAGCAAATGTGCATGTTCTGAGGTAGTAACATTTCTGTCATGTTTTAAGAATAGTAAAGACAAACACGGCTGTGGTTGAGCACACAAGGAGAAGGATAAAGAAATGAAATCAGAAAAAAAAATATGTGAGGGAGCCTGGGTGGTTCAGTTGGCTAAGCACCTAACTCTTGATTTCAACTCAGGCCATGACATCACAGTTTGTGAGTTTAAGCCTTGCACTGGGCTCTGTGCTGACAGTGCTAAGCCTACTTGGGATTTTCTCTCTCCCTCAATCTCTCTCCCCGTCCTACTCGCTCTCTCTCTCTCTCTCCCTCAAAAGAAATAAACTTTAAAACAAAGGAAAAAAGATGAAGAACAAGTTGTGATAGTTTTACATTAGTCTATAAATTAAATTCTGTGATGTCTCTCCCTTCAAAAAGGAGGGCCTAATTCTTCTCCCTGTAAATATGGACCAGATTTAGTGACTTGGTTCTAATAAATAGAATGTGATAAAGGGATGTTATGTGACTTCTGAGGTTAGGTCATAAAAAAGATAGCTTGTGCTTGCCCTCTCTCTTGGGTCACTCATTCTGAAGAAAAGTACATGTCATGTTATAAAGACCATCAAGCAACATACAAGGAAGCATATATGGGGAGAAATGGAGGCCTCTCACCGAGACCTAGCCTATCATGCTATGCATATGACTGAACCTCTTCAGAAGCATATCTTCTGTCCTCAGCCAAGCCCTTAAATGACCACAGCCCCAGTCAAATTGTCCAGCATGTCAATTGCAAACTCCAAGCTAGAAGCATCTACATAAGATGTTCTGTCTTCTCCGACTTACAGAAACTGAAAAATAATAAATTTCTATCATTTGAGGCCACAAAGTGTTGAGATACTCTATTATGCAGCAATGGAAAACTACTACGTAGATAATATAGGATCTAGTAGACAATAGTAAGGATTATCCATTTTATTATAAATGCGATGTAGAAATACTAGTGTTCAACAGATAAGCTACATGATCTTTTTAAAAATAGCATCCTAGCTGCTCTGTGAATATAATTTGGAAGGAAATGGTGGAAGGAGATAATTACAGGATTCCAGATAAAGGGATATTTTGGCTTATATAAGAGCAGTAACAATGCAGAAAGTGGAGAGGTATTTAAATTTCAGATAAATTTGAGAGTAGAGAGCTGACAGAATTTGTTAATGCATGGGATGTGGAGTGTGAGACCAAAAAAGATTTCTGGTAAAAGTATCCGGAAAAAAATGAAGTTGAACATACTGGATGTAGAAACTGGGGGTATAACAAGTTTGGCAAGTTGTCTTCAAATGTGTTAAAATTTAGATGACTATGGGTGTGCCTGAGCGGCACAGTCAGTTAAGTGTTCTACTTGTGTTCAGCTGTTGATCTCAGCTCTGGTCATGATATCATGGTTCATGGATTTCAGCCCCGCATTAGGCTTTGTGCTGATGGTGCAGAGCCTGCTTGGAATTCTGTCTCTCCTCTCTGCCCTTCCTTGCTTGTGTGTGCATGCATGCGCACACATGAACACTCTCTCTCAACTAAATAAAACTTAAAAATAAATGAAACTTCAAGTGGAGACATGTAGAAGAAATAAGATGTGGAATTTCAAGTTTAGAGCAAGGTTGGTTATAAAGATAAAACTTATAAGTCTTGGTATATAGAGAAATATATATAGCTAATGAGTGAAGAAGATAGACGAGAAGAGGATCAGTTGTAAGCACTGAACCATTGCAATATTTTGATGTCTGGAGAAAGAGAAGGAATTATCAAAGGGAATGGAAAGCGAGTTAGTATGTAAGAGGAAAGAATGAAGAAGTGGTATATCAGAAACCACATGAAGAAAGATTCAAAATAGGAGAGATTCACTGGATCAGATGCTGGTTGAGTAAGATGAAAATTTATTATAGGATTCAAAAATCTGTTTCTTGATGAGCACTTTCAGTGGTATAATAGGCATGCAAGTCCACTTAAGTAGGTTAACAAAAAGAATGGGAGTGTCAAGATGCATATGGTAAGCCCTAGAACAACCATTAATAAAATAACTAAATATATATATATATATATATATATATATGAGATATATATATATATATATATATGAGAAATAACTAAAAGAAATGCTATACTAGAAAGTATTTATTCATTGCAAAAGAAATTATGAGGAAAAATAAGACAAAAAAGATATGAGACATATAAACAATAAGAATTAATATGGCAGATATAAATCCACTTAGTTCAATAATAATATTAAATATGAATGGATTAAACAGTATAATCAAAAGGCAGAGACTGTTAGCTTGTATTTAAAAACAAAAAGGTTCCACCAAATGCTACCTTCAGGAGACACACATTATATTGAAAGTTATAAATGTATTGAAAGAAAGCTGGCAATATTAATATCAGAAAAAAATAGACTTCAGACAACATTGCTACATATAAAGAGGAACATTTTATTTTTTAAAAAAGCTCAAGTCATCTGAAAGATGCAACAATTACAAACATATACTCGAAACAGGGCTTCCAAATTATATGAGGAAAGAATTGACAGAACTGAAAGGAGAAATAGATAATTCAACAATTGATGGGGACATCAATATCCCTCTTTAAATATGGATAGAACAACTAGATATAAGATCTACAAGGAAGTAAAACACTTGAACAACACTGTGAACCAACAAAATAAGCATCTTTAATACATTACATCCAACAATAGCAGTATACACATTCTCAAATGCACATAGAACTTTCTATGGTAGGCTATAAAACAACACTAACATATTTAAAATGATTAGAATCTTTAAAAATACACATTTAAGCCTTTTTAATGCTTTTTTCTCAAAGCACTATGGAGTGAAATTGCAAATCAATAACAAATTTAGAAAATTCACCAATACATGGAAATTAAACAATACACTTTTAAATAACCAATAAGTCAAGGAAAAAAATCAAAAAGGAAATTCACAGAAATGCTTTGAGATGAATGAAAATGAAGATATTGCATACCAAAACATAGGAGATGCAGATAAAGCAGTGCTTAGAGGGAAATTTATCCATGTAAGTACCTACCTTATAAGGAAGAAAGATTTCAAATCAATAACTTAACCTTCTACTTTTATAAACTGGGTGGAAACTGTGAGTGTAAGAGAGCAAACTAAACTCCAAACAAGCAATAAGAAAGAAATAATAATTCCAAGAGACTAGTGAAATAAAGAACAGGAAAACAATGGAAACAATCAATGATATCAAAAGTTGGCTTTTTGGAAAGGACAAAATTAGCAGACTCTCTAGACCCACCAAGTAAAAAGAGAGAAGATTCAAATTAGTAAAAAAAGGAACAAAAGAATGAACAAAACTACCAGTCTTACTGAAATACAAAGAACTATGAGAATTATCATGAACAACTCTATGCCAATGAATTAGGTAACTTAAAATAGGTAAATTCCTAGTGAGAGATAAACTACTCAAACTGACTCAAGAAGAAGAAAATCTGAATAGACCTCTCACAGAAAAAAATTGATTTAGTAATCAAAAAGCACAAATAATTAAGTTCAGACCCAAACTTTACAGAGCACTGAAAGAAGAATTAACACCAGTCTTTCACAAAATCTGCCAAGAAGTCAGAGAATGCACACTTCCTAACTCATTCTATGAGACCTGATTTCAAAATTAGACAAAGGCATTACAAGAAAAGAAAAATACAGACTAACACCTGTTACAAAAATAGACACAAAAATCTTCTAAATCCATACTAGCAAACTGAATCTAGCAACATATAAAAATGATTGTTTTCCATAACTAAATGGTATTTATCACATCAATGTAAGTTTAGTTTAATGTTTGATAATTGATTAATGTAGCACACCATATCAATAGATTAAAAAAATATGATTATATCAATAGATACAGAAAAAGCAATTGGCAAAATTCAATATTTCTTCATATTAAAAACACTCAACAAACAAGGCATAGAGGGAAATTCCTTAATCTAATGAAAGACATTTACAAAGAACCCACAGCTAATATGATACATAATGGTGAAAGACTTAAAGCCTTTTCCCTAATATCAGAAACAACACAACGATGTCTGATCTCACCACTTCCATTCAACATTATAGTAGAGGTTATAACCAAGGCAATTAGGTAGGAAAATTAAATAGAAGTCATCCTCACTGAAAGGGAAAAAGTAAAACTATCTCTATTTGCAAATAGCATAATCTTGTATGTGGATCTTAAGGATTGTGTATAGAAAAATCCTAAGGAATCTACTAAAAATGATTAGAACTAATAAGCAAGATCAACAAGATTGCAGGACTCAATATTAATGTGTGAAAAGCAATTATAGATCTAAACACTAGCAATGGGTCATATAAAAATAAAATTAAGAAAACAATTTAATTTATAATAGCATGACACAGAATAAAATATTTAGAAGTAAACCTAACAAAGTGTAAAATTCATACTCTGAAAACTACAAAGCATTTTTGAAATTTTAAAGATCTAAATAAATGGAAAGACATCGAACATTCACAAATTGGAAGATAATGTTACAAATGGCAATCCTCCTCCAAATTTGCAATTAGTGCAATCTTTATAGAAATCTTAGGTGACTTCTTTGTAGAAATTGATAAACTGATACAAAAATTAATAAAGAAAATCCAAGGTACCTAGAATAGCCAAAACAATCTTGAAAAAGATCAAAGTTGGAGGACTCTCACATCTCAATTTCAAAACTTAAAGCAGGGCAATACAGTACTTCTATAAGGATATATATATATATATGGAATAGGACCAAGACTCTGAAAATAAACCATAAATTCAGGGTCAATTGATTTTCAACTGGGTGCAAAGACAATTCTATGGTTTTTTTTTTTTTTCAACAAATGGTATGGAATGACTGGATGCCTTTATGCAAAAGAATAAAGTTGGACCCCTACCTCACACTGTATACATAAATTAACTCAAAGTAAATTAAAAAACTAAATGAATCAAAAACTACCAAACTCTTAAAAGAAATATAGAAATAAATTTGATTACATTAATGAATAGCTTTTTTTGATATGACATCTAAAGTATACACAACAAAAGAAAAAAAGTAGATAAATTGGACTTCATCAAAATTAAAAACTTTCATGCTCCAGAAAACATCATTAAGAAACTGGAAAGACAACCTACAGTATGGAAGCAAATCATATATCTGACAAGAAACATATGTATAGGATATATACAGAACTCTTACAACTCAATAAGAAAAAGACAGCCCAATTAAAAACTGGACAAAAGAGAGGCACTTGGGTGGCTCGGTCTGTTGAGCATATGACACTTGGTTTTAACTTGGGTCATGAACTCATGGCTCATGAGTTTGAGCCCTGCATCAAACTGATAGTACAGTGTCTGCTTGAGATTCTCTCTCTCCCTCTCTCTCTGTCCCCACCGTGTCTCTCTCTCTCTCTCAAAAAAATAAATAAACTTAAAAATAATGGCCAAAGGATATGAATGAACATTTCCCCAAAGAAAATAAAAAATAACCAATAAACACATGAATGGATACTCAAAATCATTAGCCATTGGCCATCATTACATCAAATGTAAATCAGTACTACTTACTAGTAACTAAGATGACATAATAAAAAGACAGATTACAAACAAGAGTTGGCTAGAACTGTTGAAATTGGAATCCTCGTCATACATTGCTGATGGGAGTGTAAAATGGTGAAGTCACGTTGGAAAATAGTCTGGCAGCTGTTCAAAATGTTAATCATGGATTTATTACATGGCCCAGCAGTTCCATTGTTAGATATGTAAATTATTTACATAGTTATTCACACAAAGCCTTGAGAAATAAAAAAGAAATTAAAACTTATGCTCACACAAAAACTTGTATATGAGTGTTCATAGCAACATTATTCATAATAGCCCCCCAAAAGAAACAAACCCCATGTTCATTAACTGGTAAGTAATGAATGAAATAAGACATATCCATACAATGGAATGTTATTTGGACATAAGGAGGAATGAAATACTGATACGTGTTTCACTATAGATGAGCTTTAAAAATATGCTAAGTGAAGGAAGCCAGTCACAAAAGACCATACATTGTGAGTTTCCATTTATAAGAAATGTCTACAATAGGCAAAACTAAAGTGACAGAAAGTAGACTAGGATTGTTTAGGACCTGAAGGTAAATTGAGGAAAATGGGGAGAAATCACTAATTAGGTAAAGGATTTCTTCTTGAGGTGATGAGATTGTCCTAAAATTGATTATACTGAGGGTGCCTGGGTGGCTCAGTCAGTTAAGCATCTGACTTCGGCTCCATGTTGGACTCTGTGCTGACAGCTCAGAGCCTGGAGCCTGCTTCAGATTCTGTGTTTCCCTCTCTCTTTGGCCCTTCCCTGCTCACTCTCTCTCTCTCTCAAAAATAAATAAAACACTAAAAAAATTGATTATACTGATGGTTGACAACTTGGTGAATATACTAAAAATCACTGAGTGCTTTCAATGTGTGACTTTTATGCCATGTAAATTTTATTTCAATAACGCTGTAACTGAAAAGGGAGAGAGAAAATGAGAAGAGAATTAAAGAATACTGAAAAGACCAACTCTTTCAAGGAATTTGCTATTAAAAGGCAGAGAAATGGGACAGAAGCTGGGGAGAAATGGTGGGTCAAGGTATGGTTAGTTTCTAAGTGGAAGACATTGCATGTTTTTATTTTAATTTGCCTTCCAGTGGGTGGTGATGCAGGAGAGAAAAAGTACACTTGCAAATAGGCAGGAGGTGATGAAATCCATTGCAGAAGTAGAGGAGTTGCTCTGAAGTCCAAGCTCTACCTTGCAGCTCAATTCATCATTGCAGTGGGGCAAGCAGAGAGTATGGTTACAGAGAAACAGAGGTTGGACAATTGGTGCTGTTTCACTGAAGAAATTCTTTCTGAAAAGAAAGAGAGAAAGAGGAACCAAGAGAGAAAGAAGCAGCAACAGGGAATCTGAGTGATGAGCCAGAGGGATCTGGGTGGAGGAAATGATAATGACAGATATGTACCGACAACCAAGTCATTGCTCTTGATAAGCTCTCCCTGCCTCTGGATCCCTAGGGATTGTGTTTTATTTACTCAGTGAGAGAACAGTGGCCACTTCAAAGCAGTCAGGCCCCAAGAGGCGGGTGAGATAACAAAGGCACTGCCAACATACATCTCTAGCTCCACAGCACATTTTACTTACCCTGATTTCCCTCCATTGGTCTGCTTATCATGTCACCCACCCTCTCCCTGCCTGACCCCTATCCCAGCAAGGGGATCTTTGGTTCATCCACACACTTAGGCATTCAAATCTCCACTGCTTCAAAAATCTCTCTGCTATTAGCTCACCATCTAACCCCAGCTTGGCCTGGCCTTGGTTTGCTGTTCCCAGCTTGGCTCTGACGACTCCTAGTGATCTCACCCCACTGTGGAGCCTAGATAGGACTGCTGTGTTCTAAAAGGTCACCAGTCAATGGGGTGTTTGGAACTCAAAGAATTTCCCCCTAGGAAAAAAAAATTATTATAAACAGTGGTATGATTCCCAGGCCAATCCACAAAGGCCTATTTAACCAATCATGGTGCTGGCAAAGCTGTCCTAAGCCATGGGGTTCCATAAGTCTAGCAAGGTTGGCCCAGGGGGGAATAAGCAAGAGTGGAAACTCCTGGCAATTTAACAGTCCCCATGGAAACATGGAGAAATGCAGTGGCAGACGAGGCAAGAAAGGGGTTGTACAGTGTCTCAGCTGGGAACCAAGCAGAAGTGAAGGTTTACACAGCAGAGGGAACCCCTTCCCGGGGCGGAGCCACAATGTGGAACTATCACAGACTGGAAACGGTCTAGTGGCAGAGGAGCAAAGGCCAGCCCCCTGCATCTTTTATAAGCAGATTAACATGATGACAGGTCTTCCTTTAACTAGAGAGTGCCTGCCCTCCAGTCAACTGTATCTCTTTCTGCCCCTGTTCCTATGAAGTTCCCGATTTTAATCTGGCCCTTTGACCACCCACCTCATCCTGCTTCTCCAAGGGCCTCTGACTGCTGGCTATTCACATAGTAAGACTGATTCTCCTTGGTTTGTTTGCTTTTTGGTTGAAAGAGTAGTTTATTTTGACTGCCTCACATCCACTCCATTTTACAACTTTACTTTCAGCGAGTGCATCCTGAGTTCCTATATGGAACTTTCCATTGGTACAGACTGGGGGATGGTTGATGGAGGTACCCTGCTCTCTCATAACCAAGGGAACTGCAAGAGAGATCACTGGCCATACTTTCAACTCCTCTGGGTCCAGCTCGCTCTACAGCTTTTCCTGTGTGTATTGTTTTGAGCTTGAGTCTGTCAGATTTACAATCAATGATCTCCAATACACATGATATCAGAATGTTCCAGTCATCACTTATTTTCTATTTTCTAATAAACTCCCAGAATGCAAACCTGTCACTTGGTCCCTGCTATTCCCGCTCACACTCTCACAATTCCATATCCTGCTTGCCCGATATCCCCAAATCACTGCTTCTCAGGACCCACTGTGACCCCTGCCATTGTTCTTCCCAGCAAGGTTTGGGAATCGAAAGCTGAAATGCAAACAAATATCTGTAAGATTTCCTCCTTAGCCCCTGTCATGTCTTCTTCTCAAATGACACGTCCCAGTCCTCTGGGCCTGCAGGTCTCAGAACCATCTGTGTGACTGAAAACCAATTGCAGATCCACAGGTCCCAAACTCAAGAATTCTATTTCAGTAAGTCTGAGCACGGAGCCCGGGAATCTGCATCTTTCTTAACCTCCGAGGTGATCATGAGGCCCACAGTATGGGAAGCACTGCAGTGCTCCAACGCCGGTCCACCACACACCTGTCAGCCTCAACAGGGGCTGCTGCCCAGACAGAATCCTTCTGCCATGAAATCTGAAGGTTTGGGGGAAATATTTCAGTTTTCATGGATAGTGAGAGGGACCCACAGAGAGAACTGCTAGCAGAAATAACAGATAACACTTCCAATCCTATGAATCAATTGGCAAATTTTAAAGTTGGTTTTTGCCAAGTTGAATCTTGGTAAAAAAATTTTTTTGATTGGTGAGGGGGGAAAGAAATCTGCATATTGATGAAGTTGCAGGCATGTTGGCCCAAAGATGTACACACTTACATACATTCCTTTTTTGTCATCATCTGACAATCTGAAGAATAAAAGCCCTGTTGTGCACAATGAGCTAGTAACCATCCCAACCTACCTGATCGAGGAGAATAGAAATAAAAGCATCAGAGCCTTGGATTCATAAGCACACAGTATATTAAAACTGCCCCAGAGAAGGCTTCCTGTATCAGACTATGAGGAACACATCAAAGTGGGAGGAGAGACCATCTCAGAGCACAAAAGGATTTCTAGCCCTCCATTCTGTCCTCCTGTGCAATGGAAAATCGCAGAAATGCTGGCAGCAAGACAAAGCAAATGGTCTTTCAGACTTTTGAAAAGTATTATATTACATGCAGTTCTTAATAATATCTAGCATTAATCTAAAACTAACACCCAAGGCCAACCCCACAGTGTGTTTTATGATTATTAAATGATACAACATTCTCAATGTCAGGGAGCAGACATTTTTGCATGGGAGGTGGCAGGGATTGCTAGCTAAAGGCTTGTTTTCTTTGTTTCAACATTTTCCTCTCTAACTTCCTATCACTCCCTTCCTTTAAAAAAAAAAAAAACTATTTGTAGTAGCTGCTCTAGTTTCTGCCCTTAGAAATCTGCTCTATTTATTAACTACTCCTCCGGTGAAGAAATTCCACTGAAATTCCTTCAGGGCCTGGCTGCCTTTCAGCTTCTCTTTGCACATTCCTGCCTCTATGTATGTCACCATCTTAAATAGCTGAGCCTTCTGTGCTTTAATAAGGTCTCTCTATAATCTTTTTTTTAAGAACACAGACCTAGTTTTGCTAAGTTTCTGAATACCTTAGATTGTAAAGCCCCCATAATACTCTAATTAATTTCTGTTCCACCTCGTCTGCATCCTCACTGGTCGGCTAATAACATAAGGACCAGAACTGACCTCATTACAATAACTTCTTACATTTCTTACATCGTAATCGAAATGATTCCTCCAGGCTGGTATTTGAATTACATCCCCCCACCCCACCCCGCTCCCACCCACAACCCCCTGGAGGTGCCAAGTTAAAGATTTAGATGTGCATTCTTCATAGATTCCGATTTTCTGGGTTCCAAATTTGGGGTACTAAATTTTTTAAAAAGCATATTCTTTTTCTTTGCTAAGTTCATGACATGTTCAAGCATTGCATTTCTGCAGAAAAGAAAACTAAACAACACAAAGCATGGATGTGAACTACTATCAGTGAGAATTTACCAAGAAAAAAGGAAGGCAGGCAGGAAGGCAGGAAGGAAGGAAGGAAGGAAGAAAGGAAGGAAACTACAAACATCCTATTGTCTTTTTTATGACAGAGACTTCCTTGAAAAGAGGATTTCAGAAGCTCTTAGAAAGAATACCCCCCCACCCTCCTTAAGGTATAAGCAGTAAGCAAATAGTTCATCTTGATTTTACCCAGAGGAAGGCTTTAAAGGTGTGGTCCTATGAGAAAATCCCAAAACTCTTTTTCCAAATTCAAATGAGTAAAGTATTTCGTGAATGCCTTTTCCCCCTTCCCCAGTCCCACCTCATTCCCTTTCTTTAGTTACCTCCAGACCCTTGATTGTTAATGAAGCAAAACCAGCAATGGAGCACAGAATGCACTGGCTGTGTTGCTGATTCCTGACAAAGGCAAAAAAGCACCCTTATCACTTGCTGAGACACCTTCAGTCTCCTACTCAAGTGGCATTCTGACATCCCCCATCAAGCTCTGTACTCTCCAGGCAATGGTGCACTGTATCTGCTGTATACATCATCACCTTAAATAGTAATAATATATCAAATGTAACTGGAGGCTCAACAAGGCCCTACTCTGGCTCCTTGTGCCAGCTCCTTTAGCTTTCTCCCCCCTGAGGCTGAGATCTTCCTGTCCCTGTACAGAAAATTTCCACTGATTCCCAGTGATTTTTAATTTAAGGGTTTGCACCATCAAAAAGCCCAATATGGCTTGGGGAGCACTGTGATTCTTTTGCTGAATTGTGTTCTACAGTTTGCATTCAACACAAACCATATCTTAAATCATGTCACACAAGTGAAAACTGAGTGTTAGGGAGAAAATTATTTAGACACTTTATTGGAGGCTAAGTTATATTTGAAGACCTCCCTACTGCTATTGGTCAGTGGCAGCTAGAGAATTTGCCACCTAGAATGATTCCCCTTCCCCTATGAACCACAGCTGGCTTTCCTTTGAGAAGCTCCAATACTCTCAGTGAACCTACAGGCATAGTTTCACCGTTACCTCTGAAACACATGGAGAAGCTCACCTGGGCTGGGCCAATCACAGACTTCCCAAAATAGGCCAATGGAAACCTTTCCCTGAAAGTGATGCTCAGATGCTGGATGAAAACAGCCCTCTTGCTGTGGTGTTGGGTCAAAGGAGATGAGGCAGCCCTGGAGCTAGTGACGGCAGTCTTCTCTGCCATGTGGAGACAGCCATGCTGCAACACGAAGCCAAGCAGAGGCCAGTCAAGAAAGGAGTCCATAGTTCTTGTCTCTGAGACTTTGATGCTTAAAGTTCTTTGAGTTACTGTATCTTCTTGAGCTGTTTTTGTGAGCTCATTTCTGTGAGCCTTCACTACCCTTAAAATCTACAAGAACTAATATATTATTTTATGCTTCAGATCATTTGAGTTGGGTTTCAGCCACTTGCAGCCAAGATTTAGATTAAGAGTTTTAGAGCAAAGTGCTCTAAAATTGGTTCTGTTGCAAATGGTGGAGGTGTCCAGGAGACTGCACTGTCCACAAGGCCATTCCAAGAAACATAAGGGAATGTGGCTCTCATCTAATTAAAAATGAGCATAGAATAGATTGAGTACTAGTAGAGACGATGGAAAGGTTTGTCACAAAAGAGTTAAATGCTTACAGGTAAGAAAGTTAACCAGAAGACCGAAGACAGCACACAAAATGGCTGATGCAAATAAGAGAATGGGAAGTAAGGGCTACATTGTTGCAAAGGAAAGGAGAATAGAGCAGCCAAGCAGAAAAGATGAAAATAAAAGCAAGATAATGGCTTCAACCTGCAACAATAATAGTAATAGTACAGATACCTCGTAGAATTATTGGAAGGACTCAGTGGGTTAGTTCATAAAAAGAGCTTTGAACTATGCCTGACACACAGGAAGTGTCATAAAAGTGCTAACCAATGCTGTTTTTCCAACTGGCTTGGAAACACTCGAGTGCTACTTGGCTATGAGGTAAGAGAGCAGGCCTTCTCTTAACCCCAGACAGGGCCAGGAAATATCAACTTTTCACTGCTTCAGTACACATCACATACCCCTACCCTACCTCAGTAGATGCTTCTGAAAATTTTTCAGTTTTTTAACAGCAGGACATTTTGTTTCAA
The DNA here is from genome assembly GCA_017311185.1 of Proteles cristata cristata. Taxonomy (NCBI): domain Eukaryota; kingdom Metazoa; phylum Chordata; class Mammalia; order Carnivora; family Hyaenidae; genus Proteles; species Proteles cristata. The sequence goes on from JAESUZ010004258.1 coordinate 186,759, forward strand.
AGGAAATCTGAAATGTAATCCCTCCACCACGAAAAATTGTAAATATCCCTTTATTCTCGTCAGCCTCTAATTTATCTCCAGGCTATGTTTGGTTACTTGGTTGATTCTTTTATTCCTTCTTTGGTTTTACAGTATCACGAAAAATCCAGATTACCAGAGACAACTATTGCAAATGGTGCTTCTTTTTTTAAAGTAAGCTTACTTTACATTCTTGGGAAATTCTTTAAGCAAACATAAATGGCAAGACAATGTTGAAATATGTGTAAAAGTGGTATGTAATATATTAAGAAGGTATTATTTTTATTATAAATTTCAGTTAAAATATATTTTAAATAAATTCTAATCCAATATTTGTAGTACCCTTAATTTACCTCTGTCATCATGCGACAGGCAAAATTCTAATATGGATCCCAAGATTACCATCCCTTGGGGTACACCGCTATATATAATTTATACACAATAAAACAACAGTCTCATAATTCAGTTAAATTACGTGGCATAGGTATAAATAAGGAATCTATTCAGTCAACATTGAGCTACTCAAAAGGTTATCTTGGGTGGTCCTTACCTAATCAGATGAGCCTCTAAAAGATACACAAAGCAACAGCAGCTACTCTCCACTGGCCTGAAGAAGTAAGCAGACATACTGTGAGAGGGCCACATGGAAGTAGCCTCTAGATGGTAAGAGTAATCCCTAGCCAATCAACAGCCCAAAAAGGTGGGTTGGTCCCCAAATCTCTAAAAGACTGAATTCTGGCAAAACAATCAGACAAGCAAGCAAGCAAACAACAACAACAAAAACTGACCTTGAAAAAAACCTTGAGTCAAAAATACTTCTACTTCAGCCTTGAGAGACCCTAGTTTGAAGACCCAATTAATCCATACCTGGATTCCTGACCCACAGAAACCATGGGATAATAAAAGAATTATTCCAAGCCACCACATCTGTACTAGTTTGTTTCTCAGCAATAGAAAACTAATGCAGGGGCGCCTGGGTGGCTCAGTGGGTTAGGTGTCTGACTTCGGCTCAGGTCATTATCTCACGGTTCGTGGGTTCGAGCCCCGCGTTGGGCTCTGTGCTGACAGCCAGCTCAGAGCCTGGAGCCTATTTCCCATTCTGTGTCTCCTTCTCCCTCTGACTCTCCCCTGCTCACGCTGTCTCTCTCTCTCTCTCTCTCTCTTTCTCTGTCTCAAAAATAAATAAAACATTTTAAAAATTAAAAAAAAGAAAACTTATACAAACTATATGGAAAATAATATGTGCTAAATGTTGGAGGATGCCTATCCAGCAGTCAGGGTATTCTAAGAGACTGCCCTGAAACTGATATGGTGTCATCGGAAAACAAGCCATTGGAGTAACAAAATGCTTGGCAAGTGCAGCACTGGGAGGAGGCCCGAGATGTGAAGAGCGGTGCTTGTAGCCTGGGGAGAGGTAAATAGCCAGGAACCAAGGAGTGGTGTCCAAAGTATCTTCCATGAGTACATAGGTGGGGAAAAAAGGATCTAAAACATGAAAGAGGGCTATAAGATTATAAATTATCTATATTTTTCAATTCTCTTATTACCAACATAATATATATTCGTGGATTAAAATTTAGAAATTGGCAGCAAAGAAGTATACAAGAAAATACACATTTTTCACATAGTGTAAGCACACATAGTTTGTGTCCTGTTTCTTTAAACCCTAATCAGTCTTTATTATCCTGGGTTTGTGTCATCGGCATCTTTTTTTTTAATGTTTATTTATTTTGAGAGAGAGAGAGAGAGAAACATTGCACATGAGCAGGGGAAGGTCAGAGAGAGAAGGAGAGAGAGAATCTCAAGCAGGCTCCATGCTGTCAGTGTGGAGACTGACAGGGGGCTCAACATGGGCCTCCATCTCAAACCATGGGATCATGACCTGAGCCAAAATCAAGTGTCACATGATTGAGCCACTGTCATCTGCACCACTTTTAAAGGTAGCATAGTATTCCATCTCAAGCTGTGCACTATGATTTATTTAACCATTCCCCTAATAGGAAGTTAAAGCTGTCTTTAATTTTAAAACATTTATTCTGCATCAAAACCTGTAGGAAATAGCATTCATTTATAGAACTTCTTGCTCTGGCATTTGACTACATTCGCCACTTTAAAACAGTCTAAAGCCCATCTAGTAGGGGTTTCTGCTCTGTAAAATCCTATCTTATCCTAAGCGTTTCCTCTGTCCTCGGGTATTCTTTTTGTTCAAACATGCTCTGGCTTGATCCAGATTACTTGTTCTCATTGCAATTTCCTCCCCTGGGAAATCTGTTCTTTCCTGCCCTCTCTCCCTCTGTCTCCTTTGTAAACATTAAGGTATGATATGAGATTTGTTCTAAGTAATGTTTACTTTCTCTTTTAGTAAAAGGCATCCTCCATTTCTGAGAAAGTCCTATTGTTGCTATTGCTAATAACTCACTCCTTGTGCACATGCAAAATAAGCCCTACGAGCCCCCAGGCGACCCTCCCATTCTCTCACTGTATGACTTTCATTTGTCATGTTTTTCTTGCACTCTCTTAAATTTACTTTGTAATCTCTCCCTCTTGCCTCTGTCTATGCTGTCATATGTTTCTACTCAGTGCGGAGAAGCCGTAGGAACCCATGGCTAGTGGCTTGGTTTTGAAGGCAGGTCTTGGGCTCTGGCTCACCTCTGATGGGTGACTGGTGCCCCAGATGGGAGAGGGGCTCTAGAAGGGAGATGCCCTGCACCATGTCTTTGGGAGGTAATGTGACATGGGTATTAGAGTCAGGAAGACTCGAGGTGAGGTGTCTGGGGTGAGGTCTGAGTAACAATAATTTGAGAAGCTCCTAGGTGATGCTACCAAGCAGCCAGGGTTGAGAACCTTACACCAGCTATTCCGTTGTGCTGAGAAGGAATTGACAAGTGACGAGGGCCTCTCACACAGCCGGCTGCTCTTAAGCTCCCCTGTCTGCTGGCTTCCACTTCTTTTCTGTCTAATTCTGAATTAACCTCAAAATCCTCCAGCTCCCTCACAGGGCATCCATGAGAGCTCTTCAAAAGGCTCTCAGTGCTTCCCCACTGCCCTGCCCTGAGGCCCGCTCCTGCTGACCTTCCTTATCCCTCCCCAGCTATCCTCACCAACATTTCACCCTCTCCACCCCCTTCCCAGCCCCCACTGACTGTTAGGATTCTCTCAATCAGCTTTTCTCTCTCTTGGGTGGAGCAATAGCCCAAAGACTCCAGCTTAATCATACTGGTGTGATAGTCCACGGTGCATGGGAAATTCAGGCTGAACAGTGGCAGTGCAGACTCCTCCGTCTCACCCTTTACCTTTGCCCTGCCTTCTTGTGCCATCTTCTTCTCCCCTGCTTGGGCAGAGGCTGGGTAAATCAACACATCCTTTGCCTAAGCAGATGTCCATCTGGGGTCTTCCAGCAAGATTGTGATATTTACACACAATATTAGAGCCCCACCTCCCCTCTGAGCATGGCAGAGGTTGGGTAGAAAGCACAAATATCTCTTTTTTGGTCGTGGTGAGGGACAAACCCAGATGATAAACACTGAGATCCTGGTAACTTCTCATTCTTCTCTCTCTTCCACAGCATTCTGCATATGTAACTAGTTTGGGGTTGGGGATAAGGCTGTTCTACCATTTTTTACCAACTCTCTTTAGAGTTCAAGTCTACCTGAACATTACATTCATCTAGGGGCACTTAAAAGCAATACCTATGTCCTAAGTTAAAGCCCCAGAGGCTTTAAAAAAAATGTTTCTTTATTGGGGCACCTGGGTGGCTCAGTCAGTTAAGTGGCTAACTGCAGCTCAGGTCATGACCTCACAGTTTATGAGTTTGAGCCCCTTGTCAGGCTCTGTGCTGACAGCTCAGAGCCTAGAACCTGCTTTGGATTCTGTGTCTCCCTCTCTCTCTGCCCCTCCCTGCTCATGTTCTATCAGTCTCTCTCTCAAAAATAAACATTAAAAAATTTTAAAAAATGTTTATTTTGAGAGAGTGAGAGCATGTGTGGTAGAGGGGCAGAGAGAGAGGGAGAGAGAATCCCAAGCAGGTCTGTGCTGTCAGTGCAGAGCCAGATACCGGGCTCAATCTCAGAAACCATGAGATCATGACCTGAGCCAAAATCAAGAGTTGGACAGTCAACCAACTGAGCCAACAGGTGTACTGCCTACTGTCTAGCACTAAGCAAATGGGCATGGTTCCTACACTTATGAAGATTTCAAATATCAAGCAAAAAACCACCTGGATGAATATATGATCATAAATTTTGATTTGAGCAATAAAGGAAAATTTGGCTGAAAGAAAGATTAATGGGGATAGAGGCTAATTTAGATGGAGAAAGGGATCAGGGAAAGCCTTTTGAGGGTTGTGGGGACAAGTCTAGCCCAGAGGAAAAGCTGGCACAGAATTGGGGGCAGGGGTTTAAGACCATGCCAGGAAGAGGGGAGGACATCTGCAAAAGGCCCTGAGGAAAGAGGGGACTTAGTGTATTTGAAAAACAGAGGAAAGGCTAGTGTGGTCAGAATCCAGTGACAGAGAAGAGAGGTGTGAGGTGCAGCTGGAAATGTGGACGGGGGCAGATCTCAGGACTTTCCAGGTCACACTAAGGTTTTTGGATTTTATTCCAAATATATTAGGGAAGCATTGGAGGATTTCAGGAAGAAGAGTGACATGATTACCAGACACTAAGCCAATAAGGAAGTTAGGACATAGTGGTTTCTTATTTTTCATGTGTAACATTTTTCCATACATTATACTGCTATTTTTATCATTCTTTGTATAACCACTTTTTAAAACATTTTTCCTTCTACTATCCAGATTCATGCAGTAGTATTTGCATTCTTCTGAATTGGCCTTATTAAAATTCATCATTGGTTTATTTTTATTCTTCCTTAGGTCCCTGTTTCTCATTTGCCTATGCTCTAAAAGATGCAGAAAAACAGAGTGATTCATTCAAGAAAAAGAAATGGTTATTTAATGTACCACAATTTAAGACCAATGCCCAGTCTTCCTTCTTATACAACTATTATCAGCCCTATTCTGTGATTTCACAGGGCTGGCACAAACCACAAACTTCTAGATTCATCACTGGCCTCACAGCCCCAAAGATGAGATGAAAAGAAAGGCACAGTGGGATTCTTGTGGCTGCTTCTCCCAGGCTTTAGCCCTGCTGTGGTTCTCGGGTCCCGATTTGGATCCCGGCCCTTGACTCCTGGCAATGGCATACTCTGGCCTGATGATTTCTGTGGCCTCATTAGACTTCTGTCCCCAGGCTTTCTCTACAGGCCTAGACAGGAGCATTGATGCTGGCCTGAGGATCTCTGCTTCAAGCCTTGAGACTTTGGGGATAAGTTTATATTTTTAATATCTTTACATTTAAATCCAGTCATCACAAGTCCAGGCAAATAAAGACAATTTTACTGAGAGAGCAATTAGCCAGGATGGAGGCTGATTCAGATGGAAGAAAGGATCAGGGAAAGCCTTTTGAGGACTGAGTACCCCCATTCAGGGAGCCGGTGGGAAGTATTGCTCACTTCCTTGTACCAGCACTGTGCTAGGTACTGAGATTCAAGAATAATTTGCCTGAGAGGGTCAGGGAAGGATTCACATAAAGAGAGCTCCTTTGTTGAGACCTGAGGCATGAGCAGAGGTAATCAGGTGAGTACAACGTAGAGGGAGATTTCAGGGTGGAAGAACAGCATGGGTACAATTGTGTAGACAAGAAAGCACAGCCTGTTGTAGAACGGTAACATGTGAGCATCGGTGCGGAAAGGGTAAGAAACAGGCATCAAGGTGGGAGACTGGGGAGCTGAATGGCACCTTGATATGAGGGTGAAGGGGAACAATTAAAAGATTTTAAGCAGGAGAATGAAATGAGAAAATCTGCCTATCAGAATGAACTTTCTGAAAGTAACGTGGAAGAAAGATCTGAGGCTGTGAGCCTGGAAGCAAGGAGGGCAGTTTTTGAAGTAGTCTGCGTAAGCGTTGGTGCAAACCTGAATTTGAGTAATGGTAAGCTTCAAGTTATTGAGGAAGACACAGCCAGGAGGGCAAAATGGACACATTTGGGGGAATAATTCGAAACAGGTATGAGTGACAGTCAGGGTCAAGATTGCATCCTCAGTTGGCAGTTGGTGCCAGTGAATGATGCTAATCACCACGTTAGGCAATAAAGGGAGAAGAGCAAGTTTGATAGGAAAGATGATGAGTTCATTCTCAGACATGTTGAGTCAACTAATTTGAATGGGCAAAAAGCAACTTGACTTTAGTCCTAACTCATTTCTATTTCATTGTGGTTTATTGTTGTTGTTTGTTATTACTGGATGTAAAGATTAAGAGTAAACGATATTAGCAAAAAAGAAAGAGATCAGTAAAGGAAGACCTAGGATATTAAAGCAAGCAATCACCTGCTGTGAAACTCATGGTTGGCCATTCATTTCACAAATCTTCACAGAACACTCACTATTTCCAATTCTGTAGAAATTACATAGATCACTAAGCTGTATATATGAAGCATAAGCTCAAAATGTAATAGGAATAGAATAATATTAACATTCAGTTCATACAGGGCTACAAGAGTGCCAAAAACAATATGCAAAAGTGGCAAATACCCTTATAATTGACTCCTTATATAAGATCTAGTGGTCATAATATTATCTAAGTAATTAAACATTTCATCATTCATAGTGGGACATCCTATAATGTTGTTTCTTGTTGTGACACAATTTGGAATAAACAGCAACATCTAAAAAGCATTCTTGCCAAAAAATTTAACTTGAATTTAATCAAGCCTTTATGCCTAACTTCCAGATTATAAAATAATGTAGGAAGTTTAGAAATAAGTCCATCAGCAGCAAAAAGATAAAAACAGAAAAATCTAGAAGGTGGAAAATTCTAAAAGACAACTTTTGGACCTCAAAAAGCCAATGTTGAGGCACCTGGGTGGCTTAGTCGGCTAAGCATCTGACTTCAGCTCAGATCATGATCTCACAATTTGTGCGTTCAAGCCGCACATTGGGCTCTGTGCTGACAGCTCAAAGCCTGGATTCTTCTTCACACTCTGTGTCTCCCTCTCTCTCTGTCCCTCCCCAGCTCACACTCCTTCTCTCTCTCCCTCTCTCAAAAATAAATAAACAATAAAAATTTTTTAAAAAGGCAACATCATAGAGGAAAAAAATCCTGGAAGTGTTCTAGACTAATAGAAGCTAAAAAAGACATAATAATTAAATGCAAGGATTTAAAATTGATTGCATTACTTTGAAGAAATCTTATAAAAATATTTTGGGGACAAGTGAGGCAGTGTTAATATGGACTAGAGTTTGAGATGATATTAGGGAGTTATTATTGGTTTTCTTGAGTGATAATGGTATTACGGTTGATAGAATACTTATTTTTAGGAGAAGGTTGTCAAAGAATTTAAAGGCTGTGGTATTCAGAATCAAGAAAACAGAACTTATGACCCCAGTGACAGAGTCTACCATGTGAGCACAGGCCCGAAGCCCTTACCGTTCCAGTGCCTCGGCTGCACCCCCTCAGTCTACACCACCACCGGTTCGCTGTGGATGACGACACTGCTGCACTCCTCGTGACAACGGCTACAACAGGTGCCAAGGCCTGCTTCACAGGCGACGATGCCCCCCCTACACTGTGGTGTGCCCCAGGGCGTGATGCTGGACATGGTCCAAAATGCCTCCCACAGGGGTGATGAGGTCCAGAGCAGGAGGGGTATCCTGACCCTGAAGTAGCCCATCGAGCATGATATCTTCACCCACTGGGAAGACATAGAGAAGACCTGGCACCACATCTTCCACAAAGAGCTACGTGTGGCTCTCAAGGAGCACCCCATGCTTTGACCAAGGCACCCCTGAACCCCAGAACCAATCGTGAGAGGAGGCCCAGATCATATTGGAGACCTTCAACACCTCAGCCACGTATATGTGGCCATCCAGTCTATGCTGTTCCTGTACGCGTCTGGCTGTACCACGGCATTCTGACGGACTCCAGTGACTGGGTCCCCTACACCCATGCTGCGCCCATCTGCAAGGGGTATGTCCTCCCCTACACCATCCTGTGACTGGACCTGGCTGGCCAGGACCTGACAGACTACTCCGCAAAGATCCTCACAGAGCATGGCTACAGCTTCACCACCATTGCCAAGCAGGAAAACGTGCAAGACATCAGGGAGAAACTGTGGTACTTACCCTGGACTCCGAGCAGGAGAGCTACGGGGAAGAACTATGTAGGAGCTGCCAAACCTGAGGGCATCACCACGGAAAATGAGCCATTCCACTGCCCCAAGGTGCTCTTCCAGCCTTCTTCCCTGGACATGGAACCCTGTGGCATGCACAAAATTACCTTCAACTCCATCAAGAAATGTGACATCTGCAAGGAGCTCTACGCCGAAGGGTGCAGTCTGGTAGCACCACCATGTACCCCGACGTCACTGACAGAATGCAGATCCTCACCCTGGCACCGCACACAATGAAGATCAAGATTATGGCACCGCCTGAGCGCAAACCCTCCAGTGGACTGGTGGCTCCATCCTGGCCCAGCTGCCTACCTTTCAGCAGAGGTGAGTCAGGAAGCAAGATTCTGCCAAGTCTGGCCCCTCCACCGTCCACTACAGAAGCTTCTAGGTGTGACTTTTACTTTCGTGCCTTACACTCTTTCTTGACAAAACCTAACTTGCACAGAAAACAAGATAAAACTGGCATGGTTTTATTTGGTTTTGTTTGTGTTTGCGTGTTCAGGATTTAAAAACTGAAATAGGGAGGGGGACAGCAGTTGGTTGGAGCAAACATCCCCGAAGTCGTACAATGTGGCTGGGGACTTAGACTGTATGTTGTTCGTTTTTCTCATAGTCATCCCAAATATCATGGGATGCGTTGTTACAGGAAGTCCTTGCCTTCCCAAAGCTACCCCATTTCTCCCTGAGAAGAAGGGCCAGTCCTCGCCTAAGTCCACACAGAGGAAGATGATAGCAGTGCTTTCGTGTAAATTACATAGTCCGAAACGTTTTAATCTTTGTCTTAATACTTGTTCTTTTTGTTTTATTTTGAATCGTCTGCCATCATGGCCCTCCTGCTTGCCCCCTCAACTTGAGATGTATAAAGGCTTTCAGTTTCCCTGGGAGTGGGGTTGAGGCACGGAGACAGCCAGGTCTTGCATGTACACTGACATGAGACCAGCTGGATAAAGTGCACACCTTAAAGGGAAAGGGAAAAAAAGAAGAAGAAAGAAAAAACAGAACCTACAAGAAAGAGTTCAAAAGAGAGGAGTCAATACAGGGAACTGGTTAAAAAGGTATTGGAAGAGTTAAAAGGGCAAACAGGGTAAAAAGAAGCAATCCAGGGATTAACAAAAGCAGAAAACTTTTGAGTTGGAGGAACAATGGGAGGAAGTGGTGGTATCAGAACGCAGGGGTCAAGGCCATACGGGAATCGACAGGGGCTCTCCAATGGAAGATTAGACTGTGGAGAAAGGGGCTATTCGACAGAAATAGACAAAGACACTGCCAAAGACACTTCCCAAAACACAGTAGAAATATCCTGTCTTCTCTCTTCTTACCATCTTATCTCCAGCCAATGCTTCCTATTGGCCAAAACCTAAGCAGAACTCAGTTACCAGAAAGTATGGGAAACCTAGTTTGCAGGCACTGGTTGTCTAAGATACAGAAAATTCAGAGGAAAAGCAAGAAACAGATAAAGCAGGCAAATGATTGGTCCCGGGATTGTCATGACGCTTACAGCTTACTTGCAAGTAGTTCAGATAAAAAAATGTATACATATAAATACAGATAGAACAAATCAGTTTAAGTGTTGAATATGGCTTGGTATATGGATGTTCATTATAACTATTTTTTCATCTTTCCATACACTTGATACTTTTTCAGAACAAAAAAGTGAAAAATCCATTCTAATACTCTATGAAGGAGAGGATAAGGGTCTGATACAAGGTCATGGCCATGGGAATGGAGAGAGAAAATCCTCTAAATGAATTTGACAAAGGTTCTCATTGAATCCTTGTAACCAAGATGGAAAAATGTGGACCAGAGCAACACTTATCGTCGTTTTTTCCACCACTACACATTTGAGAGTTGAGTTTTCTCTTTGTCACTCTCCCAAGGACATATCCACTATTATTCTCACACTAGCTAAAACCCCTACCTTATTTATCATACTCAAGAAAGTTTGACAAACTGGCAGTGAATGAGAGTGGCTTTAATTTGGTGGTAATCTTTAATCTACTCTATTTTTTTAGGAAACAAATTAGTTATGAAACACCTCACAGTTGATTACAACACACCAGTGTGTTGTGACATTAGAGTTGAGAAACCTTCAACCAGGAAAATAGTATAATTATAAAGCCACATACATGGTTGAGCACTTCTATCCAAAGTTGTTGATTCATGGATAGATGTCAACCTGGAGGCAGCTCTGCATGATGCATCAGAGGCTCTGTGTTACTTTGGCCCTGTCCCGTATTATGTTTTTATGAGTATCTTGGATGAGATTTAGACAAGAAGCTGATGCTGATGACTTGAAACCTAGGGTGAGAACGAATGTATCAGATACCAGCTCAGGATCCAAAAAGATCTGGATCAGCCAATATAAACTGATACAATGGAAATATGTGACCAGACTTTCTTTCACTTGAGTCCAGAAAAGCCAACTAATCATGAAATGTTTTCTATATGCAACTAAAGAGCTTGAGTTCATTCTCAATTTCTGCCATCACTTCCCTGTATAACTTGAAGTATAAACTTCAGTAAGCAACTTTAACTCTTCTTAACTCCCTCATGTCCTGCATTAGTAAAAGGAAGTGATAGTAATAGCTAACTCATAGTAACTTCAGTGAGTTAATGTATAGAGAGCAGTGGAATATCCTTGGCAGAGTAACAGAAAAAAATGTTAGCTGTTATCAGTATCGTGGGTGGGGGAGTACTGGTAGCAGTATTTCCTAGTAAATAGATGTGAGAAAGATTTAGTAGTTGATAAAACATTCAATAGATTTTAGTTGTAGAACAGAGTTACCAACAGAGTGCATGTCATTTAGGGCTTTATTTAATTAGAATTCCCTGCTTGAAATGAAGCTGATAGAAGTTCTAACTGACTGTGTTCTGCTCAGGCTGCAACCTGAGCAGGGGTTTGAGATTGGGCGCTATAGTCACAAACTGTCATAAACACATTGGAGTCTGTTCAACAGACCCGGAATGCAGGAGCTATTACAGAATTGGAGGTGTCAGTCTGTCTTTAGAAGTGTAATGATCTGTAGAATAAAATGTGGAACTTGTTTTATGTGCCCTCTCCCATTGATTTTCCCAGAACCAATTAGTAAAAATTACCATGACATAGTTTCTGAGTCCACAAAATGAAAATCTTCCTTGTGCTCAGAGTTAGGAAGATGTGCTAAGTTCCCTGTCCCCACAATGATAAGGCCTTATACAACCACTCGGTATGGATATAATGGGATTTAAATCCAAAATGGGTGAATGTCTTGTAACATTGACCCTCAGAAACCCTGGGAGTTTATCTATGCAATCTGAGGATTCTAGATTTGTTTTTTAATTACATACTTAACTGCTTCCCAAACTGCTGCCTTTTGAGCTCTTATTGGGTTGTATTTTTTAGGCTTTTGGCCAAAGGTCTGTACTTTTTTCCCTCCCTCCAAATAGGTTAAATACTCTGGGTGTTCATTTTTTAGGAAATGAACTTGCAATGATTAAACAGGAAATATGCACTTAGCTTCTAATGTTAGCTGCCTCAAAACAAAATCAATTCCATTTCAAATGGAATGCAATTGGAGAGCTATTCAGAAATATGTTGATACGAAAGAAATATTGAAGGTGAACACATCAGGGACAGGAAATGAGAAACTTAAAGATATCTTCAATGCCAAAAGGCACTCTGTCTTTCCTGTCCTCGAAACCTTGAGGAAATCTTTAAAATGCTCCGCTCATTTGAGGCATAAATATGTTGGGCTAAAAGCCAATGACACCTGGATTTTTAAAAACCCAAAGTTTTTTCGCTAGATCCTCTATAGAAAGGTAGAAGTTTAAATTCTGAAGATGCCCGAATTACTAACCAGAGCGGACTCCGTGAGTACGTAGTGGGAGACAGAAAAACAAAAACAAAAACAGAAAAATCCTGCTGGCTCTGGCATCTTTATGTGAACAAATTGGTTGTTCATATCCCACATGGCCTCAGTTTCTAATCAATAAGCATTCTTTTTAAGCCTGAGAAGTAGCATATTCACACATTATATGGAGCAATGCCTCGTTTCCTTCTCAATAACCAGCTCTGCCGCTTGGCCAAGGGAACATTTTCCAATTCTGTTCGTGCAATCAAGCGGTTTCTACCAAACAGTAGGGGGTTTTCAAGCTGGTATCATACAACTGCACCCAGGTTTGTAGGTCATATTCAACAACCAAAAAACATGTTCAGAATCACTGACTTCTGGTCAAAGATGACTATACAAGCGTGAAATCTAAATTGAATGTCTTCTATCTTTACTCTGTTAAGTTTTTATGTTATGCCAACAGGAAACAACTAAAGTCAAATATATATTATAAAGGGTTATCTTGAGGAGGGGGGAGATTTTAATCTTGAAGTTGAATTTAACTATTCTTTCCATATTTTAAAACATGGACTAATTTAACATAGTTTCCAGAAACCAGTAATAAATGAAATTTACAACTGGTAAACTTTTGTCTTACAGTCATTTAAACAATGATGTTCTTTTATGAGAAATGGATTCTTTGTTTTCCAGGGCTCGCATTTTTCACCTCTAGATCCAAAACTCTGTAGTTCATCACATCCTGGACCAAATGTCCCAGCTTTCTGCTTAGAAAGTATATATGTCTTCAGTTCCACGAGTCTTCATAAGGAATTGAGAAATGCTTCCTCTACTCTCTTACTAAGGATACGGGATGTTTTGTTTTATTGAACTAGGAATTCTATCAGAGGTGAGTTGGAAACAGTGAAGAACAAGAATGTAGCAGCATTAATAGAAATAAGATAGTTTATACCATCAAACAGATCTACTTTTTAGAATTTTTGTCTTTCTGAATACTGCTGTGCATAATCCTAAGAAATAAATATTGGCCAGCATCTGTTAAGAGTGAACAATTTCTCTATGGCATTATTATAACCAAAAAAAAATTGAAAACAGACAAGTGAACAACAATAAAGGCATTTATCTAAATTATTTTTACCAAGTGTGTAGAATAACATTGAAAACTTTAGAGGTCACCTCAAAAACTCTTACTACCTCTTTGGAAGTCAGCTTGAACTTTAAGGCAACACCACTGAGAGAAAAATGTTTAATTATTCTGACATGGGTGGTTAACAACTTCAGTTTTTTTCTTTATCTTGTGCATCAGCAGGTTTCTTTGACAGCAAATTATGACTGTGGGCAAAGTGGACACAGTGCAAAGGAGAGTGAAGAAAAAGCTCCCACCGCCAAAAGATATTTTCTTCTCCCCAGAACACTTTGCCGGTAAAGTGCTTTTAAGAATTTTGCCTACTTATTAATTTACCCTAGGCTTCCCTTTCAATATCACTTAAAACCTATTTAAAAATATATTTAATGAAAAACAACTTATAATTCCCAAAGGTGAGCATCCATAGACTTAAAACAGCCTACTCTTGTAGAGAAAAGGTCTTTTATTTATCTCAGTCCTACATGATTTGCAAGAGAGTGGACACCCAATATATATTTATGGAACAAATCAATGGGAACAAAAGGAGGAAAATGATAGAAGGGACAAAAGTGAAAATACCATATTATGAGAGACTTTAAAAACCTTGAATTTTCAAAATGAGGAACCGTGCAGATGACTGCGATGATTAAAAAAAGCAAAGGACTATCCTAATCCCACAGCATTTTATTTAGTAGGTTTTCTGATTTTCCTTTAAGTAGATGCCTAATAAGCAAGTACTCTCCTCTATATAGTCATTTTGCAAAATCCACACTTACAAGCTGCATGATCATAGACAAGAAACTTGACCTCTCCACAACTCTTTTTCTTCATCTGCAAAGTGGGAATGAGCAGTATAGCAAAGTGAAATGATTTGTATTCATAAATCAAATAGAACTGAGTCCGGCATATGTTATGCATACAATAAATATTAGTTACAATTGTGATGATCATCTTCATCATCCTCAACAGATTCATTAAATGCAAAGAAAGTATTAAGTTATTTTAAAAAGATTTTTAAAATCAGATCATTTTGTCAAATGGTTTTAATCTGTGTTAAACTTACGTACATAATAATAGAAAAGGATGCAAAATTTTCCTCTCCTTAAGAACAGTGTATGCAGCATTTAGCTTTTACTTCCCTTTGCATCTCCATAACTCTCTTTCAGTCACATTTCTGCAGCAGTCAAGACATTTGTGAAATATATGTAAGAACCAATGCACAATGGAACACATTTTATCCCCACCTTGAGTTGACCTCACCAAAAATTTGCTCATATGGCTTTACTTTTATATACCTTTTTCAGCAAAGTCAAGAATTTCAGTTCCATATAAGAAACTGCTGAGTCAGTCTTCTCAGCAGTAATGAGGAAAGGGGAACCCGAGAGCTGGAAATAGAAAAGGAAGGTAAAGTATGCGGCAGACCTAGAGTAAAGAGTTTCGCAATAAAGATTTTTTGCAAAGAAAAGAATGTTGAGATGGGGCGCCTGGGTGGCTTAGTCGGTTAAGCGTCCGACTCTCGCTTAGGTCATGATCTCGCGGTTCGTGGGTTCGAGCCCCGCGTTGGGCTCTGTGCTGACTGCCAGCTCAGAGCCTGGAGCCTATTTCGGTCTGTGACTCCCTCTCTCTCTGACCCTCCCCTGCTCATGCTGTCTCTCTCTCTCTCCTAGAAATAAATTAAAAAATAAAAAATAAAAAATAAAAAATAAAAAGAAAAGAATGTTGAGAGAAAGTAGACCTCATGCTAGGAGCTACACACGCATATCTACAAAAGAAAGCAAATGGGAAACCAGTAAAGGTGACAGCAGACTTCATGAGCTTTGTCACGAATAAGACTTGTTAGCACTCACTGAGCATTTACCGTGCACGACACAGGTCAGACCATTTAATCCATCTTCATGGCAGTGCTGTTGGAGTGGCACTGTTAGCCTCATTCTATAGATAAAGGTGCTGAGTCATATAAAGTCTAAAAATGTGCTGAAGTCATAGCTAGCAAATGGCAAAGACAGAATTTGAGCCCAGGCAGTCTGAATCTAGGGACTGTGGGCTTAAACAGTACAACACTATCCCTGTGACTAAATATATGTAATTCTATGTACGGGGGCAGAGTGTGAGATTTACCTCATTAGCTTTGCCAAAAAGTTTAAATCAAAGCTAAGTAAAGGTTTTTGTAAGCTACGATTTCTGGTTATTCTTTATCTCTGGGCCCAGAATGAGGAGAAAAAAACTCAAAACTGAGTAAAAAATTAGAAAGTCATTGACTATTTGAAAAAAAGACAAAGAGCAGGAATAACAGAGAGAGAGAGAGAGAGAGAGAAAGAGAGAGAGAGAAAGAAAGAAAGAAAGAAAGAAAGAAACAAAGAAAGAAAGAAGGAAAGAAAGAAGGAAAGAAGGAAGGAAGGAAGGAAGGAAGGAAGGAGGAAGGAAGGAGGAAGGAAGGAAGGAAGGAAGGAAGGAAGGAAGGAAGGAAGAAGTCTTTGTATAAAGACTATCCACAGCAAAAGCAAGCAACCTTTTTTAAAAATATTTTATTTATTTATTTTTTACAAATAGTTTATTGTCAAATTAGTTTCCACATAACACCCAGTGCTCATTCCCACAAGTGCCCTCCTCCATGCCCACCCCTCCTCCCCCCCACATCCACCAGTCCTCAGTTTTTGTCAGCATTCAAGAGTCTCTCATGGTTAAAGGCAAGCAAACTTAACAGGCGTCTTATTGAAAGTGTAAAGAAGATTCTAAAGATTTTCTTAAAATATTGCAAGGCAGTTAACAGAAACCAATGAATGCACACTCCTCCATTTACACACCGTAGCTGTGGTTTGCCCTTGCCCATGATCTATGCTTCTTTTTTGAAATGAGCCCCCTGATTTTCCTCTGAGAAATCACCCTCCCCCACCATCTCAGGGCAAACTCCAATCCCAGCTTGAAACCATGACCCAAATCTGGCCATTAAAAGTTCTCCATCCCTCTTATCAATGTGTATGGGGAGTCTACCAGCCACAAGACTTTTACTGGAATTACTGGGAAGAGAAGGTTTCTTCCCAGAACTTGCCAAACCAATGTATTCCAGGCCTTGCCTTGGTGGCAACCATCTTTCTGCACAACTGGCTAAGGCCTGTCTGAAATGATGACACTGCATGGGACATCAGGGAAGACATATGGGAGGGACACAGATTCCTAAAGTTACCATGTGTGCACCTGGATAAAACTGAGCCTACCAACTTGATTTTTCAATTATGTAGGCCAACTAAAGAAAATGTTTTTAAGTGAAGTCAGCTTAGTTTGGCTATCTGCCACTCACAGCAGAGAGAACTCAGGTTGAAATACTAATATGAGACATGTAAAATGTCCACTGATAATCCCTCTACTTAGCCAGATATCTTTATCATTTTAATTTGTGTTCATGGAAAGAATGCCTAAAAGAATAATTTCCCATAGGACTTTCATCTTCCAACCTCTTTATTCCTTTAAGTTCTAAAGTTTGTGCCTGTAAATTTTCCTTCCATGGTGTCTTTAGGAACCCACACGTCACAAACAGGGTGGACTATCATATAACATGTTGGATATTTACTCAGACAGCTGTTTTATTAAGGTGTTATTAATAAGTGCAAGAGGTCAAAGACTTTGTTAAGAACTTAATATTATAAAATTCCTTAAGCATTTCACTAGGTTATTTAGGAAATTTCTCTTAAAAAATTAACATGCTGGGGTACTTTGGTGGCTCCGTGGGTTGAGTGCCTGATTCAGTTCAGGTCATGACCTCACGGTTTGTGAGTTCAAGCCCCACATGGTGCTTGCTGCTGTCACCACAGAGCCAGCTTTGGATCCTCTGTCTCCCTCTCTCTCTGTCCCTCCCCTGCTCATGGTCTCTCTCTCAAAAATAAAAAAGATAAATAAATAAATAAATAAATAATAACCTACCTAATGGAAATCTGAAATTAATGAATGCAGGTAAAACAGTGGACCCCAAATCTTACTGTGCATAAGAATCATGTAGGAAGCTTGATGAATTGAACATTCCAAAGTTCCAGCCTCAAAAATACCCACAAGGAAATTGGGGCATGAAATCTAAAAGTCTTCATCTTTACCAAGCTCTTGCAATCATTCTGTGGTAAGTAGTTTCAGACCAGCCTTGAGGAACTCTTAAAATTCTCACGGAGCATCAGTAAAGATGTTACTCTGAGTTCGTAAATTATAAATCTGTGTCTCCAAAAGAGTCAAGGATCATTAAGGATAAACTTGAAAATTTGCCTAATTTCACTTTCTTCTAGTCTGGTCAGCATTAAGTGACATAATGTACATAACGAATTTCATCTAGTTGGCATGTGTTGAGAACAATCTTTTTAACATGCTTATTATAATGGAACTAAAAGACAACAGATTTATTCATCTTGATAATAAAGAGTACTGCTCTCTTCTCTCTCTAAAAATGTTAAGGTCCAAGAATGTTAAATACTGTGCTGATTTTAAGCTTTTGTCTCTTGGTACCAAGCTGGGAATCTCAAATCAGAGGAAAATATACGCCACATTTGTGTGTGCTTCTCTGACCCATTTACCAAACAACTTACAAGCCTGCAAATTTTGAGTAGGTACAGAGTAAGAAAAGGCTCTGTAGCAAGTCCAATCTGTGGTGCAAACTGCTCTCTTGAGCTTTAGAAGAAAAGACTAGGAGAAGGAGACTCATTTCACCCAAGACCATCAGAACAAGACCCACTAGACACCAAAAACCTCTGATTGCCTATCACTTCCTTACACATTTCTGGTCTTAAACTCTTTTTTTTTTTTTTAATATTTGTTTTATTTATTTCTAGGAGAGAGAGACAGCGTGAGCAGGGGAGGGTCAGAGAGGGAGTCACAGACTGAAACAGGCTCCAGGCTCTGAGCTGGCAGTCAGCACAGAGCCCGACGCGGGGCTCGAACCCACGAACCACGAGATCATGACCTAAGCGAAAGTTGGACGCTTAACCGACTAAGCCACCCAGGCGCCCCTTCTGGTCTTAAACTCTTGAGTTATTTTCTTCTTTCTTAGTTGGTTTAAGGTCCAAAATAGTTCACAGGCATCCCTGGCCTTTAATCACAGTATGCTTAAGATCCTTACCCATGACAGTCAATAGATATGGGATTGATTATTTGGACACTGGCAAAGTTGAATAATCCATATCCAAGTTAAGGGGAAAGGTCAGCTGATTATACATGGAATATGAGACATCTCTTCATGGCTCAGATTTGGAAGTTTAGTATTTTATTTTTGAAGTACCATGTACACTTTAATATTAATCTTTTTCTTAGTGTTTGTGTTGCAGAAGCCAAACATGTTATCTCCAGAGTCTTAATTGCTGTATAGCTGGTGCCATGTAATGTAATTCAACTAGTGATCATCCAACAAAGAGAACAAGAAGGCCTGGCAATTAAAGAGATGAAAACAACTACCATTCAAAAGTCAATACACAATAGGGAGGGGGGGCAAGATGGCGGAGAAGTAAGGAGCTCCGTACTTGCACTCGCGCCCATACATCACACAGAAAAGATCTGAAGCCATTGGAAACCTTACAAAACCTGAGAGACTGGGAGAAAAAGGACGCAGAATCCACTGAGAAAGCCTTCTAACGGCTACCTCAAGAAACAAGCTAGAGTACACAAGGTGAAGAGTCCCAAATATCACTACGAATAGGAAAATAAAATAACTAAGGTCCCAACAAGAGTGACCGAGGGATACCATTCAAAAAACAATCTCTGAAGGATAGGCCCTGGAAAGTCAAAGAGTCTTCTTGGATATAGCAGTGCTCATAGAAACAGAGAGCATAACAGGTCTTTAAAACCAACAAGAGCCGGAAAGCTAACTAAAATGACGAAATGAAAGAGCTCTCCTCCAAAGAAACTCCAAGAAGAAATGACAGCTAATGAACTGCTCAAAACAGATATCAGCAGCATAAGTGAACAAGATTTTAGAATAATAATGGTGAAATTAATAGCAGGGCTTGAAAAAAACATAGGGGACATCAAAGAAACTATGGCTACAGACAGAATGGAAAATAAAAATAGGCATAAAGAATTAAAAAATGCGATAAATGAGATACATAATAAATTAGAGGCCTCCAATGCACGGATTGAAGAGGCAGAAAGGAGAATAAGTGATTTAGAAGACACCATTATAGAAAAACAAGAAGCTGACAAAAAAAGAGACAAACTGATCCAGGAACAGGAAAGAAGAATTTGAGAGCTCAGCGACACAGTCAAACGCAACAATATCCGTATCATAGGAATCCCAGAAGAGGAAGAGAGAGGGAAAGGTGCTGAAGGAGTCCTGGAACAAATTATAGCAGAGAACTTCCCCGACCTGGGGAAGGAAGTAAATGTGGAAATACAAGAGGCTCAGAGGACTCCTCTCAGACGTAACTTGAATCGATCTTCTGCAA
Organism: Proteles cristata cristata; assembly: GCA_017311185.1. Taxonomy (NCBI): domain Eukaryota; kingdom Metazoa; phylum Chordata; class Mammalia; order Carnivora; family Hyaenidae; genus Proteles; species Proteles cristata. The sequence continues at coordinate 206,365 of JAESUZ010004258.1, forward strand.
GACATATCATCGTAAAAATGGCAAAATACAAGGACAAAGAGAGAATTTTGAAAGCAGCTAGGGAGAAAAGGGCCCTCACATACAAAGGGAAACCTATCAGAGTGGTGACAGACCTATCTACTGAAACGTGGCAGGCCAGAAAGGAATGGCAAGAGATCTTCAATGTGATGAACAGTAAAAATATGCAGCCAAGAATCCTCTATCCAGCAAGCCTGTCATTCAAAATAGAAGGAGAGATAAAAACCTTTCCAAACAAACAGAAATTGAAAGAATTTGTCACCACGAAGCCAGCCCTACAAGAAATCCTGAGGGGGATGCTGTGAAGGAAAGGTTGCAAGGAACAAAGATTCCAGAGACACCACCACAAACATGAACCCTACAAAAGATACAAAGACTCTAAACCCACATATTTCAATAATAACACTGAATGTAAATGGGCTGAATGCTCCAATCAAAAGACATAGGGTAGCAGAATGGATTAAAAAACAAAATCCATCTGTATGCTGTCGACAAGAAACTCATTTTAGACGGGAAGATACCTTCAGATTAAAAGTAAGGGGATGGAGAAATATATATCATGCTACAGGAAATCAAAAGAAAGCCGGAGTAGTGATACTTATATCAGACAAACTGGACTTTAAATAAAAGACAATCACAAGAGATGAAGAAGGGCACTACATAATAATTACAGGGTCCATCCATCAGGAAGAACTAACAATCATAAATGTCTACGCACCGAATATGGGAGCACCTAAATATCTAAAACAATTAATCACAAACAGAAACAAGCTTATAGATAAGAATGTGCTAATAGCAGCGGGACTTTAATACTCCGCTTACAGCAATGGATAGGTCAACCAGACAGAAAATCACTAAAGAAATAATGGACTTGAAAGACACATTGGACCAGATGGACCTGACGGATATATTTAGAACTTTACATCCTGAGGCCAGGGAATTTACTTTCTTCTCAAGTGCGCATGGCACATTCTTCAAGATAGATGACATACTGGGACATAAAGCAGCCCTCAATAAATATAAAAGAATAGAGATCATACCATGCACACTGTCAGATCACAATGCTTTGAAACTTGAAATCAATTACAGGAAGAAGTCTGGAAAACTTCCAAAAACATGGAGGTTAAAGAACACCCTTCTAAAGAATGAATGGGCCAATCAGGCAGTTAGAGATGAAATTTAAAAATACATGGAAACAAATGAAAATGAAAACACAACAATTCAAAATCTATGGGATGCGGCAAAGGCAGTCCTAAGAGGAAAGTACATTGCTCTCCAGGCCTATTTGAAGAGATTAGAAAAAGCGCAAGTCCAAAATCTAACAGCTCACCTAAAGGAACTAGAGGCAGAGCAACAAGAAAGCCCTAAACCCAGTAGAAGAGAAATAGTAAAAATTAGAGCAGAAATAAACAACATAGAGACGAAAGAAACCACTGAACAGATCAATGAAACCAAGAGTTGGTCTTTTGAAAAAGTAAACAAAATTGACAAACCTCTAGCCAGACTTATCCAAAAGAAAAGAGAGAGCACCCAAATAGACAAAATTATGAATGAAAATGGACTTATTACAACCAAACCCTCAGAAATACAAGCAATTATCAGGGAATACTATGAAAAATTATATGCCAACAAATTGGACAACTTAGAAGAAATGGACAAATTCCTAAACACACACTCACTATCAAAATTCACACGGGAAGAAATAGAAAACCTGAACAGACCCATAACGAGTGAAGAAATTGAATCAGTGATCAAAAATCTCCCAACAAATAAGAGTCCTGGACCCTAGGGAATTCTACCAGACATTTAAAACAGAATTAATCCCAATTCTTCTCAAGTTATTCCAAAAAATAGAAAGCGAAGGAAAACTCCCGGACACATTTTATGAAGCCAGCATCACACTGATTCCCAAGCCAGACAGAGATCCAGCAAAAAAAGAGAACTACAGGCCAATATCCTTGATGAATACGGATGCAAAAATTCTCAACAAGATACTTGCAAATCGAATCCAGCAGCATATAAAAGAATCATCCACCAAGATCAAGTGGGATTCATTCCTGGGTTACAGGGCTGTTTCAACATTCGCAAATCAATCAATGTGATACATCATATCAATAAAAGAAAAGATAAAACCATATGATCCTGTCAATAGATGCAGAAAAAGCATTTGACAAAATACAGCATCCCTTCTTAATAAAGACTCTCGAGAAAGTCGGGATAGAAGGAACCTACTTAAACATCATCAAAGCCATCTACGAGAAGCCTTCAGCTAACATCATCCTCAATGGGGAAAAACTGAGAGCTTTCCCCCTGAGATCAGGAACACGACAGGGATGCCCACTCCCACCACTGCTGTTTAACATAGTGCTGGAAGTCCTAGCATCAGCCATCAGACACCAAAAGGAAATCAAAGGCATCAGAATTGGCAAAGAGGAAGTCAAACTTTCACTCTTCGCAGATGACATGATACTCTACATAGAAAACCCGACAGACTCCACCAGAAGCCTACTAGAACTGATCCAAGAATTCAGCCAAGTTGCAGGGTACAAAATCAACGTACAGAAATCGGTTGCATTTTTATACACCAACAATGAAGCAACAGAAAGAGAAATCAAGAAACTGATCCCATTCACAATTGCACAAAAAACCATAAAATACCTCGGAATAAACCTAACCAAGGATACAAGAGATCTGTATGATGAAAACTATAGAAAACTTATGAAGGAAATTGAAGAAGACACAAAGAAACGGAAAAACATTCCATGCTCATGGATAGGAAGAATAAATATAGTTAAGATGTCATTACTACCTAAGGCACTCTACACATTCAATGCAATTCCAATCAAAATTGCACCAGCATACTTCTCAAAACTAGAACAAACTATCCAAAAATTTGTATGGAACCACAAAAGACCCCGAATAGCCAAAGTAATCCTGAAAAATAAAACCAAAATGGGAGGGATCACCATCCCAGACTTTAGCCTCTACTACAAAGCTGTCATCATCAAGACAGTATGGTATTGGCACAAAAACAGACACATAGACCAATGGAACAGAATTGAGAACTCAGAAGTGGACCCAAAAGTATACAGCCAACTAATCTTTGACAAAGCAGGAAAGAATATCCAATGGAAAAAAGACAGCCTTTTTAACAGATGGTGTTGGGAGAACTGGACAGCAACATGCAGAAGAATGAAACTAGATCATTTTCTCACACCATGCACAAAAATAAACTCAAAATGGATAAAGGACCTGAACGTGAGACAGGAAACTATCAACACCCTAGAGGAGAAAGCAGGAAACAACCTCCTTGACCTCCACCGCAGCAACTTCTTACTTGACACATCCCCAAAAGCAAGGGAATCAAGAGCAAAAATAAACTGTTGGGACCTCATCAAGATTAAAAGCTTCTGCACAGCCAAGGAAACAACCCAGAAAACTAATAGGCAACCAACGGAATGGGAAAAGATAGTTGCAAATGACATATCAGATAAAGGGTTGATATCCAGAATCTACAAGGAACTCACCAAACTGCATGCCCGAAAAACAAACAACCCAGTGAAGAAATGGGCAGAAGATATGAACAGACACTTCTCCAAAGAGGACATCCAGATGGCCAACAGACACATGAAACGATGCTCAGCATCCTCCTCATCAGGGAAATACAAATCAAAACCACACTGAGATACCACCTCACGCCAGTCAGAGTGGCTAAAATGAGCCAATCAGAGAACTCTACATGCTGGCGAGGATGTGGAGAAACGGGCACCCTCCTACACTGTTGGTGGGAATGTAAACTGGTTCAGCCCCTCTGGAAAACAGTGTGGAGGTTCCTAAGGAAACTAACAATAGAACTCCCCTATGACCCAGCAATAGCACTGCTAGGAATTTACCCAAGGGATACAGAAATGCTGATGCATAGGAGCACATGTACCCCAATGTTCATAGCAGCACTCTCCACAATAGCTAAAACATGGAAAGAGCCTAAGTGTCCATCGACAGATGAATGGATCAAGAAGATGTGGTTTATCTATACCATGGAATACTACATGGCAATGAGAAACAATGAAATCTGGCCATGTGTAGCAACATGGATGGACCTTGAGGGTGTTATGCTGAGCGAAATAAGTCAGGCAGAGAAGGACAAATATCATACGTGTGCACGTATAGGAGGATTAGGAGGAGCTTAACAGAGGACCAAGGGGGAGAAGAAGGGCGGAAATGGTGGGGGAAAGGGGGAGAGGCAAACCATGAGAGACTCTTGAATGCTGACAAAAACTGAGGACTGGTGGATGTGGGGGGGAGGAGGGGTGGGCATGGAGGAGGGCACTTGTAGGGATGAGCACTGGGTGTTATGTGGAAACTAATTTGACAATAAACTATTTGTAATAAAAAGAAATAAAAAAATTTAAAAATGCACTTTAAAAAAAAAAGTCAATACACAATAATGACGTCTCAAGAACGGTGCAGATTTGGACTGATCACATCCTCTGATGATAACAGTCCATCAGTCCATCTTTCAGAGAAAGGAGGTCTAATGAAGTAAAAAACAAAAAACAGAAAAACAAGAACAAGAGCAAAAGTAAAAACAAAAACCCCAGATGGTAGCTGTGAGGAGATATCTGAAAATTGAGTTAGAGAACACAATTTGCAAAAGTGTACCAGGATTCCCAAAACAGATAAACTATCTTTTAACTCATACCATTTTAACATATGTCATTTAGATCCCTGTGTTCCAAGATAAGACCACTGTTGAGGGGTGCCTGGGTGGCCTAGTCAGTTAAGCGCCTGCCTTCAGCTCAGGTCATGATCTCTGTCTGTGAGTTTGAGCCCCATGTCAGGCTCTGTTCTTACAGGTCAGACCTGGAGCCTGCTTCAGATTCTATGCCTCCCTCTCATTCTGTCCTCTCTTGCTCATGTTCTGTCTCTCTGTCTGTCTCAAAAATAAATAAACATTAAAAAGGAAAAGACATGGGGCGCCTGGGTGGCTTAGTCGGTTAAGCGTCCGACTTTCGCTTAGGTCATGATCTCACGGTTCGTGGGTTCGAGCCCCGCGTTGGGCTCTGTGCTGACTGCCAGCTCAGAGCCTGGAGCCTGTTTCAGAGTCTGTATCTCCCTCTCTCTCTGACCCTTCCCTGCTCACGCTGTCTCTCTCTCTCTCTCTAGAAATAAATAAAAATATAAAAAAAAAAAAAAAAGGAAAAGACCACTGTTGAAATGATCCAGTGGTAACTGCATGGACTCCTGTGTTAAAGATAAGACTACTGACAGTCACAGCAACTTGACTGGTTTACAGATTCTTACTAATCCCTGACTTTTTCATCCAATGGCTAACTCCAGCCTCACAATTTTTAAAACCTTCATGATTTACACACTTGTAATACACTCCATGGCTTCCTAATGTTTGTATTCTTCCTTGCAGGAACAAGCTAATAAACTTACCTTTGTGTTTCTGGTGATCAATGGCTGGTGGGATATAATCTAACAATCCATCACCCAGAAATGACGGGGTAGATAGAACACTAAAATGACCTACTGAAGAAGAATCAGTGACAGCACCAGGTATCGAACAACATTCTGAAATGTTGGGTTTGTCACTAATAGGCCACTGTATAAGCTTTGAATCAGTGACCAGGAAGGTGCTATTATCTCCCTTAGGCAGAATAGATGGGTCCAGGAATCATGAAGGGGCAAAAGTGGAAGTGGCTACTTCCAGTATTATGCCCACTCAGATTATTTGATTCCTGTTACCCCAATTTAAATTCTACAGGTTTGGATGTCTTAGAGGAGTGCTTCCACAACAATGATTCTGCTGAACTGGAAGTTTGAGACTACTCCCTGGTTATTTTGAATTCCTTATGGTATTGGGTCAACAGTGAAAGAGAAGGGACACTTATCAACTGGAGGAATTGATGCTGACCACCAAAGGGGAGTCAGGTTGCTGTTACAAAATGGGGGCAGGAAGGACAATGTATGGAACTGAGGTATTCTTTCAGATGCCCCTAATATTTCCATTTCCAATAGCAAAAGTTATTGGAAAATTATAACAACTAGAGAAATGCATAACCACTAAAGTTTCAGACCCTTTAATAATATTTGAGTCACCCGACCAGTTAAAGGATTTAGGCCAGTTGAAGTGCTGGCTGAAGGTAAAGAAAACTTGAAATGTTTCATGCAAGAAGGAAGTTATAAATACCATTACAGCTTTCTAAAACTAGAACTATAACAACTATGTGTATATTACTTCCTTGCTTGTTACATAAATATATATAAATATATAATATATTACATGATATATTATTACAATGTTGCATTCTTTTACTACCTTTTGTATTATATATGTTTGCATATATTGACCTCTATTTTCCTTACTCTTTTTCCCTTATCCTTTTGAAAAGATTAGTGGCAATGATTGACTTTAAAATTTAGTCATCAGGGGCGCCTGGGTGGCTCAGTCAGTTGAGCGTCCATCCAACTTTGGCTCAGGTCATGATCTCGCAGTCTGTGGGTTTGAGTCCCACGTCGGGCTCTGTGCTGACAGCGAGCTCAGAGCCTGGAGCCTGCTTCAGATTCCTTATCTCCCTCTCTCTCTCTGACCCTCCTCTGCTCATGCTGTCTTTCTCTCTCTCTCTCTCAGAAATAAATAAAACATTAAAAAAAACTTTAATCCTTCTTATAAAAATAAATAAATAAATAAATAAAATTTAGTCATCAGCTTACAGAATATTTATATGGAAGTGAGAATTGATCTCAGGACTAATCAGTATCACCTAGAGATAGACATTATGATCTCCGTATATTAAATATTAAATGTTAGGATATTACTTAAGTTGACTCTTGTGCCTTTATATCTCCCCTCCACGAGCAAATGGTGAAAACAGCTTCTTTTTTTTGTGTGTGTGGGGGGGGGTTGGTAGTTGCATACATTTGTTAATGTTGCTGTATGGAAATTCAAATATGTTTTGAAGAGGTATATGGATGCCAAGTGGCTCCAAATTTGGACTGTGCACATTTTTCAGTGATTGCTCATCATCTCCAAATCCACCCTTCTATGCTCTGCTTTGGAAACCTGTCAGTAAAAACCTGCACTTTATTCTTCTTTGCCAGCTGCTCTTTGATAGGCTGTATTGATAGAAGGCACTGGAGGGAGACAGGAAAGCCAGAGGAGTGAGAGGATGGATTCCTCCTGTTTGCTTGCTGTTCTCGTCCATGTATTCCAACAACTGCCCTTCCCCCTGGCTGCAGCAGTTGGTGCTATTCTGTCTTTTTCTGGCACTCCTGGTACCAACGTCACAATGCCTCCTCAAACATACCAGCTCTAGGGGCACCTGAGATGGTCAGTTGGGTAAGTGTCTGGCTCTTAGTTTCAGCTCAGATCATGATCTCAGGTTTTGTGAGTTCCAACCCCACGAACACTGTTAGAATGGAGACTGCTTAGAATTCTCTCAGGGCACCTGGGTGGCTCAGTCGGTTAAGTGCCTGACTTCGGCTCGGGTCATGGTCTCGTAGTTTGTGAGTTCGAGCCCTGCATTGGGCTCTGTGCTGACAGCTCAGAGTCTGGAGCCTGCTTCTGATTCTGTGTCTCCATCTCTCTCTACCCCTCCCCTGCTCATGCACTGTCTCTCTCTCAAAAATAAATAAATATTAAAAAAAAAAAAGTAATTCTCTCTCTCCCCCCACTCCCACCTCTCTGCCCCTACCTGCTTGCTCTCGTGCTCTCTCTCTCTCAAAACAAATAAATTAACTTAAAAAAAAAAACCATACCAGCTCTAGACAGGTAGTGCCATCTTTTTAGAGGCTTGAATTCCAACCCCCAGTGTCTCTATTCATTTTTTTAGGTTCTAATAATTCCAAACTCTTCACTTTATTCTTCCTGGAATAGTAATTCTTACCACCATTACCTCTGTCTAAATGAAATATCTCTCATTTTTCTCTTTGATTCTTTAGCAACCATTTTACCAAGGTCCTAGATTAAATTCTCCCTGTTATGACCCAGCAATAGCACTACTAGCAATTTATCCCAAGGATACAGGAGTTTTGATTCTAGGGGCACATGTACCCCCAATGTTTACAGCAGCACTTTCAACAATAGCCAAGTTATGGAAAGAGCCTAAATGTCCATCAACTGATGAATGGATCAAGAAGGTGTGGTTTATCTATACAATGGAATATTACAGGGCAAAGAGAAAGAATGAAATCCTGCCATTTGCAACAACTTGGTTGGAACTGGAGGGTACTACGCTGAGTGAAATAAGTCCTTCAGAGAAAAACAGATATCACATGTTTTCATTCATATGTGGAACTTGAGAAACTTAACGGAAGACCATGGGGGAAGGAAAAGGGGGAAAATAGTTACAAACAGAGAGGGAGAGAGGCAAACCATAAGAGACTCTTAAATATAGAGAACAAACTTAGGGTGGCTGGGGGAGGAGGAGAAGGGAAAATGGGTGATGGGCATGGAGGAGGGATGGGCACTGGGTGCTGTATGTAAGTGATGAATCACGGGGATCTACCCCCAAAACCAAGAGCACACTGTATACACTGTATGTGAGCCAACTTGACAATAAATTATATTTTTAAAAAACTCTCCTTGTTAAAATAACTGGTCTTTTTCCTGACTGGACACTAAAGGATGCAAATGTTAACAGCACTATTGGCCTAAGAAGGCATTTAGCACACAAGGTTCACGCATCAAGTTGAGAATTCTGGTACTAATAACATTTCACTTATATAAAACAGGTCAACAACATCCTTATTCGAAGTTTTCCAACCAGAAATGTTTCAGAATTCAGGATATTTCAGATTTTAGAAGGACAATAATGTTTACACATTAAATTGTGTAATAGTTTCAATGGGATATGGGACAGTACCTCATTATTAAACACTTGAGGAAATAAATATTCCCTCATATAAGTTCAGGTCAAGTTTTGCCACCAAATGAATTTAAACACACACACACACACACACACACACACACACACACACAACTTGTGGTTTTCAGAGCTTTTTGATTTTGAACTGTAACAAAGCATTTTAACTTGTATTAGGAAAGACTTCCAAAGGACTAATCAAAGGACCATTTTTTTACATCTAAGATTGATCTAAAGTGCTTTCAGGAAAACTCTGAGTAAATCTGAGTAAGGAGGTAATGTCTGACTTAAACTAAGCAGAAATAACAGAGATAGCTTTGAATAGACTTGTCTGGTAGTCTTCAGAAAATATTGCCCCCATTTACCTGAGAGTCAGTGAATCAGTTCTCTGCAGGAAGGAAAATCTACTGCGATAGCAAATCATGAGTAGTTCATATTTGAGACTGGGTTAATGAAGTTGCATGTAAAATTCACACAGTGAAACTCTATCGGAGGAATTGTGACAGCAATCAGCAGAACATGTTCTAACATGCCGATCTGCCATTTTGGTTTTTTATGCATTGCAAAATTAACCAGGAAAAAACCCCACACATATATAAATACATTCTTGATAATTTAAATATATCAAGGTAAGTGCCAGAAGAACAAAGAAAAGAAACAGGTAAAAATGATTGTTCTTGAGAAGTGGGACTGAGGGAACTGGAAATATGGAAGGGGCAGAGGAATTTTTGTTTAGGCTTCTCTGTCTTATTTGATTTGTAACTATGTGAATTATTATTTAAGAAGAGACTTTTAATTACTGCCCTAAAATATATAAACTTAAAAATGGAACTTGTCCCTATAAGTTGTGAATAACAGTGCTTAATTTGTAAAACATAAATATACAGCTTTCCCATTTCTGAACAGCAATTTAGAATTTGATTTAATAAAAGTGACTTAAATCAAGTTGACTGAACCTCTAGCTTCAGACGACCTAGTAAAGACACTTCTATTCCTGGCTTCATCCCAAAAACCAATCTAAACAACAAAACAATGATAAAGACAGACACTAAAACTTCATTTCCAATGAACCTAGAAAATAATTACAACGTCAACACAAACTATGAAAACCAGCTGCCAAGAGACAGCAGGTTCTGGACTAAACTGAAAGATAGAGGCTGCAAGGATAGCAATCAAACTGACGTCTTTTGCAGGAAGCACAATGCTCCCAAAGCAGCCTATGGCCCTGAAGGGTTGAATCAGTGATCCCTAGGTTGGATCAGCAAGGTCTTGGAGTGTGTCCAGGAATATCTCTGAAGCCTTCTCTAACCTGCTAGCAGGACAAGATGTGGGGCTAAGTGAGAAGCATGGGGACATGACATTTATACAAGAAGTCTGCTCGTGTGATCAGAGGGAGAATACATGATAATAAGCAATCAGACTTTGTAGTAGATAATCACAGAATTATTTATTTATATAAACACTTAGTTCTTACACTTTTTCAAGAACTGCTCAGGGTATCTTTCAAAATTTTAATCCACTAATCCTGATAGCTCTATAGGTACTGTACCATCACTATCTCTCTCTTACAAGTGAGGACACTGAGGCACTGAGAAGTTAAGGGCCTCAGCTTGTAAACGACAGAGCCTAAATTCCAACCGAAGATGGTTATATGCATGAACCACCAAGTTATAGTGTCTCTTTGAAGGGAAATATGAATGAATGAAAAAAATGAAGGAAGGAAACATCATCACACGCAAAAACTTTGTTGTTATTGAAAATAAAGCCAACCTGCTCACCCAAGGAGAGTACAGAGAATGCTACAAACACTGGTGAGAGACAGATGGAGCCGTAACAGAAGGTGCTGGAAAGTGCTCTGAGACTTTCAGAGGTGCCATATTATCTACGATTCCTCACAACACTCCTACTTCAGCCTATTCTGCTAAAGAGAAACTGTCCATTGCTTCAGCTCATCCTCTGGGCCCCTTTCCCCCAAATTATTGAGGTCATAGCTTGTTGTGACCAAACTATCCTCCTTTAGAGATGAGTTATAATCAGAAACTGAACTGTGCAACCAGTGAAGATGAAAGGAATAAAACAAAAAAATTTAATTAGGCTGCAGAGAGACATGTAGAGTGAGCAGCTGAAAGAAAATAAAACCAATACAGAAAATAAACAAGAAAAAAAAGGAGATAGTGCTTAAAATAGAATCAAAGGTATGAAGGAAAAGGAAATCCAAATCACACACATGCACACATATATCCTGTATCATAGAGGACTTCACTGTAAGCCATTGAGAAATCACACTAAACCAGAGACAATTAATGCCCGTGGGCCAGTGTGCTAAGAAAAGAGATTCCAAAACATTCTATGATTTCTCAAATTACTTGCTACCTCAGCTTAGTCCTCTGGCTCTTCTTCATTCACATTTCTCTTCAAAAGAGCTTATTTAGGAAGACTGCCCCATATTTAGAAATCAGTAATTTTCAAAAACAAAATAGACTTAGAATCTTTACAAAAATAATTCAAGTAAAAGAGCTAACGAAAAACAGATGAAGAACACCCACATGAATTTTTGCCATAGACAAAGTTAGAGTTTTTCATTAAATAAAAAAACTTAGAAGAAAACAATGGTCTTTATGCAACAAGAAGTCAAAGAAAATGGCTAACATTTACCAAGTGATTAAGTCCAGGACACTAAGTGAACTATTTAAACGTAAATAATTAAAAATATGGACTCTTCTGTGAGAGTCCAGGCAATAATGATAATAAAATCACCTAAAAGGATAAAAATAAATTTTTTCTACAAATTTTTATTTAAATTCCAGTTAGTTAACATACAGTGTAATATTAGTTTCAGGTGTAGAATTTAGTGATTCACTTACAGTGCTCATCACAAGTGCCCTCCTCAATACCTACCACCTACTTAACCCATTCTCCCACCTACCTCCCCTCCAATAAGGATACCTTTGGGTTTCTTCCTCAGTAGTCCTCAATTCTAGAGAACAACAGAAGAATGTCTGCAAAAAATATAGGGGGAAAAGCCCACCAAACAGTCACTCAAGTACAAGACCAACAGCTATTTTCAAACATGAATGAATTTAGGAATATAGTTCATCTGAATCTTCTTAAATCAATTTAAAGAAGAGCTTCACTAACCGAGAGACAAATAGAGAAAATGTGGCTAAAGTACTGGTAGAGCCCTTTAAATTAACTTAGAAGTAGAACTAAGACTAAACAATAATAAATGTAATAATAAAATGTAAATGTTAAGAACCAAGGCAATATAGAAATAATAATATTACTCAGAAAATCTACAAGTCAATAGGTAGAGATGGAACCAGTTTTCATGGAAAGGGGGGGATGGTTAATTATACTGTTTAAAAACCAATGAAGTTAAGAGATGATATTGTACTTACTGATGAATGCTTTCTCTCTAAGATTGGGAACAAAACAAGGAAGTCCACTTTTACCACAACTATGCAATACTGTGTTGAAGGTTCTAGTCAAAGCAATAAAGTAAGGGAAAGATATATAAAACATACAAATTGGAAAGGAAAAGTAAAGTTATTTTTATTCCTAGTCTATATTACCCCTATAATCAGCAAATAAACTCAAAACTATTAATATTTGATGAGAGAAATCAAAGACATAATCAATAGTTAGATATTCTATCTTCATGGATCAGCAGATTCAGTATCATTAAGATGTCAGTTCTACCGAAACTAATCTACAGAGTCAATGCAATTCCCAATCAAAATGCTAGAAGATACCAACAAGTTGATTATAAAATTTATATGAAAAGCCAAAAGTTTTAGAATAACCAAAATGATTTTTAAAAAGAAAACCAAAGTCAAAGAACTCATACTTCCTGATCCTAAGACTTATTATAAAGATACTGTAATCCAGAAAGAATTATATTGGCAAAAGGATAGACATATAGGTAATAGAACAAAAAGTTCAGAAATAGACCCATGTATCTACAGTCAAATTTTGACAACGTCATTCAATGGACGACAGATAGTTTTTTCAACAAATGGTGCTAGAATTGGGCATCTATATATTAAAGACAAAAACAAAAATAAACAAAAACCAAAAACTACCCTTAATCCATATCTTCAATCTATACAGTTGGTTAAGCATTCAACTCTTGAATGCAGCTCAAGTCATGGTCTCATGGTTCATGAGTTTGGAGTCCTGTGTTGGGCTCTGCACTGACAGCATGGAGCCTGCTTAGGATTCTCTATGTGCCTCTCTCCCTTATAAATAAATAAACATTAAAGAAAGAAATTAATTCAAAACCAATCAGAGATATAAACGGAAAACTTAAAACTATAAAACCTCTAGAAGAAAATACAAGAGAACCTTGGACTAACAAGCGTTTCTAGATGGCATACAAAAAGCACAAACAATAAAAGGAAAAAAATGGTAAGTTGGATCAATATCTCATACCATATATGCAAAATTAACTTGAATCTTTGACCTAAATGTAAATCTAAAGTTACTGACAAAGAGTCTTTGCTGAACCAAACTTTAGGTAGGCACCCTCTCCTAGGCCTATCTGTGCATTTTTTTTACATATAAAATCTAGTTTTAACAAGAATCTCAGTCTAACCAGAACTTCTCACTCTCCATATCTGATCACTCTTGATGTCTGAGCAAATTCCCCATCCTCCAACATCTCACAGGTGATGTGGTCGTTCTGATTTGTCTTCAGCAAGAATTCTATTACGTGGGTTTAGCTGGAATCTCTCTTACCTCTAATATTTCCTCTTAGTAATTCTCCATCCACTGAACCTGCTTCTTGCCTGCTTTATTCTATACTGAGGACTATTTCAATAGTCCCAAATGAAATCTGTTTTTACCACTTTAACTATTGTCCAGCTCCAGTATTTCTTTGACACTATGAAACTTTTAGGGGGAAAAAAGAAAAGAAAATCTTTATGATATTGGGTTACCAAAGATATCTTAAATAAGACATGAAAAGTACAAACCATAAATAAAAAATGATAAATTGAACTAGTACTCAGAATATATAAAGATTCCCAAAACAAAGTAATAAGAAAACAGAAACCCCATTTAAAAAATTCAGTAGAATATTTAAATGGATACTTTGCCAAAGGAAAAAAATCCAAATGGCAAACAAATACCTGAACATATTTTCAACTTATTAGTCGTTAGGGAAATTCAAATGAAAGCCTCAATGATATATCATCAAACACCTACTAGAATGGCTAAGTTTTAAAGGCAACAATACTAAGAGTTAACAATGAATTAAAGCAACTGAATCTCTCATATATCTCTGCTGGAAATGTAAAGTAGTATGGCTACTTTGGAAAACAGTTTGACAGTCTCTTATAAGATTAAACAACTCAGCAATCCACTACTAAGTATTTATCCAAGAAAAATGAAAAACATGTCCACACAAACACTTCTACACAGATGTTTAAAGCAGCTTTAATTCATAATCCCTAAATTCTGGAAATGTCCCATATGTCTGTTGACCCGGGAATAGAGAAACAACTTGTGATATATCCATACTTAGCAATGAAAGAGAAAAACTACTGACACATTCAGCAACAAAGATGAATCTCAAAATTATTATAATAAGTAAAAGAAGGCAGACACTAATGATTACATAATTAATTATTCAATTTATATGACATTCCTGAGAAGCAAAACTGTAGGGATAAAAATCAGATCAGTGGTAGCTGCCAGAGGCTGCGGTGGGGCAAGAAGTTGTTACAGAGGCCTATAGGGTGGCTTTACAGTGTAATGGAAATATTCTACCATATGTTAATGATGATAAATACAGTAGTATTTGTACTGTATATATGTGTCAAAACTCATAGAACTATACACCTAAAAAAGATGAATTTTGCTATATATCTAAAGGGTAAATTATACGTCAATAAATCTAACGTTCAAAAATACACTAATTTATAAATCATGTAAATTATAGTTATAAAGAAGAATTAAAGAAAATATAATTAATTAAAATTAGGACTTGGTAAACAGGTGTGTAGAAATACACATTAAATTAGTTTTTTTATTCATAAGAGGGAGGCAACAGGTAGTGTCAAAAGTCAAAAATTTTTCAAAAAATACAAGCTTAAGTAATCACCCAAGGACTTAAAAACACATAGGCTCACCTGGGTGGCTCAGTCAATTGAGCATCTGGCTCTTGATTTCTAGGATCATGGGATCAAGCCCCACATTGGGGTCCATCTTAAGCATGGAGCCTCCTTAGGAATCCCTCTCTCTCTGTCTCACTCTCTTTCTCTGTCCCTCTATTCCTCTCCCCACCCCTCTCTCTCCTTCTCTCTAAAATAATTTTAAAAATTAAAAAATTTAAAATCAGTTTAAAAAACACAATATTATAAATTTCCCAAGTTATCAGAAGTAAAATACACATACACACTTGATAGTAAAAGTATAGGTAATTTAGTAAAATAAAAAATAAAGCAAAAATAATAAAAGATAAAAGAGAACAAACAGCTAACCATATCTGCACAACGATATATGTAAATGGGGTAATGCCACATACTAAAAGAAAAAATTTTTCAGGTTGGTTTAGAAAATTAAGCTCAACTATTTGAATATGCAAGAGGTACATTTAAAGCAAGGTTAAATACTCAGCATATATATGAGAAAATTAATTTTAAAAGGCTAATAGAGTGATTACATTAAGATCAAACAAAATTGAATTCACAGCAAAAGGCAGGAAATAAGATAAATAAGCTCATTTCATAATGATGAAACAGTCTATCGTAATGAAGAAGGTCTGTCATGGATCATTAATGTCAAATATCCTAGACTGAAAATTCCTAAGCAAAAACTGCATAAGGTACAAGGAGAAATGGAGGGAAATACAGAAGTAATGGAGAAAGTTCACTCATTCTCCTCACCCATGACAGATCGAGAAAAGAGTAAAAAAAAAAAAAAAAAAGTAAAGATATAGGATCAAATTAAACAATTAATAAAGACTCTCTAAAATTTTAATCTCTCTAAAATATATCATAGTCTTCACCCTGAAAACAAATAATATTCCATCTGTAAGCACCCAAAGAATATTCACAAAAAAATGTGGTTTGAGGGAACACAAAATACTCTTGATACATTACTCTTGATAAATAAGAATAGTACAGATCATATTGTCAATTTTTAATAAAAGTAGACCTGATCTTTTAATAGAAATAAAATTTCCAACTACTTAAAAATTAAGACTATTTAAAAAGTTGACTTAAAGGCAATAGAAACTGAAATTGAAAGATATTTAGAAAATGAGATTAATGAAAATACTATGCATTAAAATCCATGGGTAATAGCCAAAAGATAATGCTTTGAAGAACAGTTCAGAGCCTTCACCAAGTTTATCAAACAAAAAAAGAAAAGAAAAGAAAAGAAATGAGTTCATATTTAAAACAAGAAGTAAGGAAAAGAATAAGGAAATAAACCTAAGGAAGGCAGAAAAATAAGAAATTAAAGACAAAATCACATATTAATGATTCTGAAACAAAAAATATAAATGAAATAAACATAACTAATTACTTGAAAAATATCAGCAAAATGAATAAAATGATAGTTTGTCTCATTTTTTTAAAGGATGTGTAAGAAAATCATAAACACAAAATCAGTGCTTAAATGGGTTAAAAGGAAACCAAAATAATCAGAAGAAAATACTTTGCATAAAATTATGCAGATATACTTGAAAATCTAGATAAAATAAATCAATTTCTGAGGAAATATACATTACTAAAACTGATCCCAGAAGTTTTAAGACAAACAGACCAATTACAGGTAAAAAAAAAAATTGAGAAGGTTATTAAAGGTTGACCCGTTATGAAAGCACCAGGCTCCATCAGTCTCACTAATGACTTCATTCAAAACATCTAGGAACATATTATTTCAATCGTGAGTGGTCCCTAACCATGGAGACAGAAAGAAAAAATGAGACTGACATTGAATCTGACAGCAAAGCACAAGAAGGGACACTTCATACCAATCTATACTTAATAACAATACAGGAAGTCCCTAAAATATAAGCAAATAAACAGATTAATACATGAGTATCAAGTGAGGGTCATTCTTGGGATGCAAGGGATAGTTCCAAATTAGAATATCTGTTAATTTATTATCATGATATTAATAAGTTAAAGGAGAAATCCTATCTAACCATTTCAATAAACAAAAAGTATTTTGCAAAGTTAAATGCCCTTCCCTGGTTTAAAATTATATATATATTCATATATAGGTATATATGTGTTCATATATATGTATATATATACATATATGGACATGTATTGTATATGAGTTTATATTCACATATTGCATATACATACATGACAAAAATCTGACGTCACACATAATGAAGATTCATTAGAATTATTTCCATTACCATGAGAAACAAGATGGATAATGACAGCCTGCATGAGAAGTGTTGGAGTGAGCTGTCAGGGGAAGCCCAGTGGCAGCTGGTAATAATAAGAACAGCATCAGAAGGCGAAGGACATCATTTCAGTGCCAGCCAGTACCTGTGTCCCACACAAGGACAATGTCGTAATGGGCAGCAGAAACATTTTGGCAGGATCAGGAAATTAGCTACATCACAGGTGACAAGACAAATAAATATTCTAAGGATAATGGGAGACAGGGTTCTCACTGATGGAAGGGGGGATATAAATATGGAAAAAAAGAAAGTAGAATGCAGGCTGCCCTGCTGAGTTGGACTTGAAGCTACATGAACTCAGTGAGATACAGACGTATAAAGACTCGTCTGCGCATCCCCTGCTGCCCACATTGAGAAGGCCTGGTAGCAGTAACTTTTCAATAACCCTGAGCACAGTGCTCTCCCAAACCTAAGTTTCCAAATCACACTCTCCACTAAAAGGAACGAGGACTTCTTGGAGAAATAGCAAACTTCAGGAGTGGGCAGGCAAGGTACAAGATGGGCCAAAAATACCCTGTTTTGCCAGAAAGTAAGAAAATGCTCAAAGAGTGATGGGACATGTGAAAAGGACACAGAAGGCAGCTTGAGGGATCTTCTACTATCCAAATCTGGAAGAACTGGAGCATTAAAAGATAGTGATGAATTATAAGCAATTGAATAAAATAGGAACTCCTGAGTCCACACTGACATAAATAAGTAAACAAATAAATAAAAAGGAGAGAGAGCTTTCTTACCATAGAAAGCCAGGAAATGTTGCAGAAGAAATTATAGAATTAGAAAATCATTTGACAATCATCAGTAATAATTCATATAAGAAATATCAGTGGGTGCCAAAAGTAGTGGCTGGAAGTAGAGTAAGAAATGGAATATTTACATACTCTCAAAAGTATCTGCTCACAAAATATTAGTTACAAGGGGAAAGAAAAGAAACAATCATAGAAATATCTACCAGACACCTACTAATAAGCACTCAAAGTTAAGATCATGAGTAATGGTATAAATGGACCTTGTGTAACACCAGATAGCATGTGGTGAGGAAAACACAGCACTTCTGTGATATTTCTGCAAAAGATGTATAGCCTGAGTCTTATCATGAAAAGGCACATTCTAAAACAGGGATGTCCTGTAATCAAAAATGTCATGGCATGGAACTCAAGGATAGACAGAGAACAAGTTCCAGATTGGGATAGACTAGAATGACATGACAATCGGGTGCAACACATAATTCTGGAGTGGATCTTTTTACTGAAAAGGACATTACTTGAACTTGATTGAGTTAAGGGTTGACAACCAGATTCATATATGTAAAAACAGTTTTATTTTTCCTTTAGCAATTAGCACTAAAGGAATATTAAGCACCATGAGTTAGTCCTTCTCCACAACTACCTAGTGGTATTGGCCTTTACATGTGTGGATCATCCTGGCAAAAATCAACTATTTCATTGGGAATTGTAAAATGACAGTTTTCTAATTCTCTCATTTCTTCTACATTTATTAGCTGGTATCTTTCTATAAAGAAGAGCTTTTCCTTATCTCCTAAAACGACATGGTAAATGATCATCCTTCCCTTTTAATTACAGATTTTCAGAGTGAGGATTTGATGTAAAAGTCACCTTCACTGTGATAAATGAGGCATGTGCTCTCTTTCCTTCTCTCTCTCTCACTATGGATTTATGAATTATAATCTGTTGCACTTTATACTCTTTAATGTTAAAATTGTCCCACATTTGGCCAATGGAGCCTTTTCAATCTGGTTCTTACATGGTTTTGTCACATGCCTACTGCTCTGTGAGTACCTCCTTGCTTTCTATGACAATAAGACAAACTGGGCTCAGTTTGTACTTTTCCTGTCACATGCTGGAGAATTGGGTGTTTCTCCAAGAATCCCTTCCAGCTCTAACCAAGATGAAGATGTTAAGTATAACAATTGCTATTGGAGTGTCATTGGTTCTAGATAATTTCAAGTTTAATATGAGAAGTTCTATATTGATATTTCCAATTCAGATTTATATATCAGAGGTGAGTGGTTAGTTTCCTTAACTACTTTCATTTTCTATTTTTATCTCTTGTTGCTTACGTTAAAAACCTGGGTTCCTAATAACAGTAACGAATTGTCCCATTTGCTTTAACCTACTATAAATAAAATAGTTTCAAAATTATAATAATAATATTACTATTTAAATTTTTTTGTTTTGTTTTTATTTATTTCTAGGAGAGAGAGAGACAGCGTGAGCAGGGGAGGGTCAGAGAGAGAGGGAGTCACAGACTGAAACAGGCTCCAAGCTCTGAGCTGGCAGCAGCACAGAGCCCGACGCGGGGCTCGAACCCACGAACCGCGAGATCATGACCTAAGTGAAAGTCGGATGCTTAGCCGACTAAGCCACCCAGGCGCCCCATAATATTACTATTTAAAAAAACTACTGAGTTATATTTAATTTTTTTGCATTTCTATTTGTCTCTAGAATATCACACCAAGAATGTCAAGAGAAACGCAAATCAAAATTACAAGATGCCAGTTCATACCCACTAGAATGGCTATATTCAAAAAGACAGATAATGCAAGTGTTGACTAGGATATGGAAAAATTGAAATCCTCAAACGTGGCTTGTAAAAAATTTAAATGTTTCAGCCTTTTTGGAAAATGGCCTCACAGTTCTTCAAATGTTTAATATAGATTTACCATATGACATAGCAATTCTACTTCTAGGTATATACCCAAGAGGAATGAAAACATACATTCACACAAAAACTTGCACCTGTGTTCTTTGCAGTGTCACTCAAAACAGCCAAAAAGTGGAAATAATCCACTAATGAGGTAATAAATAAAATGTGCCACAAGGGATTATGATCATCAGCACCATCACCCTCATAATTTTTAAGCAATAAAAACGAGTGAAGTATTGTCACATGCTACAACTTAGATGTACCTTGAAAACATTATGCTAAGTGGAAGCAATCAGTCACAAAAGACCACATATATTGCATGATTCTATTTATGTAAAATGTTCAGAATAGGCAAATTTATAGAGATAGAAAGTAGGTTACTGTTGCCATTGGGAGGGGCAGAGAATGGGAGAATGGGCAGAAACTGATAATAAACATGGGGTTTCTTTTCTGGGTAATGAAAGTGCTCTGTACTTAAACTGTGGTGATGGCTGTACAACTCTGTGATATGGTATATGAATTATATCTTAATAAATATTTTTTTAAAAAATGAAAGGGAAATTCCCCAGCCTGATAAAGGATATCTATGAAAACCTCAGCTAACATCACATTTAATAGTAAAAGACTGTTTTTCTCTTATGATCAGGAACAAAAAAAGGATGTTTGCTCAAACCGCTTCTCTTCGACATTAAACTGGAGGTCCCAGCCAGTGCCATAGCCAAACAAACAAATAAATAAATGCATGCATAAAAAAAATAAAGATTTAAAGGAAAGAAGTAAAATAGCATGATCCCAAAAATCCTACAAAGGAACTACTAGAAACAATAAGTGTATTTAGCAAGGTTGCTAAATACAAAGCAAGTATATAAAAATCAAGTGTATTAAGGGACACCGGGTGGCTCAGTCAGTTAAGTGTCTGACTTTGGCTCAAGTCATGATCTCATAGTTTGTGGGGTTGAGCCCTGCGTTGGGCTCTGTGATGACAGTTCAGAGTCTGGAACTGCTTTAGATTCTGTGTCTCCCTCCCTCTCTGCCCCTCACCTACTCATGCTCTGTCTCTATCTCTCTTAAAAATGAATAATAAACATTTAAAAAATCAAGTGTATTGCAATATATAACCAATAAGCAATTGGAAGGTAAAGTTAAAAGAACAATTCCATTCATAATACTATCCAAAAACATGAAACACCTGGATATACATTTAATAAAAGCACATGTAAGATCTTTACACTGAAAAATGCAAAAAAAATTTTAGATATCGAAATAAATGGAGAAATATACCATGTTTTTGGGTTGAAACACTCCGTATGGTTAGATATCATTTCTACTCAAACTGATCTACAGATTTAGTGCCACTCCAATCAAAATACCAGTAGAACTTTGTGTAGAAATGTCAAAGATCTAAAATACACAAAACAATTTTGAAAAATAAGAATGGAACTAAAGAACTTCTATATCGGATCTCATCTTATTATAAAGCTAAAGTAATTAATACTTTCCACAAATCAAAAGCTGGTGTGATATTGGCAGAAGAAGAAATGTATAAATAAATGGAGCAGAACAGAGAGTCTAGAAATAGACCCACATATATACGGTGAATTGACTTTTGACAAAAGTGCAAGGTAATTCGATGGGAAAAGAAGTCTCCAGCAAATGGTGCTGGAGCAACTGTACATCCATTGAAAGCAAAATCGATCTTGATATTTCCTTCACTCTGTACACAAATGCAAAAAAAATTCTAAATGGATCATAGACCTACACAAGGGCTAAAATTATAAAACTTTTAGATAAAAACATAAGAGAAAATCTTTGCAACTTTGTAGGAGGCAATGATTTCTTGGTTAGGACACAAAAATTGTAAAACATAAAAAGAAAGACTTGATAAGCTGAACCACCTCAAATTAAAACTTTGACTCTTCAGGGGTGTCTGGATGTCTCAGCTGGTTAAGCATCCAACTCTTGATTTCAGTTCAGGTCTCAAAGTTCATGGATTCAGGCCCCATGTCAGGCTCTGTGATGATAGCATGGAGACTGCTTGGAATTCTCTCTTCCTCTCTCTCTCTCTTTATCCCTCCCTTGCTCACATTTTCTTTCTTTCTCTCAAATAAACAAACGTTTTGGGGAAAAAATTTACTCTTCAAAAGATAATTAAGAAATGAAAAGACTAGTCTCAGGAAGGGGAAAAATATTTTTTTGAATCTAAAATATGGAGGGGTGCCTAGGTGGCTCAGTGTTCAGGATCTTGATTTCAGCTCAGGTCGTGATCTCAGGGTTTGTGGGATCAACCCCCTGTCAGGCACCATGCTGACAGCACAGAGGCTGCTTAGGATTCTCTCCCTCTCTCTCTCTCTGCCCCTCCCTGGCTCATGTGCATTTGCTCCCACTCTCTCTGTCTCTCAAAATAAATACATAAACTTAAAAAATTAAAGTATATAAAGTCTTATTGTTCAGTAATAATTTAAGTAATCCAAGGGAAATGCAAATTAGAATCACAATGAAATGCAATGACACATCAAAATTAAAATAGTTAAAATTAAAAACATAAAAAACTAACAGTTAGTTAGCATGTGATCTCCATACTTCGCTGGGATTCCATACTATACTTGGCAAAGGTTGTCGGTTTCCTATAGAGTTAAACAAATACTAACCATATGACCCAGTAATTCCAGTTCTAGATATTTACTGAAAAGAAATGAAAACATAGGAATATAAACATATATAAATGTTCCTAGCAATGGTTATATCCACTTTGATGAAAGAAATGACCCAAGGTTAGACTATACATGATTGAGAAGCAATGGCAAATGGCCTAGCCATTTTGACAAGAATCCAAAAACCTGGTCAAATGTTCAGAAGCCTGGAAAACAAAAAAATTGGAAAATTAAGTACAAAAAGATCTAGAGGTATGTGGATAGACATATGGGAGTGGATACTACGTGTCTATGTATCATGTCAGCATCTACCAGAGAGGATCCACGTGAAAGACACACCAACCAAGCAAGTAGATAAAATGACTCAGACAGCTGACATCAGCCCCTTCTGTCAGCGACTACATGAGCCCCTCCATCATGGAAGGCCCTGAGATTTGTCCTACCTAGAGTAGGCACATACTCCTGGAATAGGTTTGCCTTTCCTGCCTGCAAGACCCCAGCCAAACCACTGTCTGAGGCCTAACAGTGTTTGGTCCAACAGCATAGATCCTGCAAAGACTAGGGGATCCACTTCATGGCAGAGAAGTTGCCAGAGTCTTCTAAAGCTATGGGATCCACTGATTGCAGTATATCTTTCATCACCTACAAGCAGCTGGTTTACTGGGAGGATTTGCTGCACAGTAGTCTTTCAAAGTCACTCTGAATTTTTGGTTTGTATCCACAAATCAGGCAGATCTACCCATAAGTCAAGTGTTGGCTATTTCTGCCTTCCATTGGCTGTCTGTAATGAATTCCAGTGTAATCATAGGTGTCAGCTAAGATGAGTCTCCAGACATGGGTTCTGGGGCTTTTGCTCACACATATTCTCACACCAGAGGACCAGAGGTCCTGCTTATGCTCAACCCCAGGTATCACTCCCACCTCATGGCAGATAGCCATTGTGCCTGCCTGACCTCATACTTGGTGGCACTGACAGAATTCAGACTTTGAGGGGCACTTCCAAATGCATGGTCTCTTGGTCTGGCACTCTATCTCTACCAGGGCCTTATTTTACCTTAATAAACTGACAATTTTAATTATTTCTAGTTTTTCATATAGTAGTTTTACTTTGCAGTCTCCAATTTCTGTTGCTGTACATTTCTGAAACAACATTCACCAAAGTTGAAAAGTGAAAGTCAAGCAATAGGCATATTTTTTAAAGGGTGCTTGTTTTCAGAAATCAAAAAATATAAAAATCCTAATCTCATCTTACATTTGAATCATAATCTTGTGCTTTGTTTTTGTTTTTTTTTTAATGTTTACTTATTTATATTGAGAGAGGGAGAGAGAGAGAGAGAGGGAACGAGTAGGGAAGGGGCAGAGAAAGAGGGATAGAGAGCATTCCAAGCAGGTTCTGCTCCCTCAGCACAGAGCCCGATGTCAACAATCATGAGATCATGACCTGAAATGAAATCAAGAGCCAAACATGAACCAAATGAGCCACCCAGTTGTGCCGTGCTTTGTTTTTGTTAATTTTGTTCTTGAAATTGAAAATAAAGTTTAGGTTCAAGTATGATTAAAGATTTCCACTTTTTGTCATGCTCTGTGGTTTGCATCACTGTCTCTATTTTATAATCATTTGAAAAGTCCTATGATTAATATTAACACTTATACTTTCTATTAAAATTGGGGCAAAGATAAAAATAAAATAGTCAAATAATTGTCCAATTCAACACACTGACAAAAATTTCAATACTGCCAGAACTAAACTATTGATTAATGCCCAGCATTCCTACAGAAAAGCTTAATATTTATTTGTCAGCTAATGTACAAAAATCTAAGTTCAATATAAAGAAGTTACACCATTTTTGAGTTTGACTTCTTGGACAACCTTAATACATATACAAGTTTAAGCACCTGGTGCTTGTATATATAAATAAACTTGTATATATAAATAAAGGTTGTCCAAAAAGTCAAACTCAAAAATCTAATGCCACCTATATTAATTTGAATTTAAAATTTATATTGAATTACTGCCTTGCTTAAAATGTTATTGGACAAGTTATGAAGCCTACACATCATAAAAAATCTTTCTGGTAGAAAGTTGCTATGAGTGATTCTCACATATAGATACTGAGTGTTGTGAATGCCCCAAGCAAATCCCCCAAGCCTAACCACTTCATTGAGCTGCAGCACATTAAACTGCTGGTTTAACACCATCTCTTGGCCTGAGGGCATAAACACTGGAGTATAAAAGATGAGCACCTTTCCCCCACTCCCGCCCAGCAGCCCTCAACAACTGACTAAGGGGAGTTGGTATATAAATACCCCAACTCCCCTGTATATCATGGCGAGAGTGCTTTATACCTGAGTTTCCCTGTGAGCTTAAATTCGGGCCACCCACAGCGCTAGACAATGCATTCTTTATTGACCGCTTTTCCTTCCCTGTCTTATTTCCCTACTGCCCAGTTAGTGTTTCCTGGCCTTCCCACATAAACCATGTGCACTGGAATCACATGGTTGGAGTGTGCTTTGCATCATTTGACCCCACAAGCACAACCACAGCTAATTGGAACAGCACTTGGCCAGTCAGTGACCTCAAAAGTGACCTGTTTCGATATCTAGAGGGACACTGAATACTGAATAGACTGAAGAACCCAACCAACCCTCTCTTGGGAAGTTTAAATGTGAAATACATGGAAACAGAGTTGATCATTGCAGCCAAAAATCAGAGACACACAGATGAGTAGTAAGATAAGAGGCAATGGCACAAAACATCTTCAACTCTTGTGGGAATGAAGTTTTTTACATTCAGGTTTCGATTTTATCATAAATTTACCTAGAATTAAAACAAATATCTTCTGCATTTAGCAGATTAACTCAACTGTCTGCATTTTCTTTTCAATAAGTCAATAATATCTTATATAAATTTCAAATATATTACTCAAGTATCATCATATTCCTAACAAATATTATTCTCTGACATTCCAAAGATTCAATAAAGTAGGTTAACCCTGGCATTTTGTCAATTACCCCAAAAGGCCCCAAGCCAATTTTTAAAATATATTTCTGGCCTTAAAAGTATACTCTTCCTCTTCTTCTTCTTTTCCATTTTTCTGTGAGTTTCAGTAAAAAAAAAAAAAAAAGAGTCTTAAGTATAAAATAAACCAACCTACACCAAACTCCTAGAAAAGAAAGATATCAGACTGTGGTTACCAGAGGTGAGGGTGGAAGGAGGGATAACTGGAGGAAGATGGCCAAAAGGTACAAACTTCCAGTTATAAGATAAATAAGTACTGGGATGTAATGTACAATTGCGATAGCTAGCGTTAACACTTCTGTATGACATACAGAAAAGCTGTTAACAGAGTAGACCCTAAGAATTCTCATCACAAGTAGAATTTATTTTTCTTTTTATTATATCTACACGAGATGATGGATGTTAACTAAATCTGTTGTGGTCATCATTTTCCAATACATGTAAATCAAACCACCTTAAAGTTACACAGTGTTATATAGTCAATTATTTCTCAATAAAACTGAGAGAGAAAAAGTTTTTCAAAAAATCAGCATTTTGCTTCTGGTTGGAGGAGTTATAACTTACATCTTTCTCTGAAGTCAGAACCCAAGTTGTAGCTAAGAACACAGTTCTGCAAACTCTTAAATACAGAGAACAAACTGAGGTTTGTTGGAGGGGTTGTGGGTGGAGGGATGGGCTAATTGAGCAAGGGACATTAAGGAGGACAATTGTTGGGATGACCTCTAGGTGTTACATGTAGGGGATAAATCACTGGATTCTACTTACTCCGGAAATCATTATTGCACTATATGCTAACTAAATTGGAGGTGAATTTAAACAAATTTTTAAATAAAAAATACATTAAAAAACACAGTTCTGCAATTGGGTTTCAAAAGAGATTTTTCAGGACTATACAAATTTTAATGATGTTTCTTTTTTAAAAATATTTTTATTTATTTCTAGGAGAGGGAGAGAGAGAGACAGCGTGAGCAGGGAGGGTCAGAGAGAGAGGGAGATACAGACTCTGAAACAGGCTCCAGGCTCTGTGCTGGCAGTCAGCACAGAGCCCGACGCGGGGCTTGAACCCACGAACCGCGAGATCATGACCTAAGTGAAAGTCGGACGCTTAACCGACTAAGCCACCCAGGCGCCCCCAATTTCTTAAAGCTGTTTAAAAGGAAATGCACATCTCTTTGCAGTCTTTTTGAGTGTAATATAAGTAATTAGAATGCATTAGAATTTTAAGGAATGTTTATAGCCAGTATCTGTGTTCTCCATACAGGAATCTGTGAGATAAGAAGGTCAGGTATTATTCCCTTACCACTGAAGGATAAGAAAACAGAGATACCAAACATTTATTGAATTTGGTGAGGTCAGGACCTCAGCTTTCTCGCCTAGTACTCTTTCTTTTTTTAAAAAATTAATTAATTTATTTTTGAGAGAGAGACAAAGGGTGAAGAAAGGAGGGGAAGAGAGAGAGGGAGACACAGATTCTGAAACAGGCCCCAGGCTCTGAGCTGTCAGCACAGAGCCCAACGTGGGGCTCAAACTCACAAACCGTGAGATCATAACCTGGGCTGAAGTAGGAGGCTTAACCAACTGAGCCACCCAGGTGCCCCTCTGGCCTAGTACTCTTTGTCCTCCACCATTGAGGTTGGGTTATCCAGAGTCTATGATTTTTGATTTGTGAATCTGTGAGAACAGGGATCAATTTAATGGCTTAGAACAATACGATACACATGGAATGTCCCAAATAGACATTCATTTTTAATCATTTTAAATGTTTCTAATTGGCCCAAAATATGTAAACGAGTCTTTGAACAAGAAATAATCCTTGAAACTCACATCGGTTTTGTGGGATAATGGACTTTGATTTTTTTAAGTCAGAAATACTTCCAAGATCAGTCTCTGTCTTGTGTTCAATCTAATACTTTCTTTTTAAAAACTAAGAAAGCAATCTTTCATTTATAAAAATTTTAATTCTTGTGCAGTTAACATACAGTGTATAATATTAGTTTCAGGTATACAATATAGTGATTCAACAATTTCATACATCACCTCAGTGCTCTTCATGACGGAGTGTGCTCCTTAATCCCCATCATCTATTTCAACAATCCCAAAACCACCTCCCCTCTGCTAACAATCTGTTCTCTATAGTTAAGAGCCTATTTCTTGGCTTCTCTTTCTCTCTTTTCCTTTGTTTGATTGTTTTGTTTTCTAAATTCCACATACTAGTGAGATAATAAGGTATTTGTCTTTCTCTGACTTATTTCACTTAGCATTATACTCTCTAGTGCCATCCATGTCATTGGAAGCAATTTTTCATTTTGAAAATGAAACAGAGCTTTTAAAATTTCTAATTCTGAGGGCACCTGAGTGGCTCAGTTGATTGAGCATCTTACTCTTGATTTTGGCTCAGGTTATGATCCCAGTGTCATGGGATCGAGCCAGCCCCCGTTGGGCTCAGTGCTGAGCATGGAGCCTGCTTAAGATTCTCTTTCACTCTCTCTGCCCTTCTCCCTGCCTCTCTCTCTCTAAAACAAGCAAAATGTTTAAACTTCCTCATTCTGGTAGTATTGTGTCCCATTTTGTCTCTTAATATGGCTAAGCTAATGAAGATAAGTAGTAGAGTAGAAGTATTATTTTTTTAAGTTTCATTTTAAAATGCATATCACAATTTACTATGACTTCATAGTAGAGAGCCTGTATGCTCGATTCTGAGCATACATGAGGGGTTTGTAGGTTTTTTGGTCCATTTAAATATCTATTTTTTTAAATGGACATTTTTAAAATATACACATTTATGTCTATATTTATTTAGGAAACAGTGGAGAAGTAGAATGATTTCTATTGATGCTTCCTTTTAAGCATTTGCAAATGGAAGCCCGAGGCCTCTCCTACTTCTGTTCCTTCATACTTAACTCAGGACAGAGATTTCTAGCTGAATTGTAAGTGAGATGACCTTTATTTCTAGCTAACAGTGGCATGAGAGCTTAGGAATCTCATAATTATACCCTGTGGACCAACTCCAGAACCAGCTTCTAAGGAGGCCATTGGAGAGTCATCTCCATGACAGTCTGACTTGCGGGCATGGGGAGCAGTGGTGGATTGTTACAATAGGTAAATCTTTTCATTGCTCTCAAAGGGTGATTGACAAGTGTCACCATCTGATTTCTAGTCTTCAGATTCTCCAATACTTATTGCTGAGATGTCGGCATTTCAAACTGTATTTCCCAAGCACTCATCTGGTAAAATTCAAATTTGTTTTCATTTTAAATTTAGTCTCTTTCTAGGTAATGTTTCTCACCCTGTATTCACTGGGTGAAGATTGCTTTCTCTTCCTCACCAAGGTCACCTTTAAAGACCCTGTGAAAATTTTTGAATATGTTTTGGGTTTGGGCTGTCAAAGTATATTCCCCAGATCACAAATCATTCCTTTTTCCTTTTCCTGCACAATTCCTAGAGCTCAGAACAAGCTTCATGTTGAGCCGAGAATTCTTGAATTAACATTGATTTTCAATACGGGCTTAGTATCCTGATAACCGAGAACAAATTCATTTGTGAAGTTTATCAGCAACCTCTGACAATATTGTTTCTTGGAAATGGCTGACGAGAGCATATTTAGATGTGAATCTGATTCATAAAATTCCAAACTTCTTGACATGTGTATATTTGCTTTTCTTGAACATTAATATACTCCTGGGTTGTAGGCAATGATATCCAAGGAGCGCATCTTGGATAATTTAACCAAGGGCTCTTATTTAATTGTAGACACACAAGAGAGATCAATAAATGAATGAGCAAATAATTACATAATTAAGCGAGCCACTTAACCCCACCACTGTTTAAGTTCGTAATGCATTATAATAAGCATTTATGTAACAATATGTGTTGACTTTTAAGATGTCATTGAAGATAGTATGTACAGTGGACATTGGTCATCTCTGTTTGATATCTACCTCTCCTTCTTATCTGCCTAATTTTCTATGGACACCTCATATTTTGTAAGCCAAATGATCCAGATTCCCTCTCGCCCTCCCCATCATAGCCAGGAGGTAAACCAATGACTGATTTCTTGAACTTCAAATGCTGAGTCAGGAATAAAATTATTTTGAAAGGGTTCAAGATTACCTCAAAAGCAGAAGCATATAAGCCACATCATTCTCAGTGTGACCATTGTGGCTTTCATTGCTGAGAGCAGGGTGGGGGCAGGAAGGGAGGAAGGGGGGAAGGGAGGAAGAACAAAAAGAAGCATCTACAAAAGAACGATTATCAGATCAGTATCAGAAATCTCATCAGCAACTAAAAGATTTGGAAGAATGTCTTCAATATTTTAAGAAAATCATGGGGTGCCTGGGTGGCTTAGTCGGTTGGTCGTCCGACTTTCGCTTAGGTCATGATCTCACGGTTCGTGGGTTCAAGCCCCGCGTCGGGCTCTGTGCTGACTGCCAGCTCAGAGCCTGGAGCCTGTTTCAGTCTGTGACTCCCTCTCTCTCTGACTCTCTCCTGCTCACACTGTCTCTCTCTCTCTCTCTCTCTCCTAGAAATAAATAAAAATATTAAAAAAAAAAAGAAAATCTTTTTTTCTCACGTATATGAGAGAGACGTTTATTTGAAGAAATTGGCACATGTAATTATAGGGGTGGCAAGTCTGAAATTTGTAGGGCAGGCCAGCAGGCTGTAAAATCAGCCAGGAGCTGACATTGTACTCCTGAGGCAGAATTTCTTTTTTTGCTCTTAAAGCCATTCAACTGATGGGATGAAACCCATGCACATTATCAAGGGTAATCTCTTTAAAATTAACCAATTGTAGATGTTAAGAACAACTTAATTTTGTGGGTTGATCTTGGTTCCTGCAACTTTGCTGAATTCATTTATTAGCATTAGTAGTTTTGAAGAATTCTTTAGGATTTTCTATATATACGATCATGTCATCTGTGAATAGATAGCTTTACTTCTTCCTTTGCCATCTGGATGCTTCTCATTCCATCTTCTAGTCTAATTGCTCTATCTAAAATTTCCAGTACAAAGTTGAATAGAAGTGGTAAAAACAGACAACCTTGGGGCAGCTGAGTGACTTGGTTAAATGTCGGACTCCTGGTTTTGGCTCAGGTCGTGATCTCATGGTTTCGAGAGTTCAGGCCTGCATCAGGTTCTGTGCTGACAGTACAGAGCCAACTTGGGATTCTCTCTCTCCCTTTCTCTCTCTGCCCCTCCCCCACACGTGCTCTTTCTGTGTCTCTCAAAATAGACTTAAAATTTTTTTTAAATAAAAATTAAGCAGACAACCTGTCTTATTCCCAGTCTTAGGGAGAAAGTATTCAGTCTTTCACCATTGAGAATGATATCAACTGTGAATTTTTCATAAATTTCTTTTATCACATTGAGGAAGTTTTAAGAAAATGCTTTTTGCAACCTGCAATTCTATTCAGCCAACCTCTCCATCAGGGGTAAGAGCAGATAAAAGACATTTTCTTTTCAAAGTCCCAGAATGTTTGCATTTTGTTCATTTTTTTTCATAAGCAATTGCTTGAAAACATACAGCAGCAAAACAAAGTGCAAAGCAATCAGAAGGAATATATGGGATCCAAAAGCATACTAAATCCACCCAATCAAGGAGCACAATAAAAGGAAGCTCTAGTATAACATCAAGTCTAGCAGACAATCCATTCAAATTATAGCACTATTAAGATGAAAGGATCCCAAGAAAAAGATCTATGGTAAGAGTTGAAAGTGAGGGTAAGTATGAAACATTGGCTAACAAATGAAGAAACTCCTCAAATTAAAAGAGAAAGTCAGGAGCCTTAAGGAAGAATGAAATGAGTTTTACGTAATGAAGAGTAAGAGAGGGACTATTTACCAGGGAAGGCACTGTGGGAAAACTGTCTGAACTGGACATTATGAAACAAACTGTAGAATGATTTTTACTAAGCAATAGGTGACATAAGAAAAGCACCTTCATTCGAATATAACACAAGAAACTGTTTTTGGAATGACACCAAAGTCATGAAATTGTACCATTCCAGAAGCCTCTAAGTGACTGGTATTTACATACTCATGGTAATGTTAAAGCTGTTTACTGGTAGGAAGTGTTCATAAAGGATATCAAAGGAAAGTTTAATTATGGTTATAGAACAGAATAAAAATATAACCAACAGTCTAAAGAAAAGACAAAAGAAATATTTTGGATTAACCCTTGTTTAAGAATTTTTCCCAACTGCCTCTTAGTCAGGTTGAGTTCTTTGTGGTAATGGACTCTACCAAACGGCTCCTCTAGATGTGTGGGAAGAAATGGGACATTTATAAGGCAATGTAAAGTTTGGTGACATGGAGTCCCAAAAAGGTTATGGAAGGAAACTTTTCAAAAGTATTGGTTTAAAAAAGGAAGATATTCTGTCATCCTTGAGGGAAGACAGGACTGGTCAAAATTCATATATTTGAGGTGGAAGGAAAGAGCGTTCCAGGAGAAGTTGCCAGATTACTCTGAAAGTTCCATCACTATTTAACTAGTTTCTAACTTTTGCCTGAGAACCGAAAATGATATATCACATCCAATTCATTTTAAGCATAAATTTGAATCCATGAATAAAGTTTTTCATTTTTGCAGACACCACACCCTTTTCCCGTCCTCTAGTTCTTTCCAATTTTGTTCCATCAGACAATTGTGCCATTATGCTCTGTGGAGACCATTCCATGCATTCTTGGCATTAGTTTTTGGTCCTCTTGGTATCTATCACTTATACAAAATGAATGAGCATGACATCGGGATCAAAGGGTCATTTAGTGTGGCCTACAACATAAGATATCCTTATAATGAATTATTTTCTGTGCATGTGATATATATAATTCAAGGCTTACCCAGAATATAAATAGTTCTTGAATGTATTCTGTCCTCTTTGAAAAGCAATGCTGTATTTATATGCATAAATCCCATGATTCCTTCTAGCCATTTTGGAGATATTATATGTGACTTCACCAGAAAAGGAAAATGGAAAGTTAAGCAATTATCCAATGAATGTATTTAATGGAGACAGTCAGTCTGGACCACAGAAGCAGTAAAACATTTTCTCAGAATCACTTTTTGAAATTTGAATGATCGATACAGCTCCTCAACCCTTCAGCTATTTGTGTATGTGCTGCATACTACTTGGAATATGGATATTAAATGGCAATCCTCTGTCTATTTTCACAGACGAAGAAGTTGACCTTGTTTAAATAAATGTTAAATTTTTTTTAGGTAGACATTGGTGAGTTTAATTTTTTCTCAATGTGGTAAAGGATGTTTCGTGAGCTTTAGTTGAATTATAAAGATTGTTACTCTTCCTGTGGACCAAATAAAATTTTACCTAGCACGCGAGAAGTGGAAGAGGAAAGAGAATAGATTCCCCTACAGATTTCCATGACTTGCTTTAGGGGTCTTTCACATGCTTGTGTACTTGTAGTTAAGAACCCTGGGGCTCAGAGTGCAAATGTGCACAGTACACAAGTCAACACCTTCAGTCAAAAGCCAAGGTATGTTTTTCAACCAGCACTGAAATATAGATATGCTCTCCCTCACTCTTACACTTCTGCCCCCTTAGAGTGGTCCCACAGGAAGCAGACATAAGAGTACTTTGTTTCCACTCTCTCCAGCCCTCCAGTTCTGTCCCAAGCAAAGGCAGCTCCCTGGAGTTATCCCAGCCAGGCTTGTTACATTTGAGAGAGAGGAAGAAGCAGATGAGATCTGGGCTTTGATAACTTCTTGTTTTCTGGAGCAGGGCATGAGTGTGAGATGACACCCACTACTACAAGTAGTGAGATGACATCAATTATAAAAGGTAATAAAGAAGCTCACTTAATATTACATACAAGACAAAGCCAAGCAAACATCCAGCCGGACACAGATCTACCACCTATTATTAGAATTAAATGGCAAAATAAGGTCATTGAGAAATCGCCACAAGAACTTCCTAATCTCCAAAGCACTCTTCCTTGTTTCATGGGGACTTCAGTGTTCCTCAGCACATGTGAGCACCCTTCACGTACCACCTGCTGCATTATGCATCCTAAAACTGACCTGCAGTCTCTTAACCAGTGAATTTGCCATTTCTCCCATCTCCACTCTATCTCTAATACTCATGAGACCATGTACCTCAACCTCCAAAGGTTTCTACCTTGAACATCTCCTCTCTAAAAATTCCCCATGCCAGGAGAATCACACATTGACATCTCCTCATCCCTCAATTCAACTCCACCTGCGTCTGGTTATCACTGAATCTGAAGTATGTGAGCCACGCCATTTTCAACATTTTCAGGTTTTTACTCCATCTTATACTGTCTGGTCCATCTGGGAGGCCATTTAAAATTTGTCACTTACGAAAACTATCCTTTCTTTTTTCTGCTTACAGAAATAAAATACACTCATGAACACCTCATTCTTTAGCTGCATACTATTACATAACATAGATATATCTATCAGATGCTTGACTATTTCATCAATGTGTTCTTCTGGAAGCCCTTAAATACAGCTATTTTGTCAACCACTATTTTCTCTCAGTAGGTTGTATTCTGTTTTCCCTTTCCTACTTCCAGACTGATAAAATACTGTTAGGGCAAGTCATAAGAATCTGTTGATGAAATCCATTTCTAATTCATGTTCTCCAAGTTCACCTGCATCCTTCTTGATTTTGGGCAATTATTAATGTCTTTTTTGCCAAATCACTATTTGAATCTCAACAACTACAATTTCCTCACCTTCTTCATTTTCTTTAATTCCCAACTGTGCCCTTGGTTTCTGTTTTTCTGGGAAGATGATTTAGCATCATACTTCACTGAAAAAATAAAGATCCTTTGATTTGATATGTCCCTCAGAATTCCTCTTGGCCTTTTCTCCTGTTATCCTTCAGTAAATGCAAATCTGAGCTTTTTCCTCCAGGCTCATGCCTCATAACTTCCTTTGGGACCTTGCCCTCTTCACTTAACTGCTCTTCCACCAAGAGATTAAACAGCATGTCCATGTTCACATAGCTTGCAGGCAGCAAAGCTGGGCTTCCAAGAGAAGCAACCTGGCTGCAGACTTCTGTGCTTCCCCAGGACACTGCACTGCTTCTCCCTGGTGCTACTGTCTTCTCTCTTCATCCTTCATCTCTTAATTTTCAAAAAAGAATACATAAATAATCTTTGCCTTTGATTAAATTCTTTTTTATTTTTTTTTAAATTTAATGTTCATTTATTTTAAGAGAAAGAGAGAGACAGAGCTCTAGCAGGGGAGGGGCAGAGACAGAGGAAGATGCAGAATCTAAAGCAATCTCCAGGCTCCGAGCTGTCAGCACAAAAGCTGATGCTGGGCTTGAACTCACAAGCCATGAAATCACGACCTGAGCCGAAGTCAGTCACTCAACTGACTGAGGCACTCAGGCTCCCCATCCTTGATTAAATTCTTACCATTTACTCTTTAAACCTTTGTAACATCCTTTACGACACCACCCACTACTGTCCTGGAAAATATTCTTTCCAAGATGACATCCTCTATGACGTTTTCTTGTTTGCATCACTTTCAGCTTTTCTAGAGGATTTGAATCTATTGATAGGAGAAAGGATATGGGAAGAGAACATACATTTATTAAGTAGTTATTAGGTATCCGAAGCTTTGCCCATTTTTTAGTCTAATTTAGTTCTTACTACAGCTCTGTGATAAAAGTAATATTATTTCTTTTTCATAGCTGAAAAAAAATTACAAACACACTGAAGAATTTGTTTAAATCAGACTTGTTTTAGGAGTTTAGGAGTCAATAGTAAGACTCAAAAACTTTCTTAATGAGCACAAGATTTTTTTTTTTAATATTTTTATTTATTTCTAGGAGAGAGAGAGAGGGAGACAGCGTGAGCAGGGGAGGGTCAGAGAGAGAGGGAGACACAGACTCTGAAATAGGCTCCAGGCTCTGAGCTGGCAGTCAGCACAGAGCCTGACGCCGGGCTCGAACCCACGAGCCGTGAGATCATGACCCAAGCGAAAGTCGGACGCTTAACTGACTAAGCCACCCAGGCGCCCCTTAATGAGCACAAGATTTAAACAGACACTTCACCAAAGAGTGGCAAGTGAATAATGAAAAGATATTTAACATTATTAGTCATTAGGAAACTGCAAATTAAAAAGACACCACCTACACACACTTGAACAGCCAAAATTAAGACAACTGACAATACAAAATCTTCACAAAGAGGCATCTGGGTGGCTCAGTCAGTTAAGCATCTGACTTCAGCTCAGGTCATAATCTTGTGGTTCGTAGGTTGGAGCCCTCCATCGGGCTCCATGCTGATAGTCTGGAGCCTGGAGACTGCTTCAGATTCTGTGTCTCCCTCTCCCTCTGCCCTCCCCCCACTTGCCTCTGTCTTCTCTCTCTCAAAAATAAATAAACATTAAAAAATTAAAAAAAAAAACAAAATCCACAAAGCTGTGAAATAATAGTGTACACGGCTGGTGGGAATGTGAAGTGGTACTTTTGAAACTGTTTGGCAATTTCTTATGAAGTTAAACATATATCTACCATACAACCCACCAATGCCACTATGAAGTATTTACCCAAGGAAAACAAAGACACATGTTCACACAGAGACCTGTACTCCTATCTTCATGACAGTTGTATTCATAATCACCAAAAGCTGAAACCAATTCGAATGTCCATTCAACTGGTAAATAGATAAATAAATTGTGGTGTATTAAAAAAATGGATTACTGGGGCGCCTGGGTGGCTTAGTCGGTGAAGCGTCCGACTTTCGCTTAGGTCATGATCTCGCGGTTCGTGGGTTCGAGCCCCGCGTCGGGCTCTGTGCTGACTGCCAGCTCAGAGCCTGGAGCCTGTTTCAGTCTGTGACTCCCTCTCTCTCTGACCCTCCCCTGCTCACGCTGTCTCTCTCTCTCCTAGAAATAAATAAAACATTAAAAAAATTTTTAAAAAAATGGATGACTACTCAACAATAAACAGAGATGAGCTGTAATAATTGCAACAACATGGATGAATCTCAAATGCATTATACTAAGTGAAAGAAGGCAGGCACAAAAGATTACATATGTGAAATTCTAGAAAATTCTAGAAAAGCCACAATTATATTGATAAGAACCAAGTCAGTTGTTGCTGGAGGCCAGCAATGAGAGGAAAGGACTGAGTATAAAAGGGTATGAGGGAATTCTGGGTGGTGATGAAAGTGTTCTATCTTTCACAACTGTTAACATTCATCAAAAATCATCAACAATTCACATAAAAGTGAACTTATACATTATGTTATATATTATAATATATTATAGTAAAAATATAATAAAATAAGTAAAATAAAATAATAGAACTTTAATATAGATTCAAAATTATACTTCAAAAAAACAAATAATAAGTGTAAAAGCAGGGGTGAGAAAATTTGAAAATAATTAGCAATTAGAAAAGCTACACTGACCTTAACTATGTGAAGGCTTTCTTCTCCTCTTCATTATTTCTTTCCTTCTGGTCTCTCTGTATTCCTCTGTATCTTTTTCCCATCTTTCAAATTTTTATTTCCACAACAAGTACTTACTTGTACAAATTATCTAGTGATTTTTAATCATACAAAGTGGCTGTTACATGAACATGAGGGGGAGACAGTTTTTACAGAATCATGTGTTGCAGAATTTCTCATGATGAAATAAGCAGAACTCTGCTAGAGGGGAGGTGGCATAAGTGTGACATCAGAATGACGCCTGCCAGAAAGGCAGGACCGAATGCAATGCTCAAGCATGGTGCTCCTGTTAGCCTGTAAGATTCACATATTTGCTTTCTACTCCTTTCCATCACCTTCTTTAAGTTTATTTATTTATTTTTGAGAGAGAGAAAGCACACGTGAGCTGGGGAGAGGCAGTAAGAGAGGGAGACAGAATTATAAGCAAGCTCCGTGCTGTCAGGGCAGAGCCTGTTAAAGGGCCCCGTCTCATGAACCGCAAGATCATGACCTGAGGTGCAATCAAGAGTTGGAAGCTTAACCAACTGAGCGACTCAGGCACCCTTTCTATCATCCTGACATTCTATTTCAATTTCATCATCTTTACAATACGTCTCTTCTTCATAAGCCACCTAAATTCTTTTTGAGAAAGAAAAGGAATATAAATAAGGAGAGTAAAATTATAATACTGATGATGATGCTTATGATAATGGGACTATATCTATATATGGAAAGGACTATGGTGGTTTGTACTCTGTTTATAATTCTTTTAGTATTTCCCAGTACCAGTGTGTAATGGTCTGAAATTACAGGAAAAAGTGAAATATGCTCTCAATGGTTTTTTACATATAGAGGGTAAATGTACCGCCACATTTGTGAAAGTAACCTCATTTGAACCTCTAACTTGAGAACTTTCCTGTTCCTCCCCTAGAATGATATTGTCCTTGTGCTTTCTGTTTGCCTCTCCAGATCCACTCTCCACTGGGCTCTTTTAGGGACTGCATCATTGAACATCTTTGTCTCTGAAATCCATTTTGGTTTTGCCAATGAGAGGCACCAATAGGAGGGTGGGAAGAGAATAAAGTTGGTTATTAATTCCCCCAGCCTTCTTTATGTCAGTCTATACACTGTAAAATTTTCTTTTAAAATCCACATTGCTATCGGGTGCCACAGTCTCACCCTACAGTTACAGCTACTGGCTCTGGATTTTATTGAGTGCTTCCTCTCCTTTCTCCTGCAGCCCTAGTGAAGCCGAACAGTGAATGGCTTCACTGTCCTTTGTTAGTTTCTCCAAATCTCACGATAGTGAGTTGAATGGTAACACCCAAAAAGATATGACCACGTCTTAATCCC
Organism: Proteles cristata cristata; assembly: GCA_017311185.1. Taxonomy (NCBI): domain Eukaryota; kingdom Metazoa; phylum Chordata; class Mammalia; order Carnivora; family Hyaenidae; genus Proteles; species Proteles cristata. Next base: position 244,792 of record JAESUZ010004258.1, read on the forward strand.
TTATTTGGAAAAATAATCTTTGCAGATGTAACTAACGAGGATCTTGATATGAGGAGATGATCCTAGACTATTTGGGTGAGCTCTAAATCCAACAGCAAGTGTCATTATAAAAGAAAGGCAAGGAGAAGGTAATGTGAAGAGAAGAGAAGGTGATGTAAAGGAAGGCAGAGATTGGAGTGATGTGGACACATGTCAAGGAAGCCAAGGAATACAAATAGTTACCAGAAACTGAAAGAGGCAAGGAAGAACTCTACCCTAGAGCTTCCAGAGGGAGTGCAGCCCTACTAACACCTTGCTTTTGGACTTCTGACCTCCAAAATAAATAAGTTTATGCAAATTTGTTATGACAGCCTAGGAAACAAACACACCTGCCCATATCTTTGTAAACAGACCCTCTTAAAACTCTTGCCCATTTACCCAGATCTACCAAGATCTGCTAGGTATATCTGACAATGACTTAGTGCCTCATTGTTATAACTCTGAACTCTAGAACTGTTCTGGTAACATAAATTCAACATTGGGACTTACTCTTATTAAATAGTACTTAACTTTGTATATGCTGGTGACTTTCAATTCAGCACAAGGTAGGTCTAGATACATAAGGTACATTACAAAGTCCCCAAATGACCTTATTGTGGAGTTGTTTCTCCTATAATCGCAGAAAGGATTATAGTGTTTAAAATGTTCTAGGAAGCATCCTGTGCAGTGGGAGTTGATATCTGGAAGAAGAGATTGTAACTTAGTTTTATGAATAAGAATTTTCATATCTATTTCCATAACTATGATCACACCAAGAATAGAGTCATCAGGTGGACTACTGAAAAACACCCCCTATAGGGGAGATCAGGCCAACAGAGAGTTGGATGAATGTTCTTTAATGAGAGGGAAAGCCATGACACACTGCAGGGAAAATTAACGAGAGAAGAGACCTAGAGCAGCTCCTTGGGGTGTACTTATATTTAAGGTGCAAATGGTTGAAGAAGCAGCACAGGAGGAGAACCAAGAGAGTGAGGAGTTTCAAGGTACCTGAAAACATGGAATGTTTTCATTCCTAAACCTGAACCTCAAAGATTCAGAGGAATGCACACTCATAAAAGGCCATTAATTTGGGGACTTGTAAGAGAGTGCCTGGGACAAAAGCCAGATTGCAAGAGAAGGGTTTGCTGATCGCTGATAAGGGTCTACTGTGCTGGGGCCACTTTTAAAGACACAAAAAGCAACTATTTCAGATCCGTGGCTCTCTCTCCACATTGCCTGTACATTCGAATTTCTGGGGAGCTTTTAAGCAGTATGAACACTGGGGCCCCCTCTAAACCAATCAAATCAGAATTTAGGGGAAGGAAGTCCAGGCAATACCACCATTTGGGAGCTTTTGGGTTCCTCTAATGAGCATCCAGTATTGAAAACCACTGCTGTAGAGGGGTCCACAAACTACAGCTCAGGCCCAAATCCAGCATGCTGATGTTTTAATAAGTGAAGTTTATTGGAAAACAGCTCTATCCATAGTCAGCTGGGATACTGTCAGTGGTTGCTTTCATGGGACAGTGCTAGCATTGAATAGTTGGGATGAAGACCACATGGCCCACAAAGGAGAAACTATTAACTATTTGGTCCTTAAAGAAAAAGTTTGCAGACCCTCAGTACAGAGGATGGATTCTCAGCATTGGCACTGTTGACATTTTTAATGGGATAATTCTGTGTTGTGGGGGGTTGTTCTTTGCATTTAGGATGTTGGCCTTTATCCACTACATGCCAGTTGCACCATGATCTCACAAGTCTGGAGTTAAAGCCCTGCTTCAGGGTCTGTGCTGACAGCTCAGAGCCTGGAGCCTCCTTCAGATTCTGTGTCTCCCTCTCTCTCTGCCCCTCCCCTACCTGTGCTCTGTCTCTCTCTCTCTCTCAAAAATTAAATAAAAACAAAAAACTTTTTTTAAAAAATGCCTCCACATATTACTGTGTTCCGGGGTGTAAAATCATGATGGTTGAGAACCACTGAGGTAGAATATCAGAGAATAAACAGTTCATTCTTATTATCCACAGTAGTTAGTTTCTATAAAATCACTGGAAACACTGAATTGGTGAATACTGAGCCATTGCTTCTAGGGGAAACACAGGGTTAGTTTCCTGCAAGCTTCTCGTCACAATATGACCAATATACAATCTTGTTTCATGTGTGTTTCTGTTTAAAAGCAGCATATTTAAGTCACACCTGGATGGCTCAGTTGGTTAAGTGTCCAACTCTTGATTTCAGCTCAGGTCATGACCTCGTGAATTGTAGGTTCTAGCCCCGCATTGAGCTGTCAGCACAGAGCCTACTTGAGACTCTCTCTCTCTCTTTCTCTGCCCCTCCCCTGCTTACATTCTCTCTCTCTCAAAATAAATAAATATACTTTAAAAAATAAATAAATAAAAGCAGAATATTTAAAATAGTTTTCTCAAAAATAATTGTGTGCAGTATTTCTTCACAATAAAACACTAGCCAAGCAGAGTTTCATGTTTTCCTGACCCTGAGTAATGTGACTACAAATTACTTTGGTTTGCGGCATCACAACAATTCATCATCTCATGAATCCACAAATTCAGCCATGTTTTCATCTTTTCATAGCTTCATCATGCACTGTGGAAAGTAAGGTAGCAGTTTCTGGAATAGTCTCATGTACAGATTAGTGAATTCACTCTTCCTTTTTCTGGATGTACAATATTGTTGATTCATTGACACTGCACTTACAGCCAACAGCACTACAACTCATGCCCAGACAAAGCTTATCTAACATACGTGCTTTCTGCATAAAGCACAGCAGTTTTGTGCTAAGCAACACTAACCAGCATTTCAACACTACACCTGGAGACAGACATTTTAAACAGCAAAATCACCAACAAGAAGCCCAAAAATGCAAAAAATGCGGCAGCAAATAGACCACAAAAAGGACACTGATTACGTATGAGCCAAAACATGAAGGCAGATCATTGCCTTGTTCTGTCTCAAATAAAAGCGTGCGTGACAGGAGACTCAAACTCTTTGCCTCTCTATGCATGTCCACAAATGACTGCAAAACACCACAGGCATTGATTGTAAAGTTATAAATTTTAGTGCGTAGATTAAATAATAATGAGGATCAATTATACAGGAGATCAACACTAACCTACCAGAGTATAAATCCAATATGGACAAGGACCGTGGTTTATTTATCCTTATATGTCAAGTGCTTAACACACGCTAATGTTCAATACATACTCCTCTACTAAATTAATGAACACTAGAAACAAAAAGCATTCTAATCTGCTTGTAGGGGTTTTTTTTCTTCTTTAAGCAATTCTTAGACATAACATGAAGAATAGGGAGAATTTACAAATGATCTAGTGATTTTTGCTGATAATGCCAATGCCATCTGAAGAAGTTTGAAGCTTGACAACTGGTTACTCAAATATGGACGACACAGATGAAACTTGGAGATAAACACCATGGGGCAAGTAGAGAGGCTGATAAGTATGAAATTAAGGCAGTTTGCAGGTTTCCTTAAACCAATGGAAGTTTGAAACATCGATCTCCTTCCATCTTGACTTCTGACTGGATCAGGTCATGCCAGCCCTCGGCATCTCAAGGAAGTCGTAGTTGCCTCTGTGACTCTTCATGACAGTTAACAATGGAATTTTGACATTTGTTTAGTAAAGAGTAAATTCTTTCCCCCATGTTTGTGCATCATCTAAGAGTTCTGTGTTATCTGGAATTTCTATGAAGAATTTTTCTTCTCAGGGGACATCTGGGTGGCTCAGTCAGTTAAACTGACCCAACCTTGATCTCAGCTCAGGTCCTGATCTCAGAGTCCTGACTTCAAGCCCCACATTGGGCTCTGTACGAATGTCCAAGATCAGTATAATAATCCCAGCAGTGAGCTCTTAGATTTCAAAATTAGCATTAATGGGGCACCTGTGTGGCTCAGTTGGTTAAGCATCAGACTCTTGATTTCAGCTCAGGTCACGATCTTATGGTTTGTGAGTTTGAACCCCATGTAGGACTCCGTGATGACAGCATGGATCCTATTTGGAATTCTCTCTCTCTCTCCCTTTCTCTCTGCCCCTCCTCCACTAGCATCCATGTGCTGGAATTTTCTCTCTCTCTCAAAACAAATAAACTTTTAAAAATAAAAATAAAATAAAATTAGCATCATTGCTAACATATATACTACTTATTATATATCAGGCATGCTTCTTAGTGATATATTTTATTTTATAAAAAGGAAACAGAGGTACACAGAGGTTAAGTAACTTGCCCAGAGTCACACAGCAATTAAATGAGAGAGCAAGGTTTCAAATCTAAGTTTATCTCCTGACTTCCACCCACCAAGCCATCTGCAGATGTAAAGAGACTCCACTGTAGTATGATATGATCAGCAAATATATCTATGTCTACATTTTCTGAGAACTAGAGTTCTGCAGAACTATTACTCACTAAGTAATATTTGTTGACCATACATCTACTGAACACTAATAAAATACAAAATTTCATTGCACTTGAGTTTGTGAGTTTTCACCAGAGCCTGATATGAAAGATCTCTTACTTTCTATTTAGTTTTTATTTTACTCTATTTTTAGACTCAGAGTGTTGTCTTCCTTTTTTCTTTTTTGTTGATGTAACTTGCCTCAAAATTAGTTATAATATAAAAAATAAAATCATGTCTTTGTCATGGGGATTTTATAACTCCTGGAGGAAGATTAAGGCAACCTGTCAAAGTGATATTAACCATTGTCATAGGTATGAAAATATGAATCTAGGAAGTCCAGGAGATAGAATGAATGGAAGGAAACCATTGTTTCAACTAAGACATACTCTATTACACACAAACTAAGATGATTTAAAGGCAAGAATAGTTTATGTTATTTCTTTGGAATTCTCTCTCTCTCCCTCCCCCTTTCTCCCTTTCACGGCCAGAGCAACCTTGAAAACATGCTATTTTGCCTATAACAAAATTAGTCATGTGCAGAATGGCTGAATCTGATAGGGATTTCTTATCTAGCCCTTGTGGTTGCATATCAGCCTCAGAGCCAGAAAAGAAAAAGAAGACTGGATCAGGGAGGCATGTGCACTATTATTTACATTCTCCAATATAGAAATCTTCTAAATAAACTAGCCAAAACTACAGTAATAACTCATGATACTTTGGGAAATCATGTCCTTTACAGATTTCCATGCAATGCCAAGCAAGCAGTTTGGGCTACATGGAAAACATAAAAGCAGAGAGGTTGACCAGGTACAACTTAAAGTATCCACTTCTATCCTTGATTAACCTCTTGTTCTCTTTTTTTATTTTTTATTTTTATTTTTAGATAGAGAATGAGAGCATGATGATGGGGAGGAGGAGAGAGAGAGAGGGAGACAAATACCAAGCAGAATCCATGCTCAGCACAGAGCCCAACAGGAGGCTTGATCCAAACACCCTGGGATCATGACCTGAGCGAAAATCAAGAGTCAGATGCTCAACTGACTGAGCCACTCAGGCGCCCTAATCTTTGTCCTTTTTAGTTTCGTCAAAATCTTCAGCTTCTTAATATTTAAAAGAACTAAACAAAAGCTGAAGGAACGTAATTAGCAAAATCTAGCAGAATGGGAAATTGCGATTTTTTTCCCCAAAGCAATCTAACCCACTGTATTTTGTGAGTGAAAGGAAGTAGGGTGTTTTTCAATGTCATGTATCTAAAATATAATCTTTCTCATATAACCTTGTTTAAATATAATGTAATCATGGGACACTTGGGTGGCTCAGTCAGTTGAGCTATTGATTTTAGCTCACAGGTATGATCTCACGGTCTGTGAGTTCGATCCCCATGATGGGCTCCATGTTAACAGCTCAGAGTCTGGAGACTGCTTCAGATTTTCTGTCTCCCTCTCTTTCTGCCCCCCTCCCACTTGTGCTCTCTCTCTCTCAAAAATAAATAAACATAAGAAAAGAAGTTTTAAAGTATATAATCTGATCTTACTAAGCAAGAATGATATCTTCTCTTGAGGATGAGTGAAAGGTGTATCACTATCTTCTCTCTTAAATATAATCATATATTCCCAATAAAATTGCTTAAGATACTCAACATAATGTATTTACTCTTATTGAATTGGTGATTTTTAGGAAATAATATTTGTCATTACATATCCTAATGTTATCACATCTTATGACATTATATTAGTATATCTAAAGTCACTGACAGCATAAAATCCATTTTATTTTCTTTTGATCCATATTTATTATTACCTTAATTTTAAATACATAAAAAGTATCTTATATTAGATCTAAAGTTTTAAGAAGTACATGGAGGCCCTCTGTTAACTGTGTGAAAATGAAACTCCAAGTGTGGATAGGATTTGAAGGATTGGTGGAAATGAGGAATGCTCCCCGTCCCTGGGTCCTATTAAAAATAGGACAGGGGCACCTGGGTGGCTCAGTCGGTTAAGCGTCTGACATCAGCTGAGGTCATGATCTTGTGGATCGTGAGTTTTGAGCCCTGCGTCAGGCTCTGTACTGAAGGCTCAGAGCCTGGAGCTTGCTTCAGATTCTGTATTTTCCTCTCTCTCTGCCCCTCCCCCACTCGCTCTCTGTCTTTCTCTCACTCTCAAAAATAAACAAACATTTTAAAAAATGTTAAAAATAGGACAGAGTCTCATCTGTCTGGGCTAGTTGGGTGTGTTTTTTTGACTGGAGGCCAGAGAATGAACTAGAATAGATGACCACACTCTGTCTCTGACATCTTGAGGACACTACGATTCTAGAAATGCTTAGACTCGGCACTGTAAGAATAAATGAGTGGAAAACTCTTCTGAGTTTCTATCGAACTAGGAGGGCTTGAGAAGTAAACACATTCTTCATTCCCATAGGTTTCTGTAACTGAAAACACCTAGAATGTATGAGTGACCTTGTTTTACCCACTCAATGTAGTAGACATGTGATGCTAGAAAGGATCCCAGAAATTAGCCAGCCTTAGGCAGACCTTCACAAAAGTGGGTAACTCTTAATTTTAAGAAATTGAATCTCCTGGAAATTCAGGGAAGTGTACTATTTAAAGAAATTCTATATTGAATCCTTTCATTAAGAAAATATTCACCCTTGGTTTTGCTTTTTTTGTTTGTCCACAATTCTGGTTTTCCTAAATTGAGATGTAGAGAATTCTATGTAGGAAGACACAGAATCCAAAGCAGGCTCCAGGTTCCAAGCTGTCAGCAGAGCCCAATGTGGGGCTCGAACTTACGAACTGCGGGATCTTGACCTAAGTTGAAGTTGGACATTTAACCCACGGAGCCACCCAGGCGCCCCTAGGTTAAGAAATTTTTTTAATCACTGAATATTTACTGATTGCACTGTTGTGTAGCTATTAAAATTATAACTATAAAAACTATACAACTTGAGGAAGTATAAATGAAATAGTATATGAAAAAAGCAAAACTTGAAGTTGTGCATATGCTGGTTATAAATATATAAAAATCTTAATTAGACAGATAGAGAAAGATCAGAAGCAGCTTTTACAAGATAAGGGCTGAGAAAATTTACATAAATGTGCCTAATGATTTCAAAATTAATTTAAATTTAATTAACGGAACCATCCGTGTCTTCTGTTGGCTCTTTGCTTTAAGTGAAATAAGGAGGCGTACTTCCCCAAGAACTCAGTTCAAATCCTGATTCCTTCACTGTGAAGCCTTGGGCAAGATGTAACCTCATCTGAAAATGCAAAGATAGTGACCTACAAAGCAGGGTGATTGAGAAGATTAAGTGAGATAACATTTAATAAGTGACATTGTGCAAGAGCTATCAGTGTAAAAGATTTATGGAAGTCACATGTAAGCCTAATCTCCAGGAAGCCAACTAGTAAATGGATGTTTAGCGGGCTGGATCCTGGTGGTGTAGTGATCCCCTGACCCAGCCAAACTCTGCCCATTGACCACCAATGCCAATTACCTCTTAAGCAATTCATTGCACAGCATTCATTAAGGGATGTCAACTGTACCCTTTGAGCACATAAGAGACCCATCTTTCAAGGTGCTGGAATATCCTGATGATTCCACAGCTATAAAAACCACTGCCCTATAATCACATTATCCAGGAGTCTAACTTACTTCCTTCTAGACATCAGGGAGCAGGTACTGGTCTTCTGAATGTCAGATTAGATTTCCCCCTCCCTCAAGGCCAGACATCTCCTGAATACAAGGAAATCCATCTAAAGCATCTTGACAGCACCGGATTACTTGCATTTCATTATTGTTGCTGTGTCAATCACGATATACACCAAACACAGAAAGTCCTGACAAAGATTGGACAGCTTACAATCATTGCATTGTGCATTGCTCATACAGGAAATGGAAATGACTAAGTTTCATGTGAGCTAGAATTTAGTCCACTAGACAGATTTACAGTCTTGCTTATGTTCCAACACCCATTAAAGTAGAAAAGATGCAAACGTAAGAGGGTCTGTGCAATCTTAGAAGGATAATTTGATGGAAAGTAATGTCCCTTCAAAGTGTAGGTGAACAACTTAGTGTCAATCTAATAGAAAGCTTCCACAATGGGATAAATTTAGGTCCCTAATGTTCAATATTCTTTATCAGTGATGAAATGGAACTGGGAAAATTCTCAATTTTGGTTATGACATCAACTCTGACAAGACTATTAACACTTCAAGAAATATGAGAAGAAAATTGAAGGCATTCTTTATAAATTAGAGATATGTGTAAACAGAATTTTGATGGAAAAGTGCAAAGGCAACATTAACATGTCTTCTGATATTAGAAAACCCTCAGGGTACCTGGGTGGCTCGATCGGTTGAGCATTTGACTTCAGCTCAGATTATGGTCTCATGGTTCGTGGGTTTGAGCCCCTGGTCGGGCTCTGTGCTGACAGTTCAGAGCCTGGAGCCTGTTTCAGATTCTGTGTCTCCCCCTCTCTCTCTGCTCCTCTCCTGCTCATACTCTGTCTCTCTCTCAAAAATAAATAAACATTAAAACAATTTTAAAAACCCTCTACTAATATAATAAGAGAAATTATTATCTAGACATAAACACCAGTAAATGGGTTTGGGATTCCAGTAGAACACATGTTGAAGATACACTGATAAGTCAACAGTGGATTTGTCTTGTTTCTGTTTATACTAATAGACCATGATAATATCTTAAAAGAAGGGTCAACTATAAAAGCTTGGTAGAACCTATACTTTACTGAGCATGATACAGTGCTTTATTAGACCATCCAATTGAATCATGATGTACTAAATTATGGGAGACCTAGAAAAGGCATCTAAATATTAGAAAATATTTAAAGAGAAGATAAAAGGCCTATGATGATTTAGTCAACAGAAAAGATGCCTCAGTTATCACAGAACACTGACTAAAGATTATTCATCTTCCACAGGGAAGGATATGATTTCTTAATGTTAAAAATTGCAATTTAAGCACTTAAAAGGAAGTGATTTCTTAATAATAAAAATGACTGAATTCTTGAATGAATTATTGAAGGAAGTTGTTGTGACCCTACAAAGCCTACAGATTAGTGACACATAAGAAGTTGTGCCTAATGTGAGCTAGTTTGGTGTTCAAGAGGTTCAAGGTGTTAGACCAGAGCATGTCTAGAGGACTCAGCCAAGTCCTATGTGTCATTAACATTTTGACTTACTTCTTACTTTCAGTCTGCTTCTCTCTTTTCTAGATATGCTCCCCTTAGGTGATCTCATCTTCAACCTTGGTTTTGACTACCAGCCATGCAGATTGCTGACCTCAAGCTTACCTCCAACTCTGACCTCTTCTCTTAACTTCAGACCCATGGATATAAATACCTGCTGGGGCACGTGAGGGGCTCAGTTGGGTGCACCTCCAACTTCTATGCAGGTCACGATCTCGAAGTTCGTGGGTTTAAGCCCTGCATTGGGCTCTGTGCTGACAGCTCAGAGCCCGGAGCCTGCTTCGGGTTCTGTGTCTCCCTCTCTATGTCCTTCCCCTGTTCATGCTCTGTCTGTCAAAAATAAACAAATAAATACTTATAAATAAATAAATACCTGTTGGACACATTCAATTGCACCATTCACTGGCACCTCAAAATCAGCACTTACTCAAACATGTATTTTTATAGCAGTACTATTCAAGACAGCCAAAAGATGGAAACAATGCAAGTATCCATCAATAGATGAATAGATAAACAAATTGTGGTGTAAACATACAATGGAATATTGCTCAGCCATGAATAAAAGAAGTACTGATACATGCTACAATGTGCTCAAAACCATGCTTAGTGAAAGAAGCCAAACAACAAAGGTCACATGTTGTATGGTTCCATTTATATGAAATGCACAGACATTTCAAATCCACAGAAACTGAAAATATATTGTTAGTTGCCAGAGGCCGGGAAGAGAATGGGGAGTAGGAGTGATTGCTTAATGGGTAACTTTCTGAATTAACTTCCATGTAGCATACAATATTTATTATATGAATAAGTAGAGTAAGTAATAAGAATGTGTTCATTTGAACTTTCTACATACATCATGGAACATAATGTATGTCATATGTAGTAGATTCCAAGATGGCCTCCAACAATCTTCACTCCTGGTATTCACATTCTTTTGTAGTGGGTCCCTTGCCACATTGTAACTAATAAAATATGGCAGGATTCATAGTATGTCACTTTTGAGATTCAGTTATAAAAGACACTGTAGCTTCTGTCGTGGTTGATTGTTCTCTCTGACTCAAGCTCTCTCTCTCTCTCTCTCTCTCTGTATATATACACACATAGCTGTCATGTCCTGAGAAGTCCTATAGAGAGGCTCAGATGGAGATTAACTGATGATGCAGCCAACAGACACATGAGTGAGTTTAGAAATGGATCCTCCAGCCCCTGTTAAACCTTCAGGTGACTACAGTCCCACTTGATAGCTAAATCTTATGAAAGACCTTGAGCCAGAATCATCCAGATAAGCCATTCCCCATTCCCAATTCTTGACCTTCAGAAACCATGTGAGATAATGAATATTTGTTATTTAAGTTGCAAACTTTGCACTAATTTGTTAACAGTGATATAAATGACTAACACAATTATTAAAACTTGACAGAAACTCTTGACAATTATTTGGAACTTAGATCAATAAAAGATTTTTTTTCAGGGGAGAGTGTTCTGTCACTAACTTGGTTTAGTAACAAAAGGGTGCATAGTGATGACATAAAACATACTGACTTTAGGTAGCTTTCTTATTGCTTTGAAATTCTCTACAGATATTGCATCCCCTTGTTGCCGGTACCTGGAATGAAATGTTCCCACTGCTTTAAAATATCCTGGCTTAGCTTAGCCATTGTCATCCTTCTCTGGAATAACTGGAGTTTCTGATTCTAGCCTCACCCATCCACATTGAATGTATCTACCACAGTGATAGCAGCGTAATCTTTCTGATCTTAAATCTGACCTTGAAACTCAGCTTGGAATTCAGGTTGTATAAAGCCCCTTAATAACTCCCTTGTACCTATAAACCTCAAGTGATTTACTAAACTCTAATTTCTGCCTATCCAGAAATTTCACTTAATGCACAGTAGCATTCTAATAAGGTTGTCATGATCTGGCCCTCACTTAGGCCTCTCTAGCCTCAATCCCTACTCACCTCTGTGTATACTTGTAGTGTAAGCCATAATGAAAGGTTTGCTGTTCATTAACTATACACATACTCTTCTGCACATGGTGATCTTTTGCCTGGAATTCTCCAATTCTCCATTCTAATTGTATCCCTATTTACTCGGTAAACTCTCCCCCTTCCCCATAAACTATAGCTAAAAATATCTCTTCTTAGAGAGTCTTCCCTGGACTTCCTTAGTCCAAATAAAGTGCTTCGTCCTTATCAGGCTTAACATATTCTATAGGAATCATGTATTTACATGCCTGTTTTCTCTACTAGACTGAGAACCAGTAGAGGACAGGAACAATATTTAATTTATCCTTAGTGTCCTGTTGATTAACAGTGTCAGCCCACCTAGTATGCATATGGTAAACAACAGAATGACTAAATACTGAAAATTAAGGCAACACCAGAAAAAAAAAAACATTAGTCACTATCACAACATCCTAGCTCACATACTCTTGTAATTTTTACACAAGCATTTCCATATTTGTATATAAATTATCATTTATAATCATGATATTAAAATGTTTTTGTTTTTGTTTTGGATAACTTTTATTGCTACATATTCAAGTTCACTTATCTTTTCTTCTGCAGTGTCTAAGTTGTTATTAATCTTTTCAGGTATACCTTTCATCTCAGGCATTGTTTTTTACAAACAAGTAGAGGTCATAACTGCCAGTTTAATATACCTCATAGTATGGCTGTCTGCTAAAATGTGCCTCTTCATGCCATAACACATAAATCATCTTTCCTTTCTTCCTTCTGTCCTGCCTTCTTTCTTTCCATCCTTCTTCCTTCTGCATCAACCTGTTAGAGAGAAATTTATCAACACAAGTTCCTTTCAAGTTTGCATTAACATGCTAGTGTTTCTGGTGGTGATGTTGGTGGCAACATATGGTAGTGAAATATACTTTTATAGTGTTTAACCTGTGCCAGGCACTATTTTAAGTCCTACTTGTATATTAACTCATTTAATCTCTCAACAACTTCATTTTGCCCTTTCCCAGCCTAGGGAGTGGAACAGCCAGCTTTAAACCAAGGTAGTCTAACTCCAGAGTCTGTGCCCTTAGTAAAAATCTCTACCTGGAAGAATTTCAATGAAGTCTACAGGAGGTAACTTATGTGAGTAAACTAAAAAGTAATTATGATGTTAAAATAATTTCAAAATAATGGTGATGGCAATGATGGTGGTAAAGTCCAGATAAGACCACAAGAAGTCCTAGGAACAAAAAGAAAGCATTGCTGACAATTCAGCTGTAATTTAAATTTGGAAAATGTACAAGTGCTAAAGAAGCTGAAGATGATCGTTCCTTTATGTGTTCTTTCCTTCTTCCCTAGCTGTTGATGTTTCCACAGCAACATCAAGGAAATAGAATTACCAATACCTTCTACCCTGGCTTGGCTAAGAATTTACAATGCCACAGAACCCTGCCCTAGAAGATAAAACTTGATAGAACTTATAGTGTTGGGCTTTTATTTTTATTGAATATTTCTATGTGATCTTGAAACATGTTACACCTTTTTGTTTCAGGACCACACTGAAGAGTATTTTTGTGTGTGTATACACATACGTACATAGATATATAATGTATGTACATGCACTGGTTAAATCTCAGCTTTTAGGACATTCTTTGTTTTATCTCATTTTTAACTTAAAAAAATCTCTAACATCTAAGAATTGAGATGACTAAATACTTGCCTTTAATGTTTGGGGGTGTAATTTTAAAAAAAGAAAGAAATTTGGGAAAGGCAAAAATTCTCTTCTATCTCTTTAGATACTTATGTAGAAGCTCTATCATTGGAGAGAATATTGGAAACATCCTCATTAAGATATTTGGAGCACAAGCACCTTTTCTTGACCCCTTCTGTGAAATCATGAAATCACAGCCTACCTCACATAGGCATCTAAACATATTGCTGCACAGGTCAGGCTATTTTAAGAAGTGAAATTACAGTTGAAAGAAATAAGCCTCAGTAGACACATGTTTAATAACATGATTTTGTTGGTCTTCTTAAAATATTAAAAAAATTATGCCATTAAATAATTTTTATCAAAAGCATTTTAAAAACCTGAAAGCAAAGGCACAAAAGTTAAAAATCTATCTCTAGGAAATGTTGACCTGCATAAAATCCAAATTTCTAACAAATGTGGCTTGAGAACTGCAGGCCTATAGAAAAGAAATCAGACAATAAAGTGAGAGAAATTTGTCCCCTTCCTATTCCACTGGCTTACACCCTTGACTCTTGAACATTTTAAATTATTTTGAGTTTTGATGTCATCAAAGGTTATAATAATACTTATCAGCAACCTGTTAACAAACATATTCTTTTTTTTTTAAGTTTTATTTATTTCTAGGAGAGAGAAAGACAGTGTGAGCAGGGGAGGGTCAGAGAGAGAGGGAGTCACAGACTGAAACAGGCTCCAGGCTCTGAGCTGGCAGTCAGCACAGAGCCCGACGCGGGGCTTGAACCCACGAACCGCGAGATTATGACCTAAGTGAAAGTCGGACGTTTAACCGACTAAGCCACCCAGGCGCCCCAACAAACATATTCTTAAGATGAGCTGATGAGTGCAAATAGAACAATGGTTCCTTAAGGGCAGGGTCCAGATCTTTACTTGCTTCTAGGGTTTATCAACCAATAGTTCCTTGCATAGTGATGATGCTTACTGAATGCTCATTGGATGAATTAATTAGTTACGAAATTATTTCATTTGTCCCTTGATGGAGATGATCATCTGAGTCAGGTCAGTTGGAGTGAGAAAGAGGTGAAATATTTATGGATCACCCTTTCCAAGCAGAGCTTTTGGGGGGAACGTATGTTCTTGATAGTCAACTGAGTCCTTAGTTCTACTACATTCTTAGATAGCAGCACCCAGCTCAGTGCATTACTTGCTGACTTTAGGACATTGTAGTCTGTCATTATCAACGTTAATAAATATTCACTGTAATGGAATTTCCTAAACAGTGCCCACCTTTAGCTTTCGTTAATACATTTATCAAAAACAACTTTTAAATCATGTGTACTCTGTGTCTATTTCACTTCCTGGAGGAATTTTTTTCTAAATTTAATACCTACCATTTGAAATATATGTGTTCCTTTTATCAGTCCAAAATACACTGGGCCACAGAGGGGATAAATGGGTGGTTGTTACATTCATTCCTGCAAGTAACAAAATCGCTGAATGTCTAAATTAGAAGGGATCTTTGAGCACTTAAAAACATTTACCACTACAAATTCTGGAGGATTCCTAGTCTTGAAACATTTCTCCATGTGCCTCCAATGGATTTGCACGTTGATCAAGTAATTGGATAATTGGTGCTTGGGAGAGAGACTCAGGCTGGGTTCCATAGGATGGGCATTTGATTGGACTTGGTGGGAGGAAGATGTGACGAGGTTGAGGCATAAGAAAAAGAATAGAGTGGACCAGGTGAAGAAAGTTGAAAGGTATGGTTGGCAGATGGATCAGAAAAAGCCAAAGCTGGTTGGGGTTATACAACAATATGATGGGAGTTGAAAGGAGCAGGAGTGAATGGGGAAGAAAGAACCATAAGCCAATAGGCAGTGTAGTGGAAGGAGATGAATCTGGAAAAATGGGAAGCATCTGGTTCCACAAGAAGTTATGAGCTGTGATAAAAAGTGTGAATTAAACAATGCTTTCCAAACTCTGGTGGGGGATATGGGACACATTCTGAGATATTTTTAATTTGTGATTTGTTTTGATAAAAAAATTTTTAAGAATATTCCACTTATAAGGATAATAAGATTTTAGTTTCTTAGGGTAGGGGTCTGCAAAATAAGTTCTCAACCCACATATATAAGAAATATCAAGCTAGAAAATTTATACTGAACCTTCTTAAAGACTAAAACAATTCCTTATTCAGGACAAAATTTTATTGTAGAGTAAAACCACGGATTCCTTTTAATCTTCATTCTTATTTGTTTAACCCACTCAGACTTCTAACATATATGTCAGTCACACTTTCACCTTGCCCAAACTGGCCTTTCAGTTTTAAATATTCAGTTAAATACTTAACGTGCGTGGGAGCACCTGGGTGGCTCAGTCAGTTAAGCGTCTGACTTTGACTCAGGTCATGATCTCATGATTTGTGAGTTTGAACCCCACGTCAGGCACTGTGCTGACAGCTCAGAACCTGGAGCCTACTTTGGATTCTGTGTTTCCCTCTCTCTGTGCCCCCTCCCCTGCTCATGTTCTGTCTCTCTCTCTCTCTCTCTCTCTCTCTCTCTCTCTCTCTCAAAAAAATGAATAAATGCTTAAAAAAAAAGAGCTTAAATATTCAATAAATGTATTACAGACACCATCTAGTTACCTAGTATGGAAGCAAGAGTACTCATAGTTAGTAATTCTCCAAGTTCTGCATGAAGTCTTTCTAAAAAATCTAAATCCCATTTCCAATTTGCTGATGTCCTACCTACTATAGGGAGTTTTGTTGCAACATTTCTAATTTTATCCTTCATTTATCTCAATACTCTTAGGTGGATGACATTAGACCAAAGGCATTTATGAATGCTGACTTGTTTGGTCCACTTCTGATTAACTATAATAAAAAAAAATGTTTACTCTTGGTTCTAAGTGAAACCAGATTAGAGATCTTGGATGGGACAACTGGTGCTTCAATGTCTTTAACTTACTGCTGCTTCTGCAGGGACACAGCTCCCCTACCTTTCACTTCACACAAGCTTCTTATGGCTGACACGTCATTCTCTTTTAACATGTTGCCTGAAAGAGATTTTCCCGGACAACTCTACTTAAAAATCTCTAACCCAACTCCCCACAAAAGTTGCTCTCCTCTCATTATACGGTTGCTTTCTTCATAGAATTTACCATAACCTAATGTTGTTTTGTTTGTGTATCTCTTATTAGATGGTAAGCCCCCGTGCAGCCAAACACCAAGTCAACTACATCCCCAATGGTATCTATATGTGTCCTGGACATAGAGTATACTTCTTAAATGTTAGTGAAGGTGTAAATGTACAGCTTCTCTTGGGGAACATCACTCAATGGCTCATGCTCTCCTAAGGGTCATTTTGGCACAAATCTTGGCACAAAAGATTCAAATTTCATTAAGAATCTTTCATGAGGTCCTTCTACCAAATGTGATAAGTATGAAGAACACATTTTAAAGAATTTGTTATTATTTAAAAAAATTTTTTTCTGAGCAAGCTGACATGGGTTTATTAGAGAAATAGCTGACCCAGGCTTGGGTACAAACTGTACAAAAATCTTGGACAGTTTTATCATGCTAGAAAGCAAAAAGTCTATCAGCCTATTGGGATCTGGTAATAATAATAACAACAAAAAAAGACATAGGAGTCAATTCAAAGAGTCTCCCATTGGCCAAAGATGGGACTATTTAAGCACCAATAAGAATAATGACTGTGATGGATTGAAACAAAGAAGATACATAAAAAGCTGTAAGTCCAGAATATTACTTAAAATTGGTTAAGTTTGGAGTTTCCTATGGCATCAATTTATTATTCTCAAAATCAGTAAGTAGGAAGAAATTTATCTTGCTTTTCCTGTGGTAATTGTACTTCAAGTTAACCAAGGAGTTGAAGAAAATTTTTCTCCATAGACAATTTCGAACTAATAAATGCAGAAGAAGTGATAAAGCTGTAAAACCATAATTTTGTAATACCTAATGAAATAATGGGTAGAGGTAACACTCATGAATGACTCTTAAAACCATGGAACTTTTTAATGGACAAATCAGACTGATAATACCAGAACTTGTGATCAATCTCAGTATCACTAAAAATGAGACAATCGGGCATTATGTGTCTGTCTGCTGGTGTGACATGATGTACGTCACATCACCTATGTATGTTCAGCGCCATCTATGGAACATTGTTTGCCAAAAAAAAAGTGAACCTGAATGTAATTAAACCTCTAGAACCAACCATCACTTTATGTTTTACTACTAGTAGTATTTTTAAATTTAAATCCAAGTTAGTTAACATATAGCATAATAATGATTTCAGGAGTAGAATTTAGTGATTCATCACTTACATATAACACCCAGGACTCATCCCAACAAGTGTCCTCCTTTTGCTCATTTAGCCCATCCCAAACCCCTCCAGCAACCCTCAGTTTGTTCTCTATATTTAAGAGTCTCTTATGGCTTGCCTCCATCTCTGTTTTTATATGATTTTTGCTTCTCTTCCCTTCTTAGAACTAATCATCACTTTAAAAGACACCAAGAGGGTAAAATCAGCCATGTGGGACATTCTATGGAATGGAAATCATAGAATGGAAATCATTCCATGATTTCTTTAGCAAATAACTATCAATTTAAAAAGTGAGTGGGCACGCCGGTGGGAGTGCCTAAAATGAACAAATGAGGAGACAATAGATGCTAGTGAGGATGTGGAGAAATGGGCACCCTCCTCACTGTTGGTGGAAATGCAAACTGGTGCAGCCCCTCTGGAAAACAGTGTGGAGGTTCCTCAATAAATTAACAATTGAACTCCCCTATGACCCAGCAATAGCACTCCTAGGAATTTACCCAAGGGATACAGGAGTGCTGATACATAGGGGCCCATGTACTCCAATGTTCATAGCAGCACTTTCAACAATAGCCAAAACATGGAAAGAGCCTAAGTGTCCGTCAACTGACGAATGGATCAAGAAGATGTGGTTCATCTATACAATGGAATACTACACGGCAATGAGAAAGAATGAAATCTGGCCATGTGTAGCAACGTGGATGGAACTTGAGGGCATTATGCTAAATGAAATAAGTCAGGCAGAGGACAGATACCATATGTTTTCACTCATATGTGGAACAGGAGAAACTTAACAGAGGACCATGGGGGAGGGGAAGGGGAAAATAGTTAAGGAGAGGGAGGGAGGCAAACCATAAGAGACTCTTAAATACCGAGAACAAACTGAGGGTTGATGGGGAGAGGGAAAGGGGAGTGATGGGCATGGAGGAAGGCACTTGTGGGGATGAGCATTGGGTGTTACATGGAAACCAACTTGACAATAAACTATATTAATAAAATAAATACATAAGCAAAAAAATAAAAAACAAAAAGTGAGTGGGGGCGAACTTTTATATATTAAAGAGGCTTAGGTAATACATCAACCAAATTTAATATGTGGACATTGTTTCAGTCTGATTTAAATGAACCACAAAAGTGATTTTTAGATAATCAGAGGAAAATGAAAGAACTGGGTATTAGTAGATCTTAATAAATTATGAATTTTGTTAGATGTGATCATGATATTGTGTTTAGGTTCTTATTTAATTGAGGTAGATATTAAGGTAGTTGCAGGTGACATGACGTGGTGTTTGGGATTTGCTTTAAAATACTCCAGAAAAGGGGCGCCTGGGTGGCTTAGTCGGTTAAGCGTCCGACTTTCGCTTAGGTCATGATCTCGCGGGTCGTGGGTTCGAGCCCCGCGTCGGGCTCTGTGCTGACTGCCAGCTCAGAGCCTGGAGCCTGTTTCAGTCTGTGACTCCCTCTCTCTCTGACCCTCCCCTGCTCACGCTGTCTCTCTCTCTCTCTCTCTCCTAGAAATAAATAAAACAAAAAAAAATTTTTTTTAAATACTCCAGAAAAATAAAAGTGTGCTGGTGTATGGGTGAGTGTGTGGGTGAATGTGGGTGTGGGTGTGAGTGTAACAAGAACTACAAATGTTAATGAAGTATTGAAGCTGGTTCATTATTCTCTCTGCTTTTGTATTTGTTTGAAAATGATCATGATTAAAATTAAAAGCTCAGTTTTGTTTTTAAAATGTTCTAGCATAAAATACAGCAAACATACAAAAAAGTCTCTGAACCACTTAAAGAAAAACATTGAGATACATATTCACAACCCAGTGAAAACATGAAAAGTTACCATCTCTACCAGTTCCTTTCGGTCCCTCTCTGAATATCTCACCTTTTTACCTCAGAGATAACCACTGTTCTGAATTTTCTGTTATCTTCTTATTTTTCATGTACCTACTCTTTACACAATATACTTTTTGTTATTTTTTTAACTCCATACAAATGGAACTATGCTTTATGTTGGCTTGCTTTTTCAACATTCATTCTGAAAAGATACATGTTGATGCTTTTAACTGTAGTTTATTCATTTTCACTGCTGTAAAGTGTTACATTGTGTGCAAGTGCCATAGTCTTTTTATCCATTCAATGGTTGATAGACATTTGAGTTGTTAGTATATTGTGGACATTTCTGTGTATTTCTCTTGGTGCATATATTGAATACTTTCTTTGAGGTATGTATCTACAAGTAGAACTATTGTGCCATAGATTACACGCAAGTGAAATTGGGCAATGCCAAACTGTTTCCTAAAATGATGGTTGTACCAATTCACACTTTCCCTGGACGGTAGTTTTCAAGAGGCTCCCCTTTTCCACTTTGCCTACTTAACATTTTTCAGTCCTATTTTTTGTTGATCTAGTAAGTGTGAAATGGTATCTTATTGTGTCAATTTGCATTTCCTTTATTACTAAGGATAGGCGTCTTTTCAAAGTTATCGGAACGTTTGTTATTCCTCTTCTGAAACATGCATTGGTCTTCTGCTCTTTTCCTTTTTCTTATTGATACCAAAGAGTTCTTTCTATATTCTACATATTAACTTTTTATAGTTTTGTGGATTACAAATAACTATCTTGTGGTTTGCTTTTTCACTTTCTATACAGAATCTTCTGATGAACCAGTGTTTATAATTTTAATATAGTTAAATTGATCAATCTTGCACTTTTGGTCACCTTATTAAAGGAATCTCTCCCTTAAAGGCTATAAAGATATTTCCTTCCATTGTCTTCTAATAGCTTTACAATTAAAAAAAATTTTTCATTGTTTATTTATTTTTGAGAGAGAGAGAGAGAGACACGGAGCATGAGTGGGGGAGGAGCAGAGACAGAGGGAGACACAGAATCTGAAGCCGGCTCCAGGCTCTGATCTGTCAGCACACAGCCCCACATGGGGCTTGAACTCAGGAACCTGACCATGACCTGAGCTGAAGTCGAAGCTTAACCAACTGAGCTACACAGGTGCCCCATTTTATCATTTTTTTAAAAAAATTTAAGTCTTTAATTCACTTGAACATTTTTGTTTCCCTTTTGTGAGGCGGGGCTCCAATTTCATTTTTTCCATATGGATAGCCAATTGACCTAGAATCATTTATTGAAAAGCTCATTCTTTCTCCACTGCTCTGCAATACCAATTCAGTCATAAATCAAGTGTCCACGTAATTGTGTGTGTGCTTCTGTGTTCTTTAACCAGGCTAAATCGTCATCATTCAGAAAAAAGTAGAACAGTCTAAGTTTGGTAATTTCCCTTATCACCTCAAGCCTTTCAACACAAGTTCCTAAAGCACAAGTTAGTTCATGTCAATTTTCTGCCCCAAAACATTAAAGAGTTCCACAATGAAACAATGTAAGAAACTTTTTAAAGCTCCCCTAGCCAGATAGTGAACCATTCTGAGCTTCTGATTTACATTAACCTCAACAGTGCTCACCATATATCAGAAACCCAGTAAATACTAGTTTCTGTATAGGATTTTTACATAGGTTAATTGTTAATTTTCTTAAGAATACATGATTTGCCTCCTGACATATCCAAAATGTTCTCATATGAGCTTACATTTATTTTGTTTTGTTGAAATATATAACCTTAAACTTTTGTCTAAATCTTATAAAGATTGTAAGGGTTTCACGCCACTCTTTGTTTTAAAGCATCTAACTAAACCTGCTTTGAAAAGTAATGGTATAAAAATGTAACTTTAACAAAATTATGCATTCCATTTTAGTTTGGTTTACCTTTTGGGCTGTTAGGAAAATAGATTCGGAAAAGCAAAATGGCAAAACAAAGTAATCAAGGTCTATTTAATAACAAATGAATTTTTTATCACATTTTATTAGATGTGCAAGAACTCCAATTTACAGGTGCTTTCTTACTCTATTTGTACATTTTGGTATTATCTCTTTTTGAGCTAGAATATAAGAGTCTTCTACAGGCTGCTTCAGGGATCAATTAACTCCATTAAATTATAACCAGTTACATAGTGAACCGAACCACTGGTGTCTGGGGCTGTCTAGAACTGTGACAATTAGGAGATGGAGAGAGGCAGAAAGAGAAAGATGGATTTTATATGTCACTGAAGCACACTGCAACAATATGCCAGCGTGACTTTCAAAATGGCCTTAAAATATTCCAAACTCAGGAGTTTCCTTGCTCCTGAGTGGGAGTTGACAGACTGTCTGGCAGCATTAGAAAGAGGCAGAGAAAAGCTGATGTCTATATTGTGTCCTCTAATAATAACATTCTGCCTCTTTGCGGCATCTCCCCCTTAGAAGGATCGTCTATTTGTTGTGAGGTGTGTGTGTATGTGTGTTTGACAGAGCTTTGCCTCCCCTTGTGCAGAGGGTACGATTTCACTTCTCACATCTGGGAAAACCAAACCAAAGCATACTAACCCTCCCAAGGTCACCTAGAAAATTATTGTGGTGTCCTGGGGGTTGGGGGAACAGAACCCAGGTGTCCGACCCCAGCTTTGTGGTTGGACACTAAATCATTTCCCATCTCTTATGAAAAAAAAAAAAATCATTGGGCGGGGGTGGGGGGAGTGAGAAATTGATCAGATTTCCTCTGCTTTCTCCTTACTTCCCCTCCCCCTTACGGCGATAAAAACTCAAGAAAGGAAACGAGGTGTCCACTTTGCGGTTCTTAAACTGGGTCCCCGAGTCACCCCCACCCCCATCCCCAACACAAAGCGACCCGGGTTCCCAGGGTTTCCGCTCGTCGAACCGCGAGCCCTGGAGGTGAGGAGTGGTTAAAACTCAGCCCTCACCTCCAGCGGGTCCCGGGCTCCGCGGCGCCCAAGCCCCGCCCCGCCCGCCCTTCCCCCCACCGCCTCGGCGCGCCAGCCCCTCTCCCCTCTCCCAATCCGGCGCACCCACCCCAGATGCCGCCTGGCACGGAGCGAAGCCGCCGCCGCCGCCGCCGCAGCAGCACTTTCCACTTGCACTGATCACCTCCCAGCCCCGCTCCGCCTGCTCGCCGGAGCGGAGAGCGGCCCGCGCGCCGGCCCTCGGCCGCCCCGGAGCTGTCGGGCTCCGGGAGACAACTCCTTGGGAGCGCCCTGTCCAGGGTGCCCTCTGCGCTCTGCAGTGTCTTTCTCTCTGCCTGGGAGGAGGAGAAGGAGGAGGAGGAGGAGGACGACGACGACGACGTCTGGTCCGGGTTGGGAGGTGGAGCAGCGGCAGCCGCCGCCGCCGCCGCCGCCGCCGGAAAGGGAGAGGCAGGAGAGATCGAGACTTGGAAACCCCAAAGTGCCCGCGACCCTGCACGGCAGGCTCACGGCAGGCTTTCTTCCAGCTTCATGGGCAAAGTGTGGAAACAGCAGATGTACCCTCAGTACGCCACCTACTACTACCCCCAGTATCTTCAAGCGAAGGTAAAGGGGCGCCGGGGGCGCGGGGCGCAGGGGGCGCGCGCGGCGAGCCCCCGCCACCCCGGGCGGAGTTGATGGAGGGTTGCTAACTATAGCGCTGGCCTGGGCGGCGCGGGGCGGCGCGCGGGGCTGCGGCTGCCCGGCGAGCGGAGTGCGGGATCGGGTTACAGAAAGCCGTGGGGGGAGAGACTAGACAGGAAAGAGCCGCCAGCCCCTTCCTGGCCCGGGAGGCGGGGAGGGTCGCGGGGCCGAGCGGCGCCCCTTACCGAGCGGTGGCTGCTCGGCCGCCGACGCCTGGGGCTCCGCGGCACGACCCGCGGGCGGCGCGGCTTTTCGACCGATTCTCCTGGGCCTCGCCCTGCGAGCAGTAACTCTTGCCTTCCCTCGGAGGGGTGCGCAGCCTCGGGGCTCCTAGGGACGCCCCTCAGCCTCCCGCGCGCGCGATGACTGGGGCTTGAAGTGGGGGGACGGGACATTTTCTTCCCCGCCTCCGGCCTTGCGCGCCCGCCCCTCGCCTTGATCTTTGTGCGGTGTGGCACTTCACCTGGTTACTGATTTCTACTTTTACGCTGGTGTTTTGGGTGAAAAAGTGGCCAAAGTTCACTCCCCGTTCACTGATGTTTCTTTTCATCTACCCTGTAGCTTTTGCAAAGGAAGGACAGTGGGCAGATTTCAGGGCAAAGGAGTGACTTTATATTTAGTTTAGAAAAATACTACCTTATATGTTGACCACAGATCGATTTCCAGTGGTGCTTTCTGAAAAGCGGCCTTGGCATACTCTTAGGTAACACAGCGGATGACATGTAGCCATACAAATTGCAATGGACTTTCTAGGGACCCCGGGTACCTTGTTAGTGGGCCTATCTTATTTTTACAGTGAGATTTGAGGCATTCTGGACTCATTGAAATAAATATATATATATATGTTGGGCCCATGAAAGTGAGGGTTTCACTGCTTTGGAAGCTTCTTTTCCTAATTTGGGAGGGTTGAAGTTGGATGCAGCAGCCTTCTTCAGCGATCAGCACCTTCTATCACCCTCCAGGTGCCTTTCTAGATCACAAAAGAATCAAGGATGGATGCAGTGTCTGAACTTTCTTTGGTAGGTTGTAATCATGTTCTTGCTGGCAGAGGACATTCCTGGCCTGATGCAAAGAATCTCTGATTCAATCTTGATAAGCTTTTCTTTCTTACAGTGTGTGTGGTCCATGTTATATACCTACAACATAGCTCTGTATTTGCTCATGTAAAAAAAGGACACTTGTCCTCAAGGAGACCAGAAATTTTTTAGTAATCAAGGACCTCTTTTTTGTTCCCCTCAATTCTCATCTTACTTTGGGTGACCAGAAAGCAGCAAAATGGTAGAAGCAAGGATACTCATTCATTTCTGTGTGGTCCCCACACAGTTGTTTTCAGGGACCCAAGGGAGGTGCTCATTTTTTGTGAGATACATTGTATATACAGGTTGTTCAAAGAAATTTTGAGATATAATCAATGCACTACCTTTTAGATATCATATATGTTTAATGCACTTGCTTAAATTATGCAGCACTGGGTGCCTAAAGGACAGCCTATTCAACACTTAACTATATGAATAATAAATAGATACATTCAGGTGAAGAAGAAAAAGGGCCATGTTTCTACAGGCACATTCACCTTAGTAATTTTTATGTACCATTAGTAAGTTAGAAACCAAGTACATAGCATTTAATATAGCTAATGCAATGCCATTTGGCTCTTTTTGCCCCATAAATAATTGAAGAGAGAGACAAACGGCAAGAGCCTGCTCCAGTAATTAGGGTCGGATCCCAGAAAGCTTTAGGGCCCATTTTCTGAAAGTGTGCTTCCTGCATAAAGCATTTAATATTGATTTGTGTTACTGTAAATGACATTCTCAAAACATATCTTGCTATCTCTACTATGAAATTTGAAATCCTATTTACTCTGAATTTCTTTGTTTCAGGAGAAAGACACATACTGACTTGACCTATATAACATGGTATTAAAGTTCGATAATTAAGCCTAAATTCCCTATTGTAAAGTACATATCTTGATTATCCCAGAATGGGGCATCTCCTAAAATGCAAAGTGACCAGATGCAGGTTTTTAGGTAAGCACAGTTTGAAACACACAGCTCTGTTTTTCCTCCCTGACGTATTTGCTGGTAACATGGTAGGGTGAGTCATTAAAAAAAATAAGTGACTTCGTTTGGTTGGTAGTTAGTTTAAAAACAAGTGTTGCCTAATCTACCTAAAGAAAGAATATTCTCACTTAGAATCTGTTGTCTACAGTGATGATCCTTGCCTATGTGCATGCGTCTTTTAACCTTCCTGAAATGTGGGATAGAAAAACGTCAGTCTGTTTAAAGTACAGTGATGTGTTTGCTAGTCAGGGTTGTTTTGAAACTTCTGTTTGGAAGCTATATCAAAAACTGAGGAATGACAGGATTGTTTACAAAGTGGTATTTGACTTAAACTTGCAATCAAGAGATGGATGTGATGTTTTTGAATCCAGAAAGAATACATGGATGGGATTTCCTTTCATCAGGAGGAATACATACCAGTTAAAATGACACTTGAAAATGAGTTTGGTTTTCATACGTTGAGAAATTAATGTATGTCAAATAATTCTTCTTGAGTTAGTCATCCAATCAGAGTCTTTTGTGGAAATTGTATTTAGTATGTTTTCCCCATAAAAACATCTTGGTCACTTCTCCACATATTAACAGCAACAGCAACAAAAATCTGTGCAGCTCCATTACAGCGTGTGACCATATCAGCATGCTTTGTACTTTGACAGGAAGAGAAAATCATTAGAAAAGTAGTACAGCTGCATTATACATGAACTAAATTTGAGGATGCTATGGAAGGGCAGGACATGGGTGGAAATGAAGGAGATTGAGAAATTTTCTTAACATCTTAGTGTGGAGTAACATAGATTACAAGTAACCCAATTTTACATGCTTGTTGGGTTTTTTTGTGTTTCTCTGTCAGGGTGGTCTTATCACAGCAGGCTCTCTTTATCACCTGACACATTCATTCTAGGAGGTGGTTTGATGTAGCTGTGTAAATATAAGCACATATTGTTCTAAAGGATTTTCTGAATTATAAATGACCCATACTATATTATGAAAAAATTAAATTTGGTAACCACTTTGCAGCTACACAGGAAAAAACTCTGATAATTTAGCATATTTTAACCCAAGGATTTGTATGTGTACATTTTCAAACATTGGCTGTATTAATTTCACTTAGTATAAAGGCACGCCTCACGATCTGTTTATTTCAAAGATCCTACAACCTACATTACTGCCAATGCGTGTATGCAAATATATATGGGACTTGAAATACTTATGCTATTTCTTTTGAAGAAAGGAAAGTACAAAATGTTTTTTACATGCTTAGCTAATATTTTGTACCAACTAAATGCGATTTACACATCTGTGATATTTATTCATAGTTATCCAAAGATATTTCTATAAAACATACCATTTTGAAAGCTTGGTTTTTAAGTTTTATGCATAAACAGTGTTGTTGTCTATATTAAAGAAGTTTTTGTAAAACAGAAGTTTCTTTTAAAGTTATTTTTATATAAGCGTATGCTAAAGAACATATCACCTGGCTTCAAAATGTGAAAAATAATGAGTGATATAATTTGGCATTGTTTGAATAAAGGCGACCGGAACAAAGTAGTTTTTCTGTATTGAATTTTTTGTGTGCATTAACATTTTGTTGAATTCCTTAACTTTTACCTGGTACCCAGGTGACTATTGTGTCAGTCTGTTTCTTTAGGACTTAGGGTTTATGATTTGATATATAGAACTACTGAGTATAGTAAGGTGGTTTGGAGATACAGAGGCACGATATTAGGACTTAGGGTGCTTTGTGTCCTAACAAGTAACCGCATTTATACAGTGAATAATGTTTGCTTAACCAGATCAATACAGCCATGGAATATTTTACACCCTGAATACAGCTTCATTCTTTTGGTGAATGGCATAGTGTGGCTATCTAGAAGTGGTGTTGGAAGACTGAAGGTCATGGGATGGTTAAAATGAAGATGATTTATAATGCAGTACTGTAGCGTTCTTCCCTTGAGATAGATATTTCTTTTGGATTGTCCATATTTCTTTTGGATTGCTCCCAGATTTTATATGCTGGGAGCCAAATCTCAAGCTACTGGAAAGGAACAGGAAAAGAGAATTGAAGTAGGAAAGTTTTCAGATTTAGTATCAGTATAACCAGATATGCCCTACATGGTTGGCCATATTGGTTTTGAGTTTAAGTTCAAATATGGGCAATTTCCATGTAATACAGTTTCAAAAAGAAACATTTTAAAGCTTCACTGATATATCGCTCAGACTTTGTATTTGGTTTAATGGTTTATTGGAACTTTAAAATTACCCCAACTTACTTAATGAGTACTGAGATTTTAAGTTATGGATCTTTTAGCTGATGACAAAAGGGTCTTTCTTTCTTTTAATAAATAGAGGGTTTCCAGAAAATAAAATATTTTCCCCATGTCTACTTAACCAGTAAAAGTCATGTGAGGGAAATATAGAATGGAAGGATAAGTGCTTAGTAAAAATGATATGGACACTTAAATACTGTTTATTGTTTTTACGGGTGAGGGATTTTTTGTCTAGTTTGTTTTTATATTGAGTGCTCAGTCCGGCTAAGGTTTATTCTCCTATCCCACTGTGTCTCTCTGCAAAGGGTATCAGTACCTCCCTAGTTTCTTGCTAAATAAATGCTTGTAAGTGACTATTATTATTCAGAATAAGTACATGTGAATTTTTCTTAGACCAGGAAAAAAATGTAAGAC
This sequence comes from Proteles cristata cristata, assembly GCA_017311185.1. Classification (NCBI taxonomy): domain Eukaryota; kingdom Metazoa; phylum Chordata; class Mammalia; order Carnivora; family Hyaenidae; genus Proteles; species Proteles cristata. The sequence goes on from JAESUZ010004258.1 coordinate 272,670, forward strand.
CAAAATGTACAAATATAATAGTCCAGTCTAATTTTCTATAGCAGTCTCATTATAGTTTGATGTGTCTTTTAATTTGTTACCATCATGACAACTCTAAATTGTTTTATGGATTGAGTGAGATCCCTGGGAGGAATCACATATCAGTTGGTCAGTGCTTCATTTATGGAATCAAAAGTGCCTTTTTGTACATTCCTCATTAAAGCGTATGGCGTCAGAAAAAAAATCTCATTGTATCGTGTTGAGGGGGGAAATGTTACATGTCATGAATTGGTGACTCAGCCTGGCTTTGCTTCCTATCAGTGGCCCCCACCAATGTAATTTAAACTTTTTCCTGCTCAGTTTTCAAGAAAATTCCCTTCTTAAAGAAATGTATTTCAGACTTGGCAAAAACATGTATTCATTTAATGGATAACAACTGAAATATAAACTAGCATTGAGGTGTTCAAAATTAGTTCTCTCTCAATTACTGACTGTTGCATAACCCTAAACATGACATTCAGCCACCTAGCTTATTATCCCATTCAGTGGGGTTAGAGGAATGAGCAGGAACATATCAAGCGGCTCTGAAGTCGAAGCACTATATTCAATGTAACGTCGCTTTATTAAAGAAAATGTAGTAATGATATGTGAATGATTTAAATGTAATGCCGTAATATTTGGTGTAAACTCAAACTGTATATTCAAAATTGAACATCGGACTTGGAGATTTTATGTGGAATGAATTTAAATGTTCTGGTTTCTTTGCTCTATTATTTTAATGGATAAATAGTCAAACCTGATGGAAGTTGGCTGTGGCTCATGAAGGCAGCACTTGGGTGATACGGACTTTTACCAGTGGGAGCTTGGCTAGGTGAGACACAGCAAAATGTCTTCTTGGAACCATGTGTGTGAAACATACGTGCAAATTTGAGCACAAACACTAATTTGATAACAGAAACTAAATATTTCTTTATATGGAGGGAAAGTGTGAAGGGGATGGTGATGGCTGAGCCAAAAACAAATTCAACACATATCTCCTCCCATAGCTCAAGTCCTTACTTTTTCTTAATGTGTTTTGTCTCCTTAACATAATTATATGAATATCTTAATTTTTCAAATAAGCACTGGAGAAAGAAGTGTATCAAAGATGGTGAGAGAGGGGGGCAAAAATCAACACCAAGTCCTCCTGGGGGAGAAAACATACAGAACTGAACACTGTCCTTCTCCATGCATTATCTTTTACCTAATTCTTAAATGGATGCATATGTCATTTTAGAGGGTGGAGAAAAGTTTTCTAGATGATAACTATGAAAACCTAAATCCTAAAAGAGAGATTAGATGATCATATAAACAGTTAACTTGTTTATAAAACTCTGACACTGTAAACACAATGTCTAGTAGATAATTTCCAACATTGGCTGTAACATCTGTATTCTGGAATTAGGTTAAGTTTTAAGCCGGTAGCTTGTTGAAAAATTGCTGAGGTTCATGAAGTACTGAAATACCAACTAATTGGTTGTATTTCCTGAGTGATCCCAGAGCACCATTCTCTGCGCTTGAAATTGTGAAAGGTTAGGGAGTATAATAGCAGGTCCTTGCTTGCTAGCATCTCATCAAGTACCAGGAAAAACAGAATAGATACAATACAAGAAATAAGTGAAGAAAAATATTTACAAAATAGTACATCCAGAAAGGCAGCAAATGTACCAACCAAAAGTCTGAGGGACAGAGAAAGCACTAAGATATACATCTGTGAGATTAAAAACTCTGTCATGTGTTTTGTGAGAAAAAGCAAAGGGCATATAAAGGCCACAATAAACCTGGGAATTTTAGAAAGAAATTAGGGCTTTGGATTAATGAATGAAAATTTCTTGAATTGATAATCAGCATTGTTTTGTATTTTTTTTTTTTGTGCTTTATAATCCTTTTATGGGTGCTTAGAATTTTAAAGATTAACACTTTTTTTTTGGTTCTTTACGTTAACTCCTCAAAATTTCATATTTAGTTACCTTATTTTACATTATTATTTTTCAACTTTTAGGCTTATAAATGTGCTATAAAACCAACCTATTCGGGTTGTGACAGGCTGAGAATATCATGCTTAAGTGATGACATAATGGTTATACAGATTTGTTACTCTTATTGTTTTAAACCATTTGAAATGATGTTTATTTTTCCTAATTCATTAGGTGTGCTCACGGCAGAGAAAGACAGTGTTTAGAGTTTTGTTACACTGCTAATTACATCATCATGTGCCTACAATCTACAAGTTGATAACGTATCTAATGTGAGCTGTTATTTCTTCAGATAATAACAGATTTTATTATTATTCATGATCTTTCTTAGATATAACTATTTATTCTCTAGCTTTAATTCTTCTAACATAAGCTTTCCTCAGCTCTGCAAATGGAACGAAGTGCTTCAGGAGTCACATTGTCCTCTGTTTGGCCTCACAGGGGGACATGGACACCTCCCCCCTCCCCCAGCTGCCTATTGAACAACAGGTGCTATTGGGCTTCATCCCAGATGAAAAGTGATTCCAGGGAAAGGTTTTTTGCAACAGAACTAAATCTTTTCATAGCTATTACAAATAATTTTTACTGATCTTGTAGGAGAGGTAAAGTGTGTGGGCCTGTTTTAAATGATACCAGTTATTTTTTAATCAATTGAAAAATTTACTAATTAGAATGGGAGGAACTGGATGGATGCATCATTATGGAATACTGTGTTCTCTTAACCTGAGCTTTGTGGGAGAGGGGAGAAATCAAAGTTGCCAAAAGTGAATTTTGGATTGTAAACTTCCATTTTTATTATACTTAAGCTCCTCAAATGACACTATTCTATTTCCCCCATTTAACAATTTTTAAACATGGTGATTTTGAGAGCTATAATTGGTAGTGTATTTGTACTGGAGAACTTTTAAACCTTTCCTTACCTATAGAATAATGCCAGCAGCTTATAAAGTAGTCTCAGATTTGGTTGTAAGCAAGAGTGACATTTTATTAGAAGTTTGTAGCACCATCAACTTTACCTTTGTCTTCTCAACAGCATTTGGATTCATCACTGAATAGATTTTTGACAAATACAGACGTTAATAAAAGGAAAAATTTGCCAGTTTTAATTTTCAGGTCATTAACTGATGTATTCCCAAAACTTTCTTTGTCTCCTGCAAAGTACAACTTTGATTAATTTCATTGCTTTAAAAATGGAAGACTTGAAAGAGAAAAGGTTCCTAATTTCAGCCTCTTCTAGGTTTCAATCCACATGATTATTTGCACTTTTACTTAAACAACAACGCCACAAAAGGAATTGGCTACCAGAACACTTTCTATAGCAAAAATTCTGTAGCTGAAAGATTTTTCTAATGCTCTATGTGATTTGTTCAGGTGATTGAGTATGACTTAACTTATAAGTGAATTGTTTTCAAGTTCTGAAAAGTTCACTTATCCGTTATCTAGAACTTGAAACTCATCTAACATATTTCATACATAATTGTTATCTTTAGTGCTAGGGCCAACAGCCAACCTTTAAGTAATCGTGTAAAAGTTATACACTTTATAATTCACAGGTACTTGTTCCAATACTAATCTCATCATAGAACCAAAGCATCCTTTTGGGCAATGTCTGGGCAAGGGGCGCGGTGTCTGAGTATTCAACGTTGGAACTCCAGGTTCCGGGAACCCATCTTTGCACCCTTTAGGGGGATGGGTAGGTTTTCCTAACTCCCCTGACAGGCAGTGGGAAGACAGGAGCTCCTGGCAGTCCTTCAGTAGGGCTTTGAGCTTCTACGACTGGGGACTGGGTTCCAAGAAGAGATGGGAGGTATGGCTTGTGAAGTCCTTTGAGGTGTAGACTCTGAGCTTCTCACTGTGCTCAAGGTCCTGGGAGTCTTCCTGATTTATTCCTTATTCCCTGGGAGACTAGCTTCCTACTCACCTATTTTATTATGCTTACCTCAGAGATAATACACCCACCCTCCACCTCCAGCCCCAAAACTCACTTTAAAAAACACAGCCCGAGGCTTTCTGATAGTGCGGTTCATCCCTTGCTCCTTACTGGCTAGGTTATTCCAGGCTCACTGCTTTGCTTGCTCTCTCTAGCATCAGATCAAGCAAACAGCATCTGCGGCTGGAAACAAGAAGGAAATAAAATGATAAAGAACAAACTGTCCAGTTCCATCACTTCTCTTACTTTCATCTAGTTCTGATCCAACAATGGCTCATAACTTGTAGGGGAACGCTAAACCTTGAGACTCTGATGATGGCACTTTCCCATTAACCTCACATCTTTACCAGGACAGCCTGTGGAGCACAGGTTAAGAATCCTACCCTGAAAGGAATTAAAAATGGAACCAATCTATGTTTAAGAGGATGATTCAGATCATGGATCCCCCGGTATTTTGTTTTTGGGGTGAAGAGCCTGCAAAATGGGAATAGCCCATGGGTTTGGGCATTCTCATGGTATTTCCTCTTTCTCTTCTCCCTTCCCCCTGCTCCCTCCTCCTTTTCCCTTCTCCCCTACTCCTGTGTTTGTGTGTGTGTGTGTGTGTGTGTGTGTGCGTGCGCGCGCGCTGTGCTACTGGTCTATCACGGTGATTGTTGCAGGTGTGTGTGTGTGTGTGTATGTGTGTGTGTGCTGTGCTACTTACTGGTCTACCATGGTGATTGTTGTATACGAGCTGTTCCCACTGCAATCTGCCCAAATCAGGGACCACGCGTGTCTAACTTAATTTGACTAAAAAAAAAAATCTTTATTACCTCTTAGTGCTACAGAGGATGATTAAGAATTTGCTAACTACAATTGCCTCTTTGAATCAGATTTTCCTTCTGAATCTTTATCCAATTTTATGTGGAAATTTAAAATAAAATTTTATTTGGCGATGTATAAATGTAGTTATAGAAGTGCAGACATGATGTAATACTTTGAACAAAAGAGAACATAATTAGAATAATAGAAAGTATTTTGATGACAAATGCTACTCCTAATGAGATTAGAGTTTAAATATGAGATAGTGAAATGGTAAACTGTTTATAATTTTCTTCAAGCATACTGATATTTAAAATTACATATAATCATTTTCTTCTATTGCTTTAATATTTCACAAATTGATTCTTTATCTAGAAATAATCACAAGAGTATTGTGTGTTTTTTACTTTGCTAACGACTGAAAAAAGGTGTGTTTCTTATTTGGTAGTAGTTCCTCAGAGTTTCAGTTTAATAGCAGAAATTGTAAATGCTGATTTTGATTGCTTTTTTAAGGATTAGATGATTTCTTACCATATAAAGAGGATTTAAAATGACAGTGGGTGATCTGTGGTGTTCTTTTTTACCCTTCTGTCTCTGTCACAAAATTCAAATTCATGTTTCAGCAGTACAGGATGTTCTTCAGTGCACATCCTTTGAGCCTTCAAAATTTGATTTGACTGTGTGGTCTGACGATAGCGTGTGCAGATAAGTACATTGTGATAGTAATCTGTGTGTCTGGGCCCTAATGAACATCTGCTTTCTAGGGCGCCACGGCAGCACCTTTCTTTGTTTTTCTTCCCTTGCCTTTTTGATTTGAATCTTGTTGAACACTAGAAATGGGGCTGGTTTTCAATATGCAAATGTTCCTATCTCCCTTTTTGTTTGGGGGGGAAGCCAGATATTTTAAGTATGAATGAATTGGGAATTTAAAAGGAGTCTGCAGACAGCTCTAAGCTCTAAGTTCCACCATCGACAACTCAGACATATTGTACTAAAATGATCTAGTTAAGATCATATAGTTGGAACTACCTGGCAGGTTTCATTAACTTCAACAAACACTGAGCAGGCATCATATTAGGTTCTGGGAGGTGCAAATATGTAAATAAGACATGATTTGTGCCATCATGGAGCACAATGGAATAATTTTGTTGTGTGTTTATTTCAAATTTTTATTGAGGTAGAACATACGGCACACACATTCAAATGTTTTTAATGTTTATTTTTGAGAGAGAGAGACAGAGAGCATGAGATGGGGGCAGAGGCAGAGAGAGAGACACAGAATCTGAAGCAAGCTCTGAGCTGTCAGCACACAGCCTGATACGGGTCTTGAACTCATGAACCGTGAGATCATGACTTGAGCTGAAGTCGGATGCTTAACCTACTGAGCCACCCAGGTGCCCCATATAGGACACACATTTTAAATGTACAGATTAATGTACTCTGGTGGTGGCTACCCACGTCACTATATAACACTTCCAGCACCCAAAAACCACCCTCATGTCTTTCCCCACTTTGTACTCCCGAAATGTAACCACTAGTCTTACATCTATATAGATTGGTTTTACCTATTCTTGTACTTCATAAAAATGAAATCCTATAGTATGTATCATTTTTTGTCTGACTTCTTTAGTTCATTATTATTTTGCTTTGATTGATTCACTCGGTTGTTGTGGGTAGCAGTTGTTCTTTTTTTTGTTTGTTTTTTTTTTGTTTAAAAAATTTTGTTTTTTAATTTGAGAGGGAGAGAGCAACTGTGACCAGGGGAGAGGGGCCGAGGGAGAGAGAGAATCTTAGGCAGTCTCCACGCTCAGTGCTGGGTTTGATGTGGGGCTCGATCCCATGACCCTGGGATCGTGAACTGAGCCGAAATCAAGAGTTGGGTGCTCAATTGACTGAGCCACCCAGGAATCCCAGTTCTTTTTAAATAGTAATTCCCTTATGGGAAATACCACAATTTATTTATCTGAGTATTTTGATTATTTCAATATGGGGCAATTATGAATCCACTTGCTATAATTATTCTTGTTCATATCATTTGGTCAGTATTTATATTTACTTGTAAGAGAGAAACTGGTGTGTCATAGGATATTTGTATGTTTGGCTTTGGTGTATATATTACCAGTTTTCTCCTCTCACTGGCAAAGCATGAGAAATGTATTTACCTTATATGTCACTAACACTTGGAATTCTCAGTCTTTAATTTTAGCCCTTCTGGTAGGCCATATCTCATTATGGTTTTAATTTGCATTTCTCTGATGACTAATGACATTGAGAACTTTCTCATGTATTTGTTGGCTAATTGGGTATCTTTTATCTTTTAAATGTCTTTGAAGTTTTTTGCTCAATTTTTAAAAATAATAGGTTTATTGAATATAATTTATATAATTTACAACTCAGCCTTTTGCTTACTTTTTTATTGGATTGTCCTTTTTATTGGTTTGTAGGTTTTTAATTTTTTTTTTTTTTTGAGGAGAGAGAAAGAGAGGGAGCAAGGGGAGGGGCAGAGAGAGGGGGACAAAATATCTCAAGTGGACTCTATGCTGACAGCAGTGAGCCCCACGAGGGATTTGAACTCACAAACCATGAGATCATGACCTGAACCGAAATCAGATGCTCAACTGACTGAGCCACCCAGGTGCCCCAGTTTGTAGGTTTTTAAAAATAGCCAGGATACAAGTCTTTTACCAATATATGTATGAAAGTATCTTATCCTAATTTCCAGTTTTCCATTTAAGTATCTGATTAGTATTTTCTAATAAATGGAAGTTGTTAATTTTAATGAAGTCCAATTTGCCCACCTTTTATGAATATTACTTTTTGTGTCTGTTTAAGAAATCTTTGCTTATTTTAAGGTCATGAAGATTATATTCCTATTTTTTTTCTGGAAGCTATATTTTACCTTTCACATTTAGGTCGGCTATCCATTTTCAATTAATTTTTGCATTTAGTGTGGACAGGGTCAAGATTCCTTTTTGCTCCCCATATGAATATCTAGCTGATGCAGCAGCATTTGTTTAGAAGACATTTTCATTTTCCCCTTTGAATTTCAGTGTGACTTTTGTTGTAAATCAGGTGACCACATTTATGTGTTTCTTTTTCTGGACTTTCTGTGTGATTCCTTATGTATCCTTGTGTCAGTACTAGAGAGTCTTAATTACTATAGCAATATATTAAGTGTATACACTTCAAAGTGGTCTTAACTATCCTAGATCTTTTGGATTCCTTTACAAATTTTATAATTAGCTTGTCAATTTCCATAATAAATATAATAAGATTTTTATTGAAATGGCATTAAATCTATATACCCATTTTGGGAGAATTGATACCTTCTAAACTGTAAATATATCTATTCTTATTTATTAATGAACTTACCACTTTGAAGGAATTAATAAAATACAATGGAAAATATTTTTTCAATGCTTGTTCCTTAAATACAGCCAAAGATTTCTTCAAGATCTGGAGTATGATAGTTGCTATAGACTCTGAGAAGAAAATGTTTTTGAAAAGGGGAAGAATATTTAAGGACACTGGGGTGGCTCTGTCAGTTAACCCTGTGACTCTTGATTTTGGCTCAGGTCATGATCTCACAGTTTGTGGGTTCAAGCCCCACATTGGGCTCTATGCTGATTGCATGAAGCCTGCTTGGTATTTTCTTTCTCCCTCTCTCTGCCGCCCAGCTGCTCATGCTCTCTCTCTCTCTCTCTCAAAAGAAACAAATAAAACTTATAAGAAACTTTTGGAATGGGAGAGAATATTTATTAGAGATCAAAATTAATTTTGAAGAGTAACTTTTTTTTTTTAATTTTTTTAAATGATTTATTTATTTCTAGGAGAGAGAGAGAGACAGCGTGAGCAGGGGAGGGTCAGAGAGAGAGGGAGTCACAGACTGAAACAGGCTTCAGGCCCTGAGCTGGCAGTCAGCACAGAGCCCGATGCGGGGCTCGAACCCACGAACCGCGAGATCATGACCTAAGCGAAAGTCGGACGCTTAACTGACTAAGCCACCCAGGCGCCCCGAAAAGTAAGTTATTCACTAAAACACTATTTAAGTACAGATGACATTCTTTTTTAATTTTTCTTGAATGCATTTCAAAGTATAACTGTATTTCTCCTTAATTTTTTTATTCCCCTTTTGAGACTCTATTTGACATGACATCTCATCAACCTATCTTGTATATTTATAAGCATAATGATAAATTGAAAATTAGTTTTGTGTGGAGAATTTTCTGGCACCACTTGTGATTTTGCAAGTTGCTCTGGAAATTGTGAAAACAGAGATTGGGAAGTGGTACTTAGGGATGAATTTCTAAGCAATAGAACGTACTGCTCCATGGGCATTGGTGCCTTCAAACTTTTTTCTTAGATGTTTTAAAAATCATACACGTATTTTTTTTCATGCTTTATATTTAAGTTTTTTAAGCTTTGATTATTGGTGTATTCAGCCAGCCAAAAACAACTCCATAGAACTTTCAAAGCTTATTCATTCTGGCTAGGTTAGCTTAGGTTGAGCAGGGGGTTGAATAGACAACTTCTGAAGTTCCTTTCAACTCTGAATTCTGTGATTCTGGGAATTTTTAACATCCAGGAATCGCAGAATGTTAGAACTGGAAGCAACTTTTAAGAACCTGGTCCCAGCAACTCATTGTGCTGGTCAGGAAAGATACCCAAAGTAGAGAGAGAGAAGCTGAGCTCAGAGGGGCAGAGTCAGGGTGGGGAGCTGAGGCCTGATCTCACATGATTGGTCAGTGCCGTGGGTGGAGAGGAAGAAAAGAAAAGGGAGGCCCCACACACAGTTCTAGCAGTCAGTCCAGGAAATTAATCCCAGAAGTTGATGGGTGTGAATGGGCCAGTGTCACCAGGTGGCTGATCAGAAACCAGTAGTGGTCACTGTGTCTGAGGTCATCCAGCAGGGAGGGCCAGCGAGACTTCTGCACTTTTCTTCCATTGGTGTGACTGCTTCTCTGGGTTTGCCAGGATGGTACCCAGAGCCGATTCTGTTTTGTTCTCATGTTTCTAGCCTTGCGCATTAGCTAGAAAGCCCGTAGCCGGGCTCTGCTCATCTTCCATAGCATTAGGCCTATTCATAATTTTGTTCTGCTTCTGGATTCTTCCTTTACCATGTTCCTGAGGGTCTTTGTTTTTGTAGCCCTGAGTCTGAAGCCACGACCCTCTCACTTTTTCGGCATGCCTGGAGTCTTCCCATATTAGCAAGATAGACTCCGAACTACTTCATTCTTGCTAACCTTTCTCTATCCTGCCATCAGTACCTGCTGTGACATGTTTGGTCACCACAGGAAACAAACAAACAAACCGGAGAGACTCTGATTAAATATCTTTATTTGTTGAAGGTCAACCACTCTGATGGGAACAGCCTTCTTCCTGATATCAAGCACATCCCACTAGTCTCTACCATGTATTGTTTTTTCATGAGATATTTGAACATAGTTGGAAGCCTTCAGTACTCATCATATGATCAGGCTTCAGGAGCTCTGTTTTTAGTCAATTATGTGGGGAACCTTGGAAAAATAAAATGCACAGTAGGTGGCATCAACAAGCCCATTATACCTCATGGACCCAGCTTTTCCCTCATGCTGTTTTATCCTAGACTCCTTAAGTACACTAGCTGAAAATATCATGCCTGGCTTTACACCGTCCATTAGAGAAATCAAATACAGCAGAAATTGAGATATATTAAACAAATAAGAGAGAATAATTTTTCCACAGTTTACATAAAGATTCACTGGTAAAATGATTCTTAGTTCATTTATGTATTTCAGAGGTTGTTATAGATACCCAAATCGTTGACAGAAGGTATATTTAAAGTAAAAGACATCAGGAACCATGCCCTATTAAAGATTTATTAGATACTAAGAAAAATAATTTGTGAAATAATTTAAGTCAGTTGGAAAGGATGAGTTTATTTTGTTGTATTTGATTTATACCCAACATCTTAGGAATGCATGGTTGAGTAAAGCAAGGTACAACCATAGCTAGTATTGTTTTTTCTCACTGTTTCAAGAATCCTCGGGGCGCCTGGGTGGCTCAGTTGGTTTAGCGTCCGACTTTGGCTCAGGTCATGATCTCAAAGTTGGTGGGTTCGAGCCCCGTGTCAGGCTCTGTGCTGACAGCTAGCTCAGAGCCTGGAGTCTGTCTTCAGATTCTGTGTCTCCCTCTCTCTCTGACCCTCCCCTGCTCATGCTCTCTCTCTCTCTCAGAAATAAATAAAACATTAAAAGAAATTAAAAAAAAAGAAGAATCCTCTGCACTGATTGGTTCAAACCTTTTTGTGTTTCTTCCTGTAAGTATGTGGAACCTTAGCTGGTAAAGCCTGGAAGCCATGGGATGCACAAAAGGAAATGGTAGAAAGTGCTGGGGGCGAATTAAGATCCTGTTAGTGCCTTTGTATGATCTGTAAGAAAATTTGGTTATTTGTGGACCATTGTTAGCTGACGAGTATTATAGTTGGAGAGGTTTCCAGAGTGGTGGTATGTTTAAAGTTTGGGGAGACACATGCGTTTTTAGACCTTTTAGGTGTTTTGTTTCTGTTTTTGTTTACAGAGCAGTTGACTCCTTGGTCTAGAAAGTTCTCTCAGGTGGATTGAGCCAATCACCTTAAAACATGTTGATCCAGAGTGCCTGGGTGGCTCAATTGGTTAAGCGGCCGACTTCGGCTCAGGTCACGATCTTGTGGTTTGTGGGTTCGAACCCCGTGTCGGGCTCTGTGCTGATGGCTAGCTCAGAGCCTGGAGCCTGTTTCACATTCTGTTATCTTCCTCTCTCTGACCCTCCCCTGCTCACCCTCTCTCTCTCTCTCTCTCTCTCTCTCTCTCTCTCAGAAATAAATAAAACGTTAAAAAAAAAACCATGTTGATCCTGCACGTTTTGCTGTTAGTAATGCTTGTGCGTAAATTGCTCTGAATTTCTCCCCAAACACCACAGTAACCTGTATTCCGATTTCCTTCATTTCCTTAATATTCAGCAGCAGAAGATGGATGGGCATGCTTGACATTTTAGAAATCCAGTGCATTATCTGCCTAAGTAAAAACGTATATATTCGGGGAGCCTGGGTGGCTCAGTCGGTTAAGTGTCCGACTTTGACTGAGGTCATTATCTCACCGTTTGTGAGTTCGAGCCCTGCCCATGTTGGGCTCTGTGCTGACAGCTCAGAGCCTGGAGCCTGCTTCAGATTCTGTGTCTTGCTCTTTCTCTGCCTCTCCCTGGCTTGTGCCCTGTCTCACTCTCTCTCAAAAAACAAACAAATAAATAAATAAAAATTAAAACAACAACAACAACAAAAGCATACATGTTCAATGAGAGTGACGTAGAGTATAAAAGGAAAGTTAGGGTTCCAGTAACCATATGAGTAATTTTTATCCCTCCATATACAGGGAGTTTCCTTTCTGGTCTACGTTTACTTCCTAAACTAAAGTGTCTGGTTTTAGTAGCTTTTATCTAACTTCCTGAACATATGATGAAGATTTTGAGCACAGTTTTTAACCCAGATTGTTGAGAATATAGAGGCAGACTGAATATACAGTCAGAATATACAGAAATTGAAGCAGACATATCAAATTCTATGTTGGTTGTATACTCACTGTTAGGCAGCTTATAAAATGTCATTTTTATGATGTATAAAATGAGACATGAGAGTTTACTAATTCGATTTTTCCTTTTCTTGTTATATTGTAAATCCCACTAAATGGAATTTCATTTAGACTGTACTATATAATAAACTTACATTAGAATGTAATATAATGTACATATTAGGGGAAAAAGTGGAAAATGTCAAAAGGTATCAGGAAAGAAAAAGTATAGCATGAAATTATAGAAGTAGTTAGTAATAGTTTAATATAACATTTTGTTAACAGCAATTTATATATCTGTGGTTTCCTTTTAAGAATGTAAGATTCTAAGAGCAAATATATCTCCTTCATGTTTGTGCTTATTAAATGCTTTACATATAGTAGATACCTAATACATGTTGATAAAATTGAATCTATATCTTTTGTTTACTAACATGATAAAGAGAAATATGAAGCACAGACAGAATTCTTTGGGGATGAAATGCTTCTGCTTAAAATACACATATGATTAGGATAAAAATGGTCTGTTAATCTAAATCACCTGAACAATTTTCTCAGTCTTTAGTTTTACTATTGGATTCCTTGTTCATGCCTAGACTCCATCACTGCCATTAAGCAAGTCTGTCATTGTCATATAAGCACTTCTTGAGGTACAAAAACGAAATACTCAGTGACTACCTCAAGTTACATATAGTGAATATCATGTGTATAGAAATGGAAGGCCCATTACAATTTCTACTCTTGTCAGTGTAATTATTTATTTATTTTATTTTTTGGAGAGAGAGAATGGCAGTGGGGGAGATGGGAGAGAGAGAGAGCATTAGACAGTGGGGGAGATAGGCAGAGGGGGAGAGAGAGAGAGAGAGAGAGAATGAGAGAGTGGAGGAGAGGGCCAGAGAGAGAGAGAAAATCCTAAGCTGACTCCACACTCAGCACAGAGCCCAACACAGGGCTTGATCTCACGACTCTGGGATCATGACCTGAGCTGAAATCAAGAGTTGGATGCTCAACCAGTTGAGCCAACCAGGTGCCCCTATCAGTGTAATTAAAAACAAAAAACAAAAAACAAAAAAAAAGGATGGGGCATTATTATTGAAAAGCATTTAAATTTTTTTAAAAGGGCTACATTTCTAAGAAATGTATTTTCTTAGGGTTAGTTGGAGGTCTCCAAGGGTCTAAAACTATGTGTGGAAGGATGGGTATTCTATTTGTCAAGGTTTTTTGGCAGGAAGCATAACACTATCTACTTAACATATACTTAAACTTGGTATTTAAAGGATGTTTAATAAACAAAAATGTTTGCAAATGTGTTGGCAGAAATTAGGGAAGCTAAAAAGGGACAATGACATATTCTGAGGCCAGCAAAAGATGGACACCTATTCTAAGCAGGATCTGAAGAGCTAGGTTGGAAGCTATTACTGGAACGTAGAGGGATAGCCCCGTGAAGAGGGCAGTCAGAGAGAAGCAGTGACCTTCACCGGATGACCAAAGCCAACCCATGTTGGGCAGACATCTCTCACTCCCTTCCTATGTTGGGATCTCCTGCCTGTGCCTTTTTTTGGAACCAGGAGGAACCTGGAAGGAGGAGGAATGGGGGAGGGAGGGAATGGCATTATGAGTCAGCCTCCCAGGGCATAGAATAGGGTGGAAAGGCCAAAGGAGGTTTGGAGCTCCTTAAATATTTGTCTAATAAATGAATGACTTCTTACTACTTTTCTTAATGGATAGTTTTGTTACTTTTAATTAACAGTGCTACTTATTGCCTTCTTAAAAATCAACATTATTACTTGGATAGGATAAGCATTATTTAGTAGAGTGTCTGTGCGAAGCATTTTATCAGGCCTGTTGCTATCAATAATGGATAACCTTTTTAAAAAATTTTCTTAATGTTTATTTATTTTTGAGAGAGAGAGAGAGAGACAGAGTGTGAGTGGGGGAGGGACAGAGAGAGAGGGAAACAGGCAGAATCTGAAGCAACCCACGGCTCATGGCGAAAGTGGACGTTTAACCGACTAAGCTAATGGATAACCTTTTAAAAAATTTTCTTAATGTTTATTTATTTTTGAGAGAGAGAGAGAGCAGAGCCAGAATCTGAAGCAGGCTCTGGCTGTGAGCTCTCAGTACAGAGCCCAATGCAGGGCTTGAACCCACAAACTGTGAGATCATGACCAAAGCTGAAGTTGGATGCTTGACTGACTGAGCCACCCAGGCAGCCCTAAAGAGGATAAATTTCTTTCTTTCTTTTTTTTCCACACAGGAATCCTGCATCCCATTTATTTATTTATTTATTTATTTATTTATTTATTTATTTATTTAAATAGTTTGTTGTTAAGCTGGTTTCCACATAACATCCAGTGCTCATCCCAACAAGTGCCCTCCTCCATGCCCCTCACCCCCTTCCCTCCTCCCCACCCCCATCAGCCCTTAGTTTGTTCTCAGCATTCAAGAGTCTTTCATGGTTTGCCTCCCTCCCTCTCCCCAACATTTTCCCTTCTTCTCCCCTCTCCTCCATTAAATTCTTCCTAATCCACCTATATGTGAAAACATATGATATTTGTCCTTTCTGCCTGACTTATTTCGCTCAGCATAACACCCTCAAGGTCCATCCATGTTGCTACACATGGCCAGATTTCATTGTTTCTCATTGCCATGGAGTATTCCATCATATAGATAAACCACATCTTCTTGATCCATTCGTCCGTTGATGGACACTTAGGCTCTTTCCATGTTTGGCTATTGTTGAGAGTGCTGCTATGAACATTGGGGTATATGTGCCCCTATGCATCAGCACTCCCGTAGAAAAAGGATAAATTTCTAAGAAATTAGCTGCTAGTGGAGTTTTACCTTGCTTTACATAGTGAATAGATGCTGAAAGCAATGAAGCAAGTGTTGATATTAACTAGCTTGAAGTGGTATTATAAAGTAATTCAAAACACCTCATTTCACATAAATTTGGGAAACTTGCTGTTTAGAATAATCCTGTACTATAGTCCTGTCCAGTATAGCTTTCAGTGATGAGAGAAATGTTTCTGTATTTTCACTCTGATACAGTGGCCACTGGTCCCATAGGGGCAATTAGGCAAGTGCCTTGGAGGAACTGAATTTAACTTTTTTAATCACATGTGGGTAGTGGGTCTCATATTGGACACTGCACATAATGAATTGTTAAATAAATGTGCCCTACCTGGTTTAGCTCTTATTTGAAATCCATTTTGGAGTAAGAAGTTAGGTGTAGCATTTTCAGATTTTCAGATTACTAGCCTCCATATATAGGAGCCTTGCAAATACTGCTCACTGGGCTGTAAAGGAAAGAGAAGTTGAAAGTAACCAACTGGTACTAAGGCTTTGGATAATAAATGCAAAGCAAAAAAAAAAAAAAAATACAAGAACCCTTTATGTTATATAGTATATGCTTTACAAATGTAGGCTATATTTATGTAGAGTGAGTTATATTTTAAATGATCCCTGTGGCCAGATTTCTTATTATTAAGATGTCTACTTCAATTAAAAAACAATATACTTATTTCTATGATGTAGTTATTCTGGATATTTGATCCTTAATTACCATACTAGTTGCTTCCAGCGAAGGGAATTGGCTACAAAAAGGATATTCAAAGAATGAAGATAGGAAATTAATATATACACAGCTAGAAGAATATATGAGTGATTATATATTAAAGGCATATATATCTTGAAGATTTTGTTATGTAGTGGCTTCATTTTTTTGTTTATTTTGTTGAGTTTATTGGATATATGTATGTGTGTATTTGTATGTAGTTTGTGTGTGTGTGTGTGTGTGTGTGTGTGTGTGTGTGTGTGTATTCAGCTCTATGATAAAATGTCTTTAAATCTGATCTGAGAGTTCTCTTGGAGTTTATCTGAAAAAACAGTCACTTGAAGCTCATAATTATTCCATAAGGAAAAGCAGATTATCACATCATAATATAATATATTACCTGTAATACAGCTGAAAATACTTTTCAGGGTGTTAAGTTCATGGATATTTGTTTTCTGATTATGCTTATTTTACTCAACCCTACCTTTCGCCTACCTCTTCCACATTATGCTTTATTTGATCTGTCTCTAATAGGACATGAGGATTATATGTGAGACTGTGCCTTTTTAAAAGGAACAAGTTTTAAATTCAGTATGACAGAATTTGAAAATGGCTTTTGCTCTACACACTCAAGAATGTTTGTGTTTTGTTTATTGTGCTAACATACACATAACATAACGTTTGCTATTTTAACCATTCTTACGTGTACAGTTCCATGGCATTAAGTACATTGACCTTGTGTGCAAACATCACCACTCAAGAACATTTTTAAATCCTCAATAGTGAGAGATGAAGTTTCCAGTTTCATGGAGATTTTTTCTTTTCCAGAAAGAACAACAACAAATCATCCACAAATTCTCCTTCATGTCAGTAAGAAACATCTACTAAAATCCTATCTAATAACATTTTAAAGTGGTGTTAAATTAGCAAAGATATTAAGCTTTTAAGTACTTGTTGAAATAACTTTTAAAATGAAAATGGTGCTTTGACTCAGAAGATGCCGTTATTCTTTCCATTTCATTTTTGGAGGAATTTTTGTCTGAATCCCTCTAATACTCAGGAACAGCGACACAGTGTGCTAGAAAAAGGGTGTGATTGTAATTATGTATGGCGTGTACCACACTTTGCGACTCTTCCTCTTTCTCAAATTTATATAATAATATATAAACTTAAGCTTCCTTTCTTTTGTTCATTTAATTGCGCTCTTGAGCTGGTACTAACAACAATGAAATTCTAACTCATTTTTTATGTGTGATAAAACACGTAACTAACTCATGAAGTTCTGTGTAAGTATGAAAGATAAAACCAACTTTTCTTCCACAACAGGGGTTCATCCTACTGTTGAACCTACTTCTCTGTTGCCATAGTAACCAGGTAAACACCAATAAAACTACCGGGGCATCAAAGTTTCTCATATAATTTGTGTTAAAATTCTTTGTCGGACATTTTAAAAAATATGTTATCTGGGAAGGGGAAGGAAAGGTTCAAGTAGTGGAAGAGAAGGAGGCAAAGTTTATTTGAATATAGAGAGTTGAGTGGTGGAAATCTGCATTGCTGAGAAAAGAGTTTTCAGAGCAGACTGTTCTGGTATTTTATACCAATTATGTGCAGCTATTGCTTTGAATAAATTTTGCTGCCCTGCTGAGATTTCCTTTTTACAAATCCTGGAGCAATTATAAGATGGAAGTCTGGAATGTATAAACAATGTCCTCTGAACAGTAAATGAGCCTTATTCTTAGAAAACGAAAGGGTAGTATTGTACTACCTTTTATTCTATGGTTCTCTGCCTTTTTTACCTCCTTAATCATGGCACTGCTGACTAGAAACTAGTGACTACTTCAAGAGTGTACAAAAACATGAATTTTTGCCTAAAAGTGCTTTTAAAGTATAATTTCCATCAAATTAAAATTTCTCTGTTGCTGTAACACAATAACCAGTACACTTAATACCTGTTCAATATAGCTATTATCTATTTCTGTTACATTCTGTTCTATACTAACCTTAACACAACTGTAACATCAATTTGTAATAGATTACCTTTCTCTATAGACATGGAGACAAAACACTGCACTAAGTCAGTGTTCATGGGGTAAAAAAATGACACTCTTAGAACATAACGTTGGTCTGATTTTACAAATGTCAGCTTGTTTTATGTGAAAAGGCAATCTGCACTAATCATGGCAAACAATATATAAAATCCTGAAGAGAAGTCAACTGTCACTTGGAGTTAACTGTGAAAAGCCTGAACTCTATTATTTTGCTGAACTTACAGGCCTTATACAATGTTTACAATACGGTTTGGAGAGTTGCCTAGCATTGGAATATATACAATTAAACAACACAGTTGAACGGCCCTTTTATGTCAGTACTGCTAAAAGACCGCCATTATACTCACATGATAGTCATTCTTGGAACTCTTAACCTAAACAGGAATAGAGAACATTCATTTGTAATTCTGTCTAAGTGCATGTGGGATTTAACTTTATTTTATTCACACGAACCCCCATGGAAACCAAAGATAGCAATAATAAAGGAATCACTGAATGTGAATTATTTCCTTGACTGTCAAAGAATTTAATATTTTTATTTTGTTTGCAACTGAGCCCATGTTTTCAGGTCTTTAGACTTTTATGTAAGCTTATATAAACAAGGGAGGTTGTTTTTAAATTTACTGCGAAGTGAATTTTATTTGAAAATAACTTTACACTAGAAATTAATACAAAATACCCTTCCTGGTTCCCTCTTTCAGACATTTACTAAAAATAGTAAATGTAAGGAGGCAACAGAATATTAAAATGAAACCAAACACAGACTAAGTGTTAAGTCCACATCTTGTTTATTCAAGTTAGATTAGGCTAATTTAATAGTGATAGCTGATACCTAAAGGGTGGATCCTTCAGCATTGATGGCAACAAGAGGCAAAGATACGCAACTGGAGCACTTGCTCTCTTTATCTCCCTCTATTTTTTCTTGTTTTTGGATTTTTCGTTTTTGTTGGAGAGGGCAACTATTTAAGAGATTGATTTATAGTTCTGTGCTTTAATAATATATGTATGTGTATCTGTGTAAAATATGTAAAATACATACGGGGCTTTCTCTGTAATATTTTTCCTGTCAGTTTCCCAGGGATGTTTGGCTTTATAATCATGAAAATTCATGTATATTGACACAAAAATAAAGCATAGTTATATCACAAAACTCTACTGAGAGGAAGGTTTGGGTTCAGTTTAGGCCAGTGGCTCCAGCTGTTTTTGCCTCCTTTTTCTAGTCTGTTGTCTAAAAATTTGAATTTGTCAAGCACATTTCTGGAGAGGTTTGAACTGCTTGACAGAAAGTTTACCTGTTATACGGCCAAACAATTTTTTTCAGAAAAGGACTGTCAACCTGATCTATGAAAGGTTTGCGTCATGATATTTGAATGGCTGAGTGTTAGAGCACCTCAGTAAATTAAAAGGTTATCCAAAGTATGATTTTTCAATAAAAAATTAAATATTTGCTTCCCCTTAACCCTGGCCTGAAGTGAAACTGGGTTTAGAGTCCTCAGTACAAACAATTTTCTTTATAGTCCTTTACTTCCTCTTATAGTATAAATCCTTCTACCTACTTCTCAAAATACTTATAATTAGAATATTTGAAAGGTTATGTTGAGTTAGACCATGGATTTTTCCAAATATGATTTTGAGCCTGCATTTGGAAATAAGGGAGGAACTTTTGGAGCATCAGTTGACAGTTGGATGAGGTCAACCAGATACCCCAAATATCTCTTAAATAACCAATGAATCTAACATCTGTGAGTATGACTAGACCATTCTTGGATCTGTTTATGTCTTTAGGACACTGAAAGCAATGTAATCCATACACATTTGTGAAGTACTATTGGCTTTTTTCCCCTAAGAAAACACACATTTCAAATCTTTCCTCTATTCCTAATTTTCCATGATTTGAGGAATGAGTTTGGTTATGATTTTCTAAACCTTGAAAATACCTCCTTCAAATTAATATGTTTCCAGACTGAAGAATCTCAATTTTAAAATTATACTTGCATGGAACTCTCTCTGTTCTTTGAGTCATTTCAGTTGCTTTTCATTTTATTGGAAGGTCAATAGTTACAACTTCTTATAGCATCCAAGATGCACTTGAATTTTGTACATACTAACATTAGGTTTTTAATTTTATTTCCAATAAATAATTTCCCATGCCCAGTATTCATTGCTCTCTTGGGTTACGGTTCGTGTTGGGCAGCTACTTTTCACGTAGTCCCAGATGACTTCCAAATATTGTTCCAGTTGTAACTGATAGTTTAGAGGGATGTCTACTTTACTTTAGTCACATTCTTCTAGATACTGGAGATCACCAGTTACCTCTCTGACCCAGTTTGCCACAGCTCGTCCTTATCAGCTCAGTATGTCAGTGTGATGAAAGGGTAGAGAGTTATAGTTAGATGTGACTCTTTCAATGTGTAATGGTTCTTTTAAATGCTATATAAAAATGTGAAGCCCAACATTAGTCTGAGAGAGACCATTCTTGGAACTTAAAGGAATTATGTTATGGTTCTTTTGTTGGTAATTATGTTATGGTTCTTTTGTTGGTTTTCATGTTACATGTCCTTTCATAATAATGTTCTTTGCACAAAGATTCTTGACTATGCATACAGAGGGTTCAAAGGTTGGAAATATCCCCACTCTTGGAGAGAGTACAGTGTGGCTAGAGGAAGCACTACATAATTAATTACCATGAACAACCTAAGATGAGGGCCGTGGATACTATGAGGAGAATGGTGTACGGAAAACTGGAGAAACAGACCTCACTTCTCTCTAGAGGAAATTAAAAAGATTCTGTGGATGGGACATTTGTACTCAGCCTTGAAAGAAATGATGATGAGGACGAGCGGTATCAGTGGCAGAAAAGCCTTGTGATATTTGAAGCTAATAGGAGGAGCAGTATGGATTCCATCTGGCGAACCGTGTAGGAAGAGGAGGCAAGTGAAAAGTTCCCATTTATTCTTTGGGCAATGGGAGCCATTAAAACTTTTTATCTGAAGAATGACAACATTTTAGGGAGGTTAATTTAGCAGGTGCATGAAGAATGGGTTGAAGGTGAGGGTAACTCTAAGCCTAATAAGGCTTTTTAATATTTTAAAGTTGATTTTCTGGGAATCTTGTCAAAGGTTTCTTAAAAACTCCTAGTTGAGTTACCTTCTATATACTTCGAGTAAAATTAGTGTTAACAGCTCTTTTCAATACTGATCACAAAAATATTTAAGTATAAAATCAAATGTGCCTGCAATATGTACAGAAAATATCTAGCCAGAGTGATTCTACGTGTTTGCATTATTTGAATTTGGAATCCACTTTTTAAGTCTCGAGAACTGTGTAAATCTTTACATTCTGCACAGTGTAAGAATTTCCTGGCGCGTCTAAGCTGTGATATAATTAGAATTCATTATACTAAGGTAAATTGTTTTTAACAACAATAACAAAAATAATAATGATAATGATTACAGCTAACATTTATTCAATATTTGCTGTGTTCCAGGCAGTGTTCCAAAGAGTTTATATGTATATGTATGCAAATCACTATTGTTAAAATATAATATATAATAGTTAAGTATAAATATATCTTAGAGTAAACAATAAGGGAAGAGAACAACAAATAGATGTGGTTGATAAGTAGAACATATTTAATCTATAAATATTGTCCCTTTTCATATAATCAAGAAAATACCTATGTACGGCATTTTCATGAAAAATGACACTGTTTTATATTGACAGTTGAAAAAATCTATAATGTAGTTAATATGTGCTAGAGAGTAAAAGGAAATTGGGGGACAGAATAATATTTGGGGAGTGTGAGGTGGAGCTATTCCACCTCACAGCCTCATGGATTTAATGGATTACATGGATTACATCTACATCTGCACCACAGCCTCATGGATTTAAAATGTATCTGTGCAGTTTTACCATCTAAGTTCAATAGTACCACACTCAGTGAAAATCATAGTTGTCTGCATTAGGCTTCAGATGCTGCCAGTGCCGGTGGAGCATCTTTAATTAAGAATCTTCTTTTTCATTCCTCCTTTCAGAAATTTATAACCCTTCCCTCCTCCCTACTTTTCATTGTTTGATCTATTCACTGTGAGGTCAGCTTTTCATTTCCTTTATTTTTTTGAAATCTCTTTTTTACTCACTTATGGAGCTATATTCTAGAATGTAATTATATATATTGTCTTGTGACAATTCTCTCAGTGCCTCCTCAGCATGATTTTCAAGTAGTTTGCCTAAGTCTGTGGCTAGAGGGAGAGTTATAGGGAAACCAGTAGGATCCTGAGAGAAAACAGAAGGTCAGGATTTAAATGGTGAGATTATCAACTCCCTGAAGAAAAATGGTCTTGGGTGGGGCTGCACGTACCAAAATGGGCAACTAGCACCCTTTGGGTATGGATGGTGATTCTGTTGTCCCAGATGGTTGTCCCACCTTGAGGAAGCTAGCACCTACTGGCAAAATGACGAGTGTGGAAAATGCTTGAAGCTTTCAAAGCCCCACAGCCCCGAGTTGCTATCAGGGGCCACATGACTTGTACGGGCAGAGTCCAAGGAAGCTTGGAGTCAAGGCTGTGGTGGCAGCAAGGACCCAGGGGATGAGGACCAGGCCCAGGCAAGAACTTTTGGGTCCTTTGTGTCCGAGGAGGCAGACAGAGGTCTCTGGTTTGCGTTAAGGTTGAGAGTGGGGTATACCTGGAGAAGAGCCATGAGAGAATGATCTGGTATGTGCCAGCTCATGTGCAGTGTGAGTGTATGTATATAATGTGTAAAATTTGAGGGTGCCTGGATGGCACAGTCGTCCAAATTCGGCTCAGATCTTGATCTCACTGTTGGTGAGTTCGAGCCCCATATCAGGCTCTGGACTGACAGCTCAGAGCCCGGAGCCTCCTTGGGATTCTGTGTCTCCCTCTCTGTCTCTCTGCTCCTCTCCCCCTCAAAAATAAATAAACATTAAAAACATTTATAATGTGTATAATTTGTGTGTAGTTTATTCTCTGAGAGTCTTCATGTTTGCACGTGAACAGTTACGGACTCAGGCATTTTGTTGGTTTTGAAAAGAATTTTCTGAACATGTGCTGAGGACTCAGAGTGGGGCTTGAGGGCATTGTAAGAAAAGTACCAAGGCATGAAACCAGGTATCTCTCTTTGGAGGTGACTATGTTCCTTCAGGTGGTGGTAACAGAACATTTCCCAAGAAGTGGCATCTAACAGAGACTTTTTGTGTAAGTTTCCCTGGCGCTGGGTTTTGACATATGTGCATGTAGTAAGTGAAGCACAGATAAATACTAACTCTGTCCTGGGTAAGGACAGAACTAATGCTAATAGTTTTTCAGTGCGTTGTTTCTAAGCTAACCCTGCTACTACCTCTTTTTATGCAAGAGTTCACATCTCTCTCGCCCAATAAATTACATGTTCACTTTCCAAAGCTGAATTAATGAATAAAAGTTGCTCTAATATTTCTGACATTATAGTTTTTTTTTAAAGCCTTAAAGGTAAGGTTCCTTCAAACTTCCCTGTTTAATATAGAAGTTCATCATATTTACTTATGCTATAAATTTTAACCAAATGATCAAAATCACCCATGCTGTACATTAATACTGTTTTTTTCAAGTGAAAGCTAAAAAGTATCTTGTTCAATGAATTTTGCTGATATTGGAGGAATGAAAATAGGATTATGTCTGATTTTATGTAGACACCGCTTCAGTGCTAGACCATAATAAAAAGCAGACCCAAGATGAGGGGTGTGTGTTACCCCTCTAACCATTTTGGGACAGTACTACAACCATAATAATCCAAAAGTAAAATCAGATAGAAACACGAATCTTTGTTTCCAGAGAGATTGTTAGTAAGCTGCTTGTGAGCAAGGGTCATGCCTTCAATTGCTTTGAAACCTCTATTATGTGTATACTGGATATATACTAATAAATACTCGAGGAGTGACCCGGATACATATATAACATCATCTTACTCTTTTTAAGAAAACAAAGACATATTGTATTTAAAAAATTCGAAATGCACACATTTCCCTCCCCTCACCCCCCCAACCCTTGAACTACCCTGAAATTGGAGTGCATTGTGTAGTTGACGGCATGTTTGAGTGCTTCTCAGCCTGGATTAAAGTCCAGTCCTTCCAGAGAGGATTTGTGGATTTGTGTGTACTTGGGATAGCCACCTGGGGACACTCTCAATCTGAAATCACCTGGAATTAAATTCTCTGCTTGAGGTTTTCTTGTGCCACACTGGTTGTGTGGGTGTAGGACCAGCCAGTAGTTCAAATTCTCATTAAAGATTTCTTCTCTTCACTCAGTCACAAGCCTGAGACATGTACAATTCCTTGCTGTCACTTTCAGCACAGTAGGTTTATTTCTTGTTTGCCCTTCCCTGGAGGGTGTGATCCTTGCGTGTCCCAGTTGTCTGTAGTTAGTGCTCTTCTATGAAGATTCCTCATTGGAGCATCTTTTATTTCTAAGTGGTACATAAAATAATGGCGTATCCTGCTGTTGATGGTGTCTTAGATTTGATGAGACACAGTACTTATTCAGGTGCATTTGAAAGCCCAGAGGTTCTGCGGATTGGCCTTCCAAAGGGGTCAGAAAGCTTATTTTGTGTAGAAGATGGTTAGGATGGATGCCCATGTGGGTCAGAAGCTGTGAATCAGTCTGGATGACAATCAGTGTCTTAGCAGTGTTAATTCTGCCAAGCCAGCCTACCTGGGGTTTGGGAAACAAAGTCCCACGGTAGTTACTTTATCATGGTTCCTTGCTATGCCCAAGGTTCACTCTGGGATGGCACTCAAGTAATACAGTCAGGAATCCAAGTGGTGTTTAATCAAAAGGCCTGATTCTTTTCATTAGCTCTCACTAAATACCCTGTCCTTTCCTTAATGGCCACACTTTTACTTTACACACTTAGTGGTCAGCAGCATCCCGATGCATTTCTCATAGCAATTAGTCCTCACCCATTTTTTTTTTTTTTTTTTGCCTTCACGCATGTGTAGTAGAATGCCCTCCTAAATTATAATCTCTACTTGTTAACAGACTGTCTGTTTCTCTCCTTCATGAGTGTTGCCAACATGGCTTTAATGCTTCTGTCCCTAAGTGTTGCTCTTCTTTGGGAAAAGAGAGAGGAGGAAGACTATTAACATTTATTGCCTACTATTGTCAGGTACTTTATGAAATTATTTGATTTAGTCCTAACAGCAATCTGTGGCAGATATTATTTATCCTATTTTACATAAGAGGAGACTGAGGTTCATGGAGGTCAGGTACCTGCCCGAGGCCATAAGGCAGGTAAGGAGCTGAACCAGAATTTGAAACCTGTGTTGGACTGCAAAGCCAGACTATTTCACTTTATCTCATTGCTTTACTTGAAATCAGAGCTTCACCTAGGTTTTGCTTGTTTGTTTTAGCTTCTCTTAGGTTCATTAAGTGATTTCTTTGTAATAAAGACATATGGAATTCAGCTAAAATAGATAACTGCATCTGACCGCAAAGTAGGTATAGTCAAGTGAAATTTGGGCCTTCATTTTGAGGTGTGTGGGTGTGGGTGTGTGTTGTGTACTTACTAGTTTTGGTTACTGTGTTAACATTTGAGAAATGAGTACTTTTACCTCAGTTGAAAACAAAAGCTGAGGGCTTGCTGATCCAGTTCTTAAATTTAAAAACCTTAAAATTAGCCTGATACCTGCTTTGTTGCCTCATTTTTACATGGATGGCTAATTTAGAGTTTTTTCCTCTTTAGGATTTGATAAAACATCAATTGAAAGCAAACAATATTTTTTATTTACTTTTAGTTATATTCTGAGAATCTTTGGAACTTATAATTTATTGAGTAAATTTAATGTCATAAAAGGATATGATTTTAGAAACTTTTGTTTTTATAGGTATGATTGACAGACATAATCTAACTCACCTGGAATGACAATGATTGTAATAAAATTATAAAACACTTTGAGTGTATACTTGCCGTATGATGATAACACATGAATACACTTTAAGCAAAAAAACCTTTTCCTTTTTCGGTGGTGGGGGGGGGAGGGAGAGAAAGAGGAGGAGAGGGGAGAGAGAGAATCTTAAGCAGGGCTCCTCGCTCAGTGCAGAGCCTGAGACGAGGCCTGATCTCATGACCAGGAGATCATGACTTGAGCTGAAATCAAGAGTTGGATGCTTAAATGACAAGCTATCCTGGTACCCCTAAAAAAAACCCTTTTTCTGATAGGTGTTAGAATTACTCAGAGAAGGAGGTTTTATGGAAATTAGGTAACATTCATGATTACTAGGTAAAAATTGAAATTCAGAAGTGTAAGAGTGTGTGTGTGTGTGTGTGTGTGTGCACGCGCGTGTGTGTACACATACTGTAGCCCTACTAGGTCCTAACTGATTTACCTGGCCTCTTGATCCCTACTGGTTGATCAGACCCAGGCATAAATAAATTTGGGTAATCTGAATGAGCCTCCTGATCTTATGGCTGTACTGTGAACTTTCATGATTGACAATACTCTCAGAAGGCATTAGAGAGAAGACAGAATCCTGTCCCACAGTCCTCACTTGGTTTCTGATCAAACCTGTTGTAATGATTCCCTGTGAGGATTCCGTACTCCTGCTACTGGCTGTGATCTGGTGAGTATTTGACTTTTTCATACCCTTAGACCTGGTCTTTCTTTGAAAGTAAATAACAGCCAGGGTAGCCTGACTGCAGGCTGGGGGCTGACAGGTGATGACTGAGACTGCTGCCTTTCTCATCTTTATCGAATAATAGAGTTGAATGAAAAATTTAGGGTTGAGTTGGTCAGTTGCAATAACGTTTGAGTTAGCCAACAAATTGAGGCCTGATTTTTTCAGTATAGATGGTAATGTATATTTGTTGCGCAAAGACTATATACAGCTACCTTTTGCTCATACCTACATACAGCTATGAAAAACAAGATAGGTAATACTTTTAGTCTTGGATTTCTAGAGAATTGATCCATAAGATGTTTGAAGTGCTATCATAGTATTGTAGCAACTATGCCAAATTCAAGTTTCACCCTATCACATGCTGTTGTCATTAGTAGTGACAGGTTGGCCAATTAATCCATCTCTTTGGAAAACCTTCAAAGAAAGATGAACTATTTGACTTTTTTGTCATTATAATTGTCGGTTTGATAATAACGTACTTTGGAACATCTTCAAAACTCATTTGCTTTAATGCCCTTTCAAAAACTCACGGCCAGAAGATAGTTAAAGGTAAATATTGATAATTACAGCTTTGGCACTGCAGTAGTACGCTGTCCTTCAAGGAAGCACAAAGCAGCGACTCTTGGCCAATTGCAAACCTCATGTAAATCCTCCCGTACTACACAAAACTACATTGCAGAATGTGACAGGATTCCTAAATAGGAATTAGTCCATTCATGTGGGCCTTACGAGGGCAAGGATCTTTTCTTATTCTTCATATCCCAGGATTAATGACACGTTCAACAAATGTTTGTTGAATGCATTGAACAAATAGGCAATTGAATGAATTTAAGAAAATGTATGACTTTCAAATAAAAGGTAATCAAAGGTGAACTGTTTTTAAAATTCAACTTAACATCCAGAAAGCTACAGGGAAATACCATAAGAACTCGTGTATCTTCCTTAAAGTATGAATAGTTATTAATATTTGCCTCATATGCTTTATTTTCTTTTTCCTTTTGAATGAAAGACATAACTATCGCCTTCCCTACTTTCTAAGAGGTACCTCTCATCGTGAATTTTGGGACTATTGTTCATGTTTATGTTCGTATTTTCCCCAGATTTATGTGTATCAATAAAATAATATGTAGTACCAGATTATTTTGTGTTTATAAATTTATGTTTATGGGGTGCCAGGGTGGCTCAGTTGGCTAAGTGTCTGACTTTGGCTCAGGTCATGAGCTCACCGTTTGGGAGTTCAAGCCCTGTGTCGGGCTCCGTGCTGACAGCTCAGACCTGGAGCCTGCTTCAGATTCTGTCTCCCTCTCTCTCTTCCCCTCCCCTGCTCATTCTCTCTCTCTCTCTCTCTCAAAAATACATAAACATTCAAAAAAAATAAACTTATGTTTGTGATAGTATACTATATGGTAGAATATTATTCTGTAGTTTGGTTCATTCGGACTTAGGTTTTTGAGAAATGTCATGTTATTGCATATTATATATCTATTCATTTTATTCCTTAGTAATTTTCTGTCTTATGTCATAATTTATCTATTCAATTTTTGATGAGTAATTAGATTGATGCACTTTTTTTTCACTATTATGGAAATATCCCTGTGAATGTCCCTATCTGGATCTTTTTGTGCGCATGTGCAGAAGCTTCTCTGAGGAGAATTCTGGAAGAGGAGTGGAATGTCTCTGTGTGTTGTGTGCTCTCTGAAAGGGATGTCTTCATGTATCCTTCCACCACATGCAGGAGAGGACTTCTCCTCCATATTCTTTCAAAGGGGCTTTAAACAGACACATGAAACAATGCTCAGTGTCACTTATCATCAGGGAAATCCAACTAAAAACCACACTGAGATACCACCTCATGCTGGTCAGAGTAGCTAAAATGAACAAATCAGGAGACTCTAGATGCTGGTTAAGATGTGAAGAAACGGGCACCTTCCTACGCTGTTGGTGGGCATGCAAACTGGTGCAGCCCCTTTGGAAAAAAGTGTGGAGTTTCCTCAAAAAATACAACAGAACTCCCCTATGACCCAGCAGTAGCACTGCTAGGAATTTACCCAAGGGATTCAGGAGTGCTGATGCATAAGGGCACATGGACCCCAATGTTCATAGCAGCACTCTCAACAATAGCCAAAACATGGAAAGAGCCTAAGTGTCCATCAGTGGACCAATGGATTAAGAAGATGTGGTTTATCTATACCATGGAATCCTACATGGCAATGAGAAAGAATGAAATCTGGCCATGTGTAGCAACATGGATGCTTGTTGCACCCTTGAGGGTGTTATGCTGAGCGAAATAAGTCAGGCAGAGAAGGGCAGATACTGTATGTTTGCACATATAGGTGGATTAGGAGGAACTTAATGGAGGACCGTGGGGAAGAAGAAGAGGAAAGATAGTTGGGGAGAGGGAGGGAGGCAAACCATGAGAGACTCTTGAATGCTGAGAACATACTAAGGGCAGATGGGGGTGGGGGAGAGGGGAAAGGGGGGTGATGGGTATGGGGGAGGGCACTTGTTGGAATACGCACCGGGTGTTATATGGAAAACAACTTGACAGTAAACTAAGAAAACAAACAAAGGGGCTTTAGTATTTGGTAAAATAGGCAAGGTGTTTTTTTTTTTTTAAGCTCACAGTAGATGGTTTGACTGGTAAGCCAATTTCACAAAATTCAATTTCTTTTTCGTAACCATAGAGAAGAAAGGAAGACAACAAATAGACAAAACACTGTGAATGAAAAAAGGGGATAGCTATGGAATGAAATAGAAGATACTAGGTTAAAAACCCTCTTTTTACCATCCCTCTGGGTTGCTTGGAACTTCACTGAAGCGAATCTCACTCAGAACGGGTGGCGGCTGAACCTCCTGGTGACATTCCCGGCTGGCAGTAATCATTTTTCAGCCCTAAATACCTAGACTTGTGGCAGGCCAAACTGATGCCTTTTGAGAGGCATATTATGAAATGAAAGTAGATAAGATTCTGGATTAAATAACTCAAGTGAGTAAGAAGCAGCTTTCATAGTCATTGGATTAACCATCCTGACCACTCTGAAGATCTTTGTGAAGCTCTTTTTGTAGGAAAGATAACATCTCTTTTATGGGAAGCTGCTATTAGCAGAAATGAAACCCTAGTTCTGTCAGAATTTTAAAAAAAGCATTCTGACTAATTTTATGGATCATGTTTGTTTGTTTGTTTTCTTTCTTCTGACAGCGTGCTCTGTTTTTTTGTCAGTTCTGCAGAAAAAGCCCATTAACTTCCCTTGTTTTCCTTTAATGTATAAATAGCAAGTGTTAGATTCCTTCAGTCTCTTCCATTCTACTCAGATTCTCATTCTTCCACTGAAATGTCTATCTAAATCTAGCAAATGACCACGACTAGCACGGTGTTGTTTATCTTTGGTTAAAATTCTCTATTTTTCTTGCCAAATATTTGTATTGTTAAGAGTGTCGTGTCTTCATACTCAGTACTAGAATCTCAAAAATCACGTGGTTGTCAGGTCCCTCCCGGGTCACCTCACTGCTGTTCTCCTCAGAAATCCAGCCTTCCTCTTCCGTCAGCACCCTTTCTTGCCCTAATCTGACCAGTGTGACATGTAAATTATAGGTCAAAAGAAGACTTTCCCAGGGCTGCTACCTTGAAACCCCTGGACAAAAGGCATATATAGGAGCAAAGGGCAGCGATCACCTTCTTATTTCACTACAGTACTTAGCACATTTGTGAACTCAGTAAACATTAAGACAGACTCTTGAGTGTCCACTTCCCAGTCATCTGTGGTAAATGGCACAAAACAGATTGGTGTTCCTTATGACACAATGTGCATTCAAGCCACTTGAATACTCTCTCTCAGATGAATTTGATGCCAGTTCAAGTTTGGGGCCCTTTGGGCTAAGCGGAAGAGAGCTTGGGAAGGAAATCGGTGGGGGCAGAGCATGTAAAACAATAATAGCTAAAACAATAATAATGACTTGTGTTATCTGTTGTTCTGGGTCATCAGCTCTGCCACTTGCCTTCCATTGTCATAGAAAACTGGATATAGAAAAATTATTAAATCAAGAGGGTGATGACGGTAATTCCCTTCAGCTGCCTATTAGCCTGAGGAATTTTTTATAGCTAAGCAGAAGACCACATGGCTAATGCCTGAAAGAAAAGAAACAGCAGTCCAAGGGAAATGAAACTATTTTCTTTCTCTGACCCCCTTTCTATTATACTCTACTGGAAATTTGTATTTGTGAAGAATTTCTGAGTCATTTGCTGTAGGCAAATACTTGTGTGGGCCTAATGGAGTATATAGAGCAGTGAAAAGTGAGGTTATAACTCAGGGAGAAAGGCAGTGAGTGGCAGTGATGAATGTGAGCTAAGGAGGTTGTCTTCCACAGTCTTGGTTGTCCTGTGCATTCCCAGCAGGCCCAGAACTCTCACAGAGCCAGACCGGCCACAGGGGCTCTCCTTACAGAGGTGATGATGGTGCGGGCTGGGGCCAGTCAGTGACCACAGTGCTGACTTTAAAAAAGTAAAAGGAAAGAAATGGGAAGTCACACCCTGCCCCTCCACTTACTTGAATTGGATCGAATTAA
>JAESUZ010004259.1:0-38885 GCA_017311185.1 Proteles cristata cristata
CTGTCTCTCTCTCTCTCTCTCTCTCCTAGAAATAAATAAAACATTAAAAAAAATTATTAAATCTAAGGACCTAAGTGATAAACGCATGTTTGTTGGGCCTTAAGCTCAGTTTTCTTATATGTCTTATGTCCATTAACTGTAAACTTTATTGCTTTCAAAAGTCAACATTTGTTGACTGTTTCTCAAATACAACTTTATAGATTTTTTTTTAGTAATTTTTTGTTTAAAAACATTTCTTGTAGCAAATGTCAAATAGTGATTCTTTTCAAGTATTTTATATTTATACTGGGTTTGGTTTTAAGGAGAAGTTAGAAGTAATGAGAAGTGTTTCTCAAAGCTTGTGGGAATTACAGACACCTGGAGGACTTTTAATTTTTTTTAATTTATTTTAAGAGAGAATATTTTTTTTTTAAGTTTATTTATTTATTTTTAGAGCACACAGAGGAGGGTTGACGGGCAGAGAACGAGAATCCCAAGCAAGGTCTGCCCCATCAGTGCAGTGCCCAATGCGTGGCTCAGTCCCAGGAACTGAGATCATGACCTGAGCCAAATCAATACTTGGAGGCTTAACTGTGCCCCGAGAACCTTCTAAAAGGTACATTTCTGATTTGGTAAATCTAGGATATAGGTCTCAAGAATATGCACTTCGGGGGTACCTGGGTGGCTCAGTCAGTTGAACATGTAACTTTGGCTCCTGTCACGATCTCCTGGATTGTGAGTTCAAGCCTTGCATTGGGCTCGGTGCTATCAGCCTGTCAGCTCAGAGCTAACTTCGGATCCTTTGTTCTTCTCCACCTCTTTCTCAAAAATTTCAAAAAACATAAAGAAAAAAGAAAGTGCCTGGGTGGCTCAGTCAGCTAAGCCCCTGACTTTGGCTCGAGCCCCACATTGGGCTTTGTCGAGAGCTCAGAGCCTGGGCCTGCTTCATACTTCGTGTCTCCCTCTCTCTGTGCCCCATGTACGTCTGTCTCTCAAAAATAAATAAAAACATTTAAAAAAATAAATAACATTTTTTATAAAATACGCACTTTGGAGGTGCTTGGGTGCCTCAGACGGTTAAGCATATGACTCTTGATTTCAGCTCAGATCATGATCTCATGAATTAATTGTAAACAGGGTCTGTGCTGACATTGTGGAGCCTGCTTGCTCCTCTCTCAAAATAAATAAACTTTTCAAAAATAATAAAGAATATGCACTTTGAGAAGCTAATGGTGTTTATACCTTGACCACTCTACTAGAAGGATTCCCTTATATTGCAAACTACTATCTACTTTGATGGCCAAAAAGTCAAGCCTGTGACTCTTACTAAATGAGCACCACTGCAGTACTGTCATTGGGCAGCAGTTGTGCTGTTTCACTAGTTAATTTTGAGGAGGTGCCTGGGACCAGGGACTTAATGTGTTCAGTGCTTTTCCCACATAAATGAGAAAAACTTTGGTTGGGTACAAGAAATAAAATCATCAGCCTTCTTTCCTGTCGTAAGAGTTTGATTTTGAAGGAAAGTTAATTGTTGACTCTGCAAGTGTTCTGTACATGTTTACTATATAAGTGAAAAAACTTAGTCTGTGTTTAAGTTTGTGAGAATAAAGCACCAGATTTAAAGCAGCACATGGGCACCCGGGTGGCTCAGCTGGTTAAACCTGACTTTGGCTTGGATCATGATTTCATTGTTACTGGGTTCAAGCCCCAAGTCGGGTGGATCCTGCTTGGGATTCTCCCTCCCTCCCACACCCTCTCTTTCTCTGCCCATCCCCCACTTGCGCAGATGTGCACATTCTCTCTCACTCTCAAATAAGTAAACTTAAAGCAGCACATACAGAGGAGAAAGCATTTTTGAAAAAAAATCAGTAAGATAAATTTATAGATTAACCCCAAATATGCATGTGGCTGAGATTTGGTATTCTTTGGTTGACTATAACCTTAAAAAGAATGTGTAAAATCAGTGTTCATACTAGCATCATCATTTTATTGTCTCCCAAGTGTCTAGTATTTAGTATTTTTCTACGGAGTAGTTCTAGTTTAGTTTAGTTTAGTTTTTCTTAAATAGTTTATTGTCAGGTTGGTTTCCATATAACACCCAGTGCTCATCCCCACAAGTGCCCTTTTCCATGCCCATCACCCCCTTCTCCTCTCCCCCACTCCCATCAGCCCTCAGTTTGTTCTCAGCATTCAAGAATCTCTCATGGTTTGCCTCCCTCCCTCTCCTCCACTTTTTTCCCCTTCTCCCCCATGGTCCTCCGTTAAGTTCCTCCTAATCCACTTATATGTGCAAACATATGGTATCCTCTGCCTGACTTATTCTGCTCAGCATAACACCCTCAAGTTCCATCCATGTTGCTACACATGGCCAGATTTCATTGTTTCTTGTTGCCAAGTAGTATTCCATTGTATAGATAAACCACATCTTGATCCATTTGTCAGTTGATGGACACTTAGGCTCTTTCCATGTTTTAGCTATTGTTGAGAGTGCTGCTATGAACTTTGAGGTACATGTGCCCCTATGCATCAACATTTCTGTATCCCTTGGGTAAATTCCTAGCAGTGCTATTGCTGGGTCATAGGGGAGTTCTCTTTTTCATTTTTTTGAGGAACCTCCACACTGTTTTCCAGAGGGGCTGCACCAGTTTACATTCCCACCAACAGTGTAGGAGGGTGCCCATTTCTCCACATCCTCGCCAGCATCTAGAGTCTCCTGATTTGTTCATTTTAGCCGCTTTGACTGGCGTGAGGTGGTATCTCAGTGTGGTTTTGATTTGTATTTGCCTGATGATGAGTGACGTTGAACATCATTTTATGTGTCTGTTGGGCATCTGAATGTCCTCTTTGGAGAAGAGTCTGTTCATGTCTTCTGCCAATTTCTTCACTGGATTGTTTGTTTTTCCGGTGTGGAGTTTGGTGAGTGCTTTATAGATTTGGGATACTAGCCCTTTATCTGATATGTCATTTGCAACTATTTTTTTCCATTACGTCGGTTGCCTATTAGCTTTATTGATTGTTTCCTTTGTCATACAGAAGCTTTTTATCTTGATTAGGTTCCAATACTTGATTCCTGCGGTTGAGGTCAAGGAGGTTGATTCCTGCTTTCTCCTCCAGGATTTTGATGGTTTCTTGTCTCATAGTCAGGTCCTTTATCCAGGTCCTTTATCCATTTTGAGTTTATTTTGGTATATGGTGTGAGAAAATGATCTAGTTTCATTCTTCCGCATGTTGCTGTCCAGTTCTCCCAGCACCATCTGTTAAAGAGGCTGTCGTTTTTCCATTGGATTCTCTTTCCTGCTTTGTCAAAGATTAGTTTGTCATATATTTGTGGGCCCAATTCTGAGTTCTCTATTCTATTCCATTAGTCTATGTGTCTGCTTTTGTGCCAATACCATACTGTCCTGATGATTACTGCTTTGTACTAGAGGCTAAAGTCTGGGATTGTGATGCCTCCCATTTTGGTTTTCTTCTTCAATATTACTTTGGCTATTCGGGGTCTTTTGTGGTTCCATGCATATTTTAGGATAGTTTGTTCTAGCTTTGAGAAGAATGCTGGTGCAATTTTGATTGGGATTGCATTGAATGTGTAGATTGCTTTGGGTAGTAATGACCTTTTAACTATATTTATTCTTCTGATCCACGAGCATGGAATGTCTTTCCATTTATTTGTGTCTTCAATTTCCTTCAAAAGTTTTCTATAATTTTCATGATACAGTTCTCCTATATCTTTGATTAGGTTTATTCCTAGGCGTTTTATGTATTTTTTGGTGCAGTTGTGAATGGGATCAGTTTCTTGATTTCTCTTTCTGTTGCTTCATTGGTGTATAAAAATGCAACCAATTTCTGTACATTGATTTTGTACCCTGCAACTTTGCTGAAGTAGGCCTATGGTGGAGTCTGTCGGGTTTTCTATGTAGAGTGTCATTTCATCTGCGAAAAGTGAAAGTTTGACTTCTTCTTTGCTAATTCTGATGCCTTTGATTTCCTTTTGTTGTCTGATGGCTGATGCTAGGACTTCCAGCACTATGTTAAACAACAGTGGTGAGAGTGGACATCCCTGTCATGTTCCACATCTCAGGGGGAAAGCTCTCAGTTTTTCCCCATTGAGGATGATGGTAGCTGAGGGCTTCTCATAGATGGCTTTTATGATGTTTAAGTAAGTTCCTTCTATCCCGACTTTCTCTAGGGTCTTTATTAAGAAGGGATGCTGTATTTTGTCAAATGCTTTTTCTGCATCTATCGACAGGATCATATGGTTTTTATCTTTTCTTTTGTTGATGTGATGTGTCACACTGATTGATTTGTGAATATTGAACCAGCCCTGTAACTCAGGAATGAATCCCACTTGATCTTGGTGGATAATTCTTTTTATATGCTGTTGAATTCGATTTGCAAGTATCTTTTTGAGGATTTTTGCATCCGTATTCATCAAGGATATTGGTCTGTAGTTCTCTTTTTTTGCTGGGTTTCTGGCTTGGGAATCAAAGGGATGCTGGCTTCATAAAATGATTCTGGAAGTTTTCCTTTGATTTCTATTTTTTTGGAATAGCTTGAGAAGAATGGGTATTAATTCCGTTTTAAATGTCTGGTAGAATTCCCCAGGGAAGCCATTTGGCCCTGGACTCTTATTTGTTGGGAGATTTTTGATAACTGATTCAATTTCTTCCCTATTTATGGGTGTGTTCAGATTTTCTATCTTCCCGCGTGAATTTTGGTAGTGAGTGTGCATTTAGGAATTTGTCCATTCTAAATTGTCTAGTTTGTTGGCATATAATTTTTCATAGTATGCCCTGATAATTACTTGTATTTTTGAGAGTTTGGTTGTAAGAAGTCCATTTTCCTTCATGATTTTGTCTATTTGGGTGCTCTCTCTTTTCTTTTTGAGAAACCTGGCTAGAGGTTTGTCAATTTTGTTTATTTTTTCAAAAAACCAACTCTTGGTTTCATTGATCTGTTCAACTGTTGTTTTTGTTTTTTGTTTTTTTGTTTTTTGTTTTTTTTGGTTTCTATATTGTTTATTTCTGCCCTGATTTTTATTATTTCTCTTCTCCTACTGGGCTTGGGGTGCTCTTGTTGCTCTCCTTCTAGTTCCTTGAGGTGCGCTGTTAGATTTTGTACTTGTGCTTTTTCTAATTTCTTGAAATAACAGGCCTGGAGTGTGATGTACTTTCCTCTTAGGACTGCCTTTGACCATCCCATGGAGTTTAGAATGTTGTGTTTTCATTTTCAATTGTTTCCATATATTTTTAAATTTCCTCTCTAATTGCCTGATTGGCCCTTTCATTCTTTAGTAGGGTATTCTTTAACCTCCATGTTTTTGGAGGTTTTCCAGACTTTTTCCTGTGGTTGATTTCAAGTTTCATAGCATTGTGATCTGAAAGTGTGCATGGTATGATCTCAAATCTTTTGTATTTAATGAGGGCTGCTTTATGTCCCAGTATGTGATCTATCTTGGAGAATGTGCCATGCGCACTTGAGAAGAAAGTGAATTTCGTGACTTCAGGATGTAGAGTTTTAAATATATCTTTCAAATCCATGTGGTCCAATGTGTCATTCAAGTCCATTGTTTCTTTAGTGATTTTCTGTCTAATTGATCTATCCATTGCTGTAAGTGGAGTATTAAAGTCTCCTGCTATTAGCACATTCTTGTCCATAAGATTGTTTCTGTTTGTGATTGTTTTATGTATTTGGGTGCTCCCATATTTGGTGTGTAGACATTTATAATTGTTAGCTCTTCTTGATGGATAGACCCTGTAATTATTATATAATGCCCTTCTTCATCCCTTGTTACTGCCTTTACTTTAAAGTCCAGTTTGTCTGATATAAGTATAGCTACTCCAGCTTTCTTTTGACTTCCAGTAGCATGATAAATATATCTCCATCCCCTTACTTTCAATCTGAAGGTGTTCTCAGGTCTAAAATGAGTTTCTCGTAGACAGCAAATAGACAGATTTTGTTTTTTTAATCCATTCTGCTACCCTATGTCTTTTGACTGTAGCATTTAGTCCATTTATATTCAGTGTTATTATTGAAAAATATGGGTTTAGAGTCATTGTGTTCTTTGTAGGATTCATGCTTGTGGTGGTGTCTCTGGTACCTTGCGTTCCTTGCAGCATTTCCGTCATAGAGTCCCCCTCAAGATTTCTTGTAGGGCTGGTTTAGTGGCGACGAATTCTTTCCATTTTTGTTTATTTGGGAAGACTTTTATCTCTCCTTGTATTCTGAATGACAGTCTTGCTGTATAGAGGATTCTTGGCTGCCTCTTTTTTCTGTTCATCCCATTGAAGATCTCCTGCCATTCTTTTCTGGCCTGCCACGTTTCAGTAGATAGGTGTGTCACCACTCTGATAGGTTTCCCTTTGTATGTTAGGGCCCTTTTATCCCTACCTGCTTTCAGAATTCTCTCTTTGTCCTTATATTTTGCCAGTTTCACTATGATATGTTGTGCTGAAAATTGATTCAAGTTACATCTGAGGGGAGTTCTCTGTGCCTCTTGGATTTCAGTGTCTGTTTCCTTCCCCAGATTGGGGAAGTTCTCAGCTATAATTTGTTCAAGGACTCCTTCAGTGCCTTCCCTCTCTCTTCCTCTTCTGGAATTCCTATTACATGGACGGATATTGTTCCATTTTATCGTATCGCTGAGCTCTTGAATTCTCCTTTCATGTTCCTGGATGAGTTTATCTCTCTTTTTCTCGGCTTCCTCTTTTTCTATAATTGTGTCTTCTAATTCACCTATTCTCCTCTCTGCCTCTTCAATCCTTGCATTGGATGCCTCCATTTTATTGTGCACCTCATTTATAGCATTTTTTAAGTCATCACAACTATTTTTAAGCTCCATGGTCTTTGTAGCAATATCTTCTCTGATGTCTTCCATGCCTTTTTCAAGCCCAGCGATTAATTTTATGACTATTGTTCTAAATTCTTATTCAGTTATGTTGCTTATATATGTTCTGAGCAGCTCTTTAGCTGTCATTTCTTCCTGGAATTTCTTTAGAGGAGAGTTCTTCCATTTCATCAATTTGGCTAGCTTTCTGTCTCGTGTTAGTTTTAAAAGCTTGTTATGTACTCTGCACCTGCAAATACTGCTGTATTAAAAAAGGTTCTTTGACTGTCCAGGGCCTGTCCTTTCAGGAAGTGTTCTTTGAATGGTGTCTCTTGGTCTCTCTTGTTGAGACTTTGGTTATTTTATTTCCCTACTCATAATGGTATTTGGGATTCTCCACCATGTGTACTTTGGCTTGTTTCTTGAGGTAGCCCTGGAAAAGAAAACAGACAGACAAACACACAGGAAACAAAGGCACACAAATGCACAGACAAATCCAACAAACAAGCAAACCAAAAGGGAAAGCGAAAAAGAAAAAAAAGAAGGAATAAAAAAAGAAAAAACGGTGGAGGAAAAACAAATAAAAAAGAAGAAGAAAGAAGAAAATACAAAAGACAAAGGACACTCTTAAAGCATAAAACCAGAATTCCCAGCTACAAATAAAGAGCAGGGTGTATGCGGTGCTGACAGAAGAGCATATGCAAAGAGAGAAATGACAGGGTGGGGAGAACGTGAATTGGACAATGGCCAAGCAGAGAGACTAAAAGGCTTAATTCAGAGAGAGAGGAAGAGAAGAATATGGTAAGAGGTGAGGAGAAAGAAACAAAGATAATGTTACTCAGAGAAACTATATAGTCTGATTACTCCAGAGAGAGAGAGAGAGAGAGAGAGAGAGAGAGGTAGCAGTGGAGGTGTAGAATATACATCTAGAGAATGGATTAAATGTGACTGTTTAAGCAAACCAGTGACCAGAGTGCCCAGTCCAGCAGAGGGGAGATATACGAATGAGACAAGGGAAAAATATATCTGAATAGAAAATTGATCTAGAATTAATCACAGCAGTGCATCCATGTTGGTCTTGCCCCAGGCTCTGGTTAAAAAAAAAAAGCAGCTCTCTAGGGGGGATGGGCCTGGTTTGGTGTAGGCAAGTCTTAGCCTCCACTGCGTCCCACATCCCACGAGCTTCTCCCTGAGGTCCCACCTTGGTGGTTGTGGGGAGAAAAATGGCAGTGCCCCAGTCCCTTCTCCAATCAAGTGTTGCAAATCACTCTTGGGTCCGATCTCCCTGTGCTTCGGGCATAGCCAAGGTGGGCCGTGTTCTATGTCCCCAGCCTCTCCTCGTTTCCAGATCTTAGTCCACGAGGTTTATTGATACCGCCTGAAATATAAACCTGCAGACCAAGTCCTTCCAAGCAGTTTCAAGGCGGCGGCTTCCCCACTGGGGATTGAGCCGAAAGAGCGGCAGAGCGGTTTCAGGCCACGCTGCTTCCCCTCCGGATCAGCTGGAGAGCAGAGGAGCAGTTTCTCCTGGCACCACCTGGGACCAGGCTCAAAGTCAGCTCCACAGCTGGAAACTGGATCACTGTCCCGAGCCGAGGTTTTTCTCTTCTCCAGGGACAGGGACAGTTCTTTGAGCAGTTTCAGCCGGTCTTTCTTTTCCCCTCGGCTCTCCGTGGCTCCCCACAAAGGGGGCTCCCTCCCCTCCCTCCGTGTCTCCAGGTCCCAGCCTGTTTGCATCTTCCCCACTTCACACTCATGCACCTACAATGTTGTTTTCTCAGCGGACTCTGTCTCCTTTTCCTCCCAAACTCCTGCAATTCTGTAAGGGTTC
Source organism: Proteles cristata cristata (assembly GCA_017311185.1). NCBI lineage: Eukaryota > Metazoa > Chordata > Mammalia > Carnivora > Hyaenidae > Proteles > Proteles cristata. Next base: position 8,634 of record JAESUZ010004259.1, read on the forward strand.
CTATGGCTTCAGGCCTTCTCTGTTTGAGAGATGTGGGCAAGTGAAATGTACCGAGCTCCCTACTTCTCCACCATCTTCCACATTCTTCTAGATTTTGTTTTTGTTTGGTTTTTTGGCTGTTTTATTGCAAAGGTGCAATGAATGTCTTTATACATTTGTCTTTATGTACTTGTGTTTCCTTAGGATAAATTTCTAGATTAGAATTACTGTATCAAAGATCTACAAGTGTAAAATGGTATCCAGTTTGTGGGACTCACTGGCTCAGTAGAGTATGCAGCTGTTGATCTCGAGGTTGTGGGTTCAAGCCTAATACTGGGTACGGAGTCTGTTTAAAACAAAAATGGTTTAAAAAAATAGTGCCAATTCGCCTTCAAAGTATTGCAGTAAATTTATACTCCAATCAATAGTGTTAAGAGAAAGCCTTTTCGGTAACTGTCTCATAATTGTCTCTTAGCATCTACGTAACCCCTTACCTGCTAATATAGTTTAGTAAGTAGTTAACTTTTTAAAAATACTAACCTGAGGGGCTCCTCAGTGGCTCAGTTGTTTAAGTATCCAACTTTGGCTCAGGTCATGACCTCATGGTTTGTGGGGTCAAGCCCCAGGTCAGGCCCTGCATTTACAGTGTGCGGAGCCTGCTTCAGATTCTCTGTCTCTCTCTGCCCCTTCCCTACTTGTACTCTCTCAAAAATAAATAAACGCTTAAATATATATCAACTTGAATTAAGTGGTTTTTAAACCAGGTAGTTTTCCCTTTCTACCTCTGAAAATTCTGTAGTCATGCTGTACAAGAGGATCTAGTTTGTCAGAACAGAACTGAAATCACATTCAAGGACTATACACTCCCACCCAATCTTGTGCTATTAACCCAGAGTGGGAATTCGTGTGTATAGAAAATTAGCCCTTCTTCAGAACACTATACCACAAGGTGCCAGAAAATTGACCTAACTATAATTCAATGACTAGAACATGACTGCCCACCTCCTACCCTAGGTTTATGTGGAAAGAATAACATGCACAATTGTAAGCACAGCCTGCACTGCTTCTGTTGTTCTTAATTACAGTCTTTTTAAAAAAATTTTTTTTAATGTTTTATTTATTTCTGAGAGAGAGAGAGAGTGAGAGAGAGAGAGAGAGACAGCGTGAGCAGGGGAGGGTCAGAGAGGGAGATACAGAATCTGAAGCAGGCTCCAGGCTCTGAGCTAGCTGTCAGCACAGAGCCCGACACAGGGCTTGAACCCACAAACTATGAGATCATGACCTGAGCCACAGTTGAACGCTCAACTGACTAAGCCACCCAGGCACCCCTATAGTCTTTTTTTTTTAAGAAAGATTTTTAAAGTAATCTCCACACCAAGCATTGTAAACCTACAACCCTGAGATACAGAGTTGGGGTGCCTGGGTGGCTCAATCGGTTAGGCATCTTACTCTTGATTTTTGCTCAGGTCATTATTTGATGGGTTTGTGAGTTTGAGCCCCACATCAGGCTCCTCAAGCTGCCTGTAGAGCCTGCTTGGGACTCTGCCCCTCCCCTACTTGCATGTGCACGTGCTCTCTCTCTCTCTCTCACAATAAATAAATAAATATTTTTTAAAAAGTCACACTCTACCTGCTGAGCCAGGCTAGTGCCCCTTCAGGTCTTTTATCATTTGTTGGAAAGTATAAAGTAGCAAGCTTAAAATGATTAGCTTTCATTGAGCACTTACTATGTGTCAGGTGCTATTGATTTCTAGTCTAACAACCCTTTCTAACAAATACTGTTATTAAGCCCATTTCACACATGAAGAAATGGATTCCTGGAGAGTTTAAGGAAAGGAACTTAGTCAATTCCATTTGAGTCGTTAGGAATGCCTCTTAATTTCTAATGCCTCTAATGCTCTGTGATTCTGAAAAACTACTCTATGCTGGGATGTTTTCTAAATAGCCTGATGATAATTCAAATCTTGTTGAAACATCTAGTGGGTGGGGCACGTGGGTGGCTCATTTGGTTAAGCGTCTGACTTAGGCTCATGTCGTGATCTTGCAGTTCGTGGGTTCAAGCCCCACATTGGGCTCTGTGCTGACAGCTAGCTCAGAGCCTGGAGCCTGTTTCAGATTCTATGTCTCCCTCTCTCTCTGACCCTCCCCTGCTCACACTGTCTCTCTCAGAAATAAAAATAAAACATTAAAAAAAATTTTTTAAAGAAATACTTAGTGGATATATAGATGTTCATCATTTTCACTCTTTTTAATGTATGCTTGAAAATGATCATAATTAAAAATCTTATTCTTTGAAGCATCATTCTATTTATTTTTGCTTTAATTCTAAGTATCTATGAAAACTTTTTTTTTTAAGTTTAGTAAGAGAAACAGCAAGTGGAGGAGGGGTAGAGAGAGAGGGAGACAGAATCCCAAGCAGGCTGTCAGCACAGAGTCCAATGTGGGGCTCAAACTCACAAACACTGAGATCATAACCTGACCCAAAATCGAGTCCGACACTTAACCAACTGAGCCACCTAGGTGCCCTTAAGACAATGTAATTTGTAAATTAGATCTTTACAGCATTCATGATCTACACACACTTGCAGACACTTGCCGTGGTCCAGGTGCTTGTTCAATAGCCAGAACTCAAGGAAGCAGAAGATGCAGCTGCTCTGCCCTCACAACTCACAAATTGAACCTCAAACCTTAGACCCTCCTGATGAAGGTCAGGGTATCATTTAAGTCCTTTCTTGCTTGAGTAAGGGGGAACTCAGGGGAGCAACAAATAGAGTGAGAACGTGAGAAATGAGATGATGAAGACAAAAGCTGCAAAGTGGAATTTGAGTTTATGGAAGAGAAATCCCTATCCCTTCTGCTAGCTACACATTGAAGAAAGTAGAAAACCAAAATAGCAGCAAAGACCTACCCCTTGACAAGTAATCGAGTTGTAAGTACAGCTGCATCCCTTTGTACCCCATATCCCCATCCCCAAACCACTTCCTCATATCTTTTGAGCTCTGACAGCTTGGTACCTTGAGAGCTGTGCTGGGCTGTAGAAGTGCACAGAAACCATATGTGAGTTCTTGGAACTTCAAACTGCTTTTCTAACCGTAGCCAAGGAGCAGAGAAGGCTTTGGTTTCCGCAGAGGTGGATGTGCCTGACTCCAGGGAAAGATATTGGTCAGACAACAAATGCATCTATTTATAACCTATAATCTGCTGGGCCAGCAACATGCTAATAACCAGTGGGATATGATGGAGAGGCCACAAGCCAACTGTCAGAACGGGAAGATCCTTGCACTAGTGGTCAGAGAAAAGGATATACATGAAAGTGCTTCATTAACCAAAAAGCACTACAAAAAATGTCCTTGCTGTTATGAGCTGGTTTCACTACTTACTAGTTCATGTCCTTGGGCAAATCAATCTGTGCCCTCTCTGAGTCTCCAGGCCTTCATCTATAAAATGTAAAGGAGTGCCTGGGTGGCTCAGTTAAGTGACTCTTGATTCACGGGTTTGTGAGTTTGAGCACCTCATCGGGCTCCTCAAGCACTGTCCTCAAGCTGACAGTGCAAATCCAATCACGCTTGGGATTATCTCTCTCTCTGCCCCTCTGTGCACACTCTCTCTCAAAATAAATAAGTGTAAACAAAATGAAATGAAAATAATTGTCTATCTTACAAGGTACTTGGAAACTAAGGTAATTTATGCAAAAATTCCTTATAAACTGAACAAGTATATTATTACTCAAAATCTGTTCTACTTAAAAACAAGAAGATCCAACAGTTAAGTATTCCAGAGGAGAATTCAGGAGGAGGGATTAGGGAAACTTTCATGGAAGTCACTTAGCCAACCATTTACTGGACCCATTTTCTCTTATTTCTGGGCACACAACTAGGCTATATTCCTCAGCCTTACCTGCAGTTAGATGTGGCCATGTAACTGAGTTCTAGCCAGTGGGATGGTAGTGATGTACTCATGTACATCTCTTGAAGGCCTGCTTTGTAAAAATCCCCCACTGCACGCAATGCCTTGCCCCTGCGGCTGCTGGCTCCATGCAGACAAATGGTAACCGTGGAAGCCAGGTGTTACAATACAGAAGCTACAAGGTAAAAGAAGCTTGGGGCCCTGAATCACCACCAGTGGCTTGGAGGCCAGGTACCCACTGAACTTTATAGAGGAAGAAATAAATTTACTACAATTGAGCCATTAAATTAGTTTGAACCATATGAATTTGCCAATATTTGACTTTATGAAGTAAAAAAAATTGGGATGTCTGACTGGCTCTGTCGGTAGAGCATATGACTCCTGATCTTGGGTTTTAAGTTCAAGCTACATGTTGGATGTAGAGTTTATTTTAAATAATTCCCCCATTGGGTATAGAGTTTCCTTTAAATATATACATACATACACACCCACATATATACATACATACATACATTTTTTAAAAACTCATTCCATGTGATTCTACCTAATAGATAATTTGATTTGTTTTAGCAGCTAGTGTAACAATACACCATTTTAAAGGAAGTCTTTCTGACAGCCACATTTGCAAAGATGAGAAGGGAAATTAGTATTATTGAGCTCACAGATCAAAGATTGTAAACTGCCTGCCTTTGATCTAGCTTTGGGTGCAAAAACACATGATTTGCTCCACAAAATCTTGACCCACATAGTTTTAAAAAGTTGAATTCAGAGCCAAATCATGCAATCAGAAATGTATTTTCTATGTCATTTGTTTTTTGACCTTCAGAATCAACGGAGCAAAAAAAAAAAAAAAAAACCCAAAAAAACCCTAAACCAAAAACTAAGGAAGGCCAAAAGGCTAAAACCTCTTTAATAAACAAAGACTTAAACTGTTTAGATCTTAAAAGAGAGAGAGAGAAATTTATAATTAAGAGGTGAGGAGGAGAGCCTGGCTGGTTCAGTTGGTGGAACATGTGACTCTTCATCTCAGGGTCATGTGTTCAAGTCCCATGTCAGACATAGAGCTTACTTAAAAAAAAAAACGGGCGTGGGGGGAAGAGAGGCACCTGGGTAGCTCAGTAGATGAAGCATGCAACTCTTGGTTTCGGCTCAAGTCATGATCTCACAACTCGAGTTTGAGCCATGCATCGGGCTCTATGGTGGCAGTGCAGAGCCTTCTTGGGTTTGTCTCTCTCTCTCCCTCTCTCTGCCCCTCCCCTCGTGCTCTGTCTGTTTCTGTCTCTGTCTTTGTCTCTCTCAAAAATAAACATTTTTTAAAAAAGAGGTAAGGAGTTCTTTTAAATTATATGAAATTCAGGGGTCCCTGGCTGGCTGTCAGTAGAGCATGCAGCTCTTCATATCAGGGTCCTGAGTTCAGACCCCATGTTGGGCATAGTAATTACTTAATATAAAAATAATATGGAATCCAGAAAACATAAAGGAAACGACTGACAAAATTGACCACGTAAAAACTTGTATGGCAAAAATAGTGTAAAATAGTCAAAATATGACAGAGATGGTTTCTTTAATATGTAAAGAGGTTAAATTAATAACAAAAAGGAGAAAAGACTGGGGTGCCTGAGAAGCTCAGTTGGTTGAGAGACCCACTCTTGATTTCAGCTCAGGTCATGATGTCACAGTCGTGAAACTGACCCCTGAGTCAGGCTCTGCACTGATCATGGCCCCTGCTTGGGATTCTCTCTCTCCCTCTGCCCCTCCCTCTGTTCACTCTCTGTCTCTCTCTAAAAAAGAAAAAAGAAAATACAAATAACCGGTAATCTTACAAAAAGAGTATACGGGGGGGAGGGGGGGGTGCGGCAGCACCTGAGTGGCTCAGTAAAGTGGCTGACTTCATCTCAGGTCTTGATCTCACAATTTGTGAGACTGAGCCCTGCATCGGACTCTGTGCTGACAGCTCTGAGCTTGGAGCTTGCTTCTGATTCTGTGTCTCCCTCTCTTCCTCTGTCTCTCCCCTGCTTGTGCTCTCTCTCTCTCGCTCTCAAAAGTAAGTAAATATTAAAAATAAATTAAAAATAAAACATAGTGTACAAGGAACACCTAGCTGGCTCAGCCAGTGGAGTAGGTGACTCCTGATCTCAGGGTTGTGAGTTTGAGCCCCAAGTTAGGTGTAGAGATTACTTAAAAAAACAAATAAACTTAAAAAAATAAAAAATAAAAAATAATTGAACCAGTAGTCAAAAAACATCACGATGTGGGGCACCTGGGTGGCTCAGTCAGTTAAGCGTAGAACTCGTGGTTGGACAGTGTGGAGCCTATTTGGAATTCTCTCTCTCCCTCTCTCTCCGTCCCTTCCCCATTTGCTCTGTCAAAATAAGTTTATATAAACTTAAAAATTTTTAATTAAAAATAAAACTATCATGTTGTCTGTTTTATCTAAAGCTATGACACTGGCTATTTGTTTTGTTGTTGATTTTTTTTCTCTGCAGAGATCATGAGGGGGTACATATATTTTGATAGTTTTGCGGTTTCACCAGTGTAATCAGCAAGCCTTTTCCAGTAAAGAACAAAGTGGGAAGTGGGAAGTATAAATGAACAAATTATTTGAGATTCATCATTTCCCCACACTTGCCCTTACTTAATCCCCAATTACGAGTCTTTATACTTGAGGCTGAGAAATCACCCCATGATTTAGAAGGTTTCGAAGGTCTCATCCTCATTTCATAGAACTAGAATCACGGAAGAGTTAAGGTAAGAGAATTATAACTCCAGGTTCTATCTGCGTAATGTATTTGAGAAACGTGTGTGAAATGCTAGATTGAAGACCAAAGGATTGTAAATATAAGTTAATGCAAACGATCTATTTTAATCTTAAATAATCTATAATAATTTGGAAGAGCACAAATAGATATTAAGATTTTGCTTCATTTTCTACTTGTTCTAGATGTGCTTTTCACTTTCCCATAGTCTTCCCTGGAGCCTTCCTCCATCTCTCATCAATTCTTCTCAAATCACAAATGTTTTTCCCAGCCTGTGAAATCTAGTGACTGGCTGGCCAGAGCATTACGGCAATTGTGTTCTTCTGAAGGAAATCCTTTTTTTAACTGCCAGGAATTTCAGGCTCCAAACTTGGCAGGGTTGGGTAGGGGAAATTTTTTGGCATAATGCCAGGTAATTGCCTTCTTTCCCTTTAGCCAACTGAAGGCGACTGGCTGGAGCCCAAGGGTAAAACCACAGTCTCCCAGGGCTGGAAGGGACAGACTTCCAGGGATTCTGGGAGATTGAGACCAGTCATTTCTCCTTCCATACAGACAGGACCTCTTTCAAACCACAGCCTGGCCGAACTTTAATGCTTTCCAAGGAGAAATCATAAGACTCTATTCAGCACAACAGTATTAAAAACAATACCATAAAGCATTGTTTTTCGTCTAAAACAGAGATTGGCAAACTTTTTCTGCAAAGGACTGGTAAATATTTTAGGCTTCACAGACCATATGCTTTCTATTGCAGCTATGGCAAAAATAGTTGTAGATAATACCTAACCAAATGAGCCTGTGTTCCAACAAAACTTTGCAGGCACTTATCATGAAACTAATGTAACACTGTGTATCAACTAGAAAGAACAAAAACAAACAAAAAACAGGTGTCTGAGTGGCTCAGCGGTTAAGTGGTTAAGCGTCTAACTTTGACTCAGATTATGATCTTAGAGTTCATGGGTTCGAGCCCCACCTCAGACTCTGTGCTGCAGCTCAAAGTCTGGAGCATGCTTTGATTCTGGGTCTCCCTCTCTTTCTGCCCCACCCCCACTCACATTCTGTCTCTCAAAAATGAATAAATGTTAAAAATAAATAATCAAACAAAACTTTGTAGACACCAAAATTTGAATTTCACTTAATTTTCACATCACATAAAATAATTCTTTTTTTCCCCAGCCATTTACAAATGAAAAATTTTTTAGTTCATGTTCTGTATAAAAACAAGCAGCCACCTATAGTTTATTGACCTTGATCTAAACCACTGGGTTTAAAAATTTTTTTTTTAATGTTTTATTTATTTTTGAGACAGAGAGAGACAGAGCATGAGCCAGGAGGCGCAGAGAGAAAGGGAGACACAGAGTCTGAAGCAGGCTCCAGGCTCTGAGCTGTCAGTACATCCCCCTTTTTCCTGTTTTATATATGGGGCTTCCAGGTTTGGGGTATTGTTTTTGTTTTGGGGGTTTTTAGCTTTTTTTTTTAATTTGAAGAATAGTTACTATACAATATTATATTTGTTTCAGGTATAAAATATAGTGATCTAACATTTATATACTTTATGAATGATCACCACAGGAAGTCTAGTTACCATCTGTCTCCACACAAAGTTATTACAATATTGCTGACTATTCCCTATGTTGTACTTACATCCCTGTGACTTATTTATTTTATAACTGGAAGTTTGTACCTTCCCAGGTTTTGTTTTATTTATGGAGAGTTTTCCATAACAGAACCAGAATCCCCTTTTTGCAATTTCAGTCCATTTTCTTTTGGTCTTCCCTCTGTGAAGATAGAGAATAATATCTAGTTCACTTTGAGGGCCTTTCAAAAAATGATCAACAGGGGCACGTGGGTGGCTCAGTTAGTTAAGCGTCCTACTTCAGCTCAGGTCATGATCTCCCCATCTGTGAGATTGAGCCTCACGTCGGGCTCTGTGCTGACAGCTCAGAGCCTGTAGCCTGCTTTGGATTCTGTGTCTCCCTCTCTCTCTGCCCCTCCCCTGCCCACGCTCTGTATCTTTCTTTCGCTCTCAAAAATAAACTTTTAAAATTTTTTTACAAAAGAAACAATCAACAATTCAATCTTAAATAAGTCTTGTCCTTTCATCTGCCTTGGAAGTCAGTCAAATTTTGTCAATGCTTTAGTTGTTATTTGCTATCTTTCTCTCCAAGTTCTCAGAGTCTCACAGAATTCCACAGACTGAAAGAATATCTCACAGGGAAGAGCACCTTGCTGTGTATCCCCGCATCTTCTCTGTTTTTCAGTATGTCCGACAGCACCATGGCCAGAGAGAGAGTCCTTATTGTGCTTAGAAGAAAGAAACAAGTGGCAAGGCCAAGAAGACTGCTTGAATAAAGTCTGGTCTGAGATCAAAGAGAGGTGTTTTTTTTTAATTTAAAAAAAAAATTTTATTTAGGGGCGCCTGGGTGGCTTAGTCGGTTAAGCGTCTGACTTTCGCTTAGGTCATGATCTCGCGGTTCGTGGGTTCAAGCCCCGCGTTGGGCTCTGTGTTGACTGCCAGCTCAGAGCCTGGAGCCTGTTTCAGTCTGTGACTCCCTCTCTCTCTGACCCTCCCCTGCTCACACTGTCTCTCTCTCTCTCTAGAAATAAATTAAAAAAAAATAATGTTAAAAAAGTTTATTTATCCTGAGTGAGACAGAGACAGTGAGAGTAGGGGAGGGGCAGAGAGAGAGGGAGACAGAGAATCCCGAGCAGGCTCTGCACTGCCAGCACAGAGCCTGATGCGGGGTTCTAACTCACAAAACCATGAGATCATGCCCTGAGCTGAAACCAAGAGTTGAATGCTTAACTGACTGAGCCACCTAGGCGCCCCTAAGAGAGTACTTATGTGGGGGGAAGTCCTGAGGTCAGAATCCAAGAAAACTTTGAATGGACAAGAAACAAAGTGGAAAGTAGATGAGCGCAAGCAATTTAGGATAGGTGCCTTGCAGAACACAGGCTGTTTCAAGATCATCTCCTGTGCCGCATGCTTGTATGTATGTATGTACTATACAATAAACTCTACCCCCAACATGGAGTTCAAACTCATGACCCAGAGATCAGGAGGCACATACACTGCTGACTGAGGCAGCCAGGAGCCTCTTCTATGCCTCTTTTATATGAAAATAATGCATGTTCATCACAGAAAAAAAAATTATATACTGGGGCAGCTGGCTGGCTCAGTCAGTGGAGTGTGAGACTCTTGATCATGAGATTGTAAGTTCAAGAGATTACTTAAAGATAAAATTTATAAATGAATGAATGAATGAATAAATAAATAAATAAGTAAAATCTTTTGAAAAATTATATACCAGGGACACCTGGGTGGCTCAGTCGTTTGGGCATCTGACTCTTGATTTCAGCTCAGATCATGACCTCAAGGTTTATGTGTTCGAGCCTCACATCAGGCTCTGCACTGATGGTGGGGAGCCTACTTTGGGATTCTCTCTCTCTCCCTCTTTCTCTGCCCCTTCCCCCACTTGCACACCTTCTATCTCTCTCAAAATAAGTAAATAAACGTAAAAATTTATATACTAGGGGCGCCTGGGTGGCTCAGCCAGTTGAGCGTCTGATTTTAGCTCAGGTCATGATCTTGCAATCCATCGGTTTCAATCCCGCGTTGGCTTCTGTACTGACTGTTCAGAGCCTGGAACCTGCTTCAGATTCTGTGTCTCCCTCTCTCTCTGCCCCTCCCTTGCCCACACTGTCTCTCTCCAAATAAATAAACATTAAAAAAATGAAAAAAATTATATACTAAAGAATTAAAATCACCCATAATTCTGCCACTCAGAGATAATAACTTAAACATTTGGTGTGTGTCTTCCCAGATTTTCTTCTATGACCACACATATTTATAAGTTTTAAATCCTCAACTGTGTTGTTTGGATGTCTCATGAACAAGCAATTCAAATTCACTACATGCCGTAAAAGTTTCCTCGTCTCTAAACCTATTTTACTGATACCATTACCCGTTTCAAAACTTTGGAGTCCTGGTCCTGGTTCTCCCTCACCACCATCCCATGGATCATTAACTCTGGGTTAGATCTTCTCTTCCAAAAGTCAGAATAGTCACACTCTTACCCATTCTTTCTAAAACATAAATCTGATTTTTTTATTCTTCAGCTAATATAAAACATTTTTATTTCAAAAGAGAGTCTTTACATTTGCATACTAAAAACCAGGCTCCCTGGTGTGTAGTGGGCAGTATCTCTGCCAGCTAATAACTCTGTTATCTGCTGGACATTTGAAAATTATCATTGTCAGGGAAACCAGTAAAAGCTGGTACAAAATAAATTCATTAATTAATTAAAATAAAAGCTGATGCAAAGCCATCTTTGGTCCTTACAAAGTCAGGCATCTGTACCTGAAAAGTGAATTCTAGAGACAGAAGAGGTACTTTGGATCCTAGCTCTAAAATGACTTGGTGAGGCACCTGGGTGGCTCAGTCAGTTAAGCATTTGACTCTTGATTTCCGCTCAGGTCTTGATGTCAGGATCATGAGTTCAAGCCTCATGTTGGGCTCCATGCTTGGCATGGAGCCTACTTATAAATAAATAAATAAATAAGTTGGTTTTATTATATGTATTATATCATGGGGGTGCCTGGCTGACTCAGTTGGTAGAACGTGCAGTTCTTGATTTCAAGGTTGTTAGTTTGAGCCCTGCATTAGGTATAGAGATTACTTAAAAATAAAATCTTTTCAGTGAATTGATTATGGAAGTGGAAGTGTCTGATGCCGAGTAAACCTGGTAATTCAGAATCTAAGGACTATTTGAAAGTGGGTAATTAATCTCAATTAACAGCAGTCTTTCTCCTTAAGGTCTGAGAAACTCTGGAGAGAGGAGGTATCCCTAGAAGGTAGGTATGCTCTCACAGTCTGCTATATTAATAACAGATAACATTTATTGAGCATTTACTGTGTACCAGTCACTGTGTTAAGAGCTTTGTTTTCATGATCTTTCTTATTTCTCACCCCAGCACTCTAAATGAGACATGTTTATCAGAAGAGGAAAGGGAGGCTCAGATGCTATGTTAAATAATTAGTCTAAGACTAGAAAGTGCAAGAGCTGAGATTGGAGCCCAGGGTAAGTGACTTCAGAGTCCTGACTTTTAGGTCATTTGGCTGCTACTGTCCATACTCAAGACTCCACAGTGAGGACTAGTGTCAGAGATAAGAGGAGGTTACCCAGGAGGACAACCCCTGCAGTCGGTCTAGTAGAAGCTAGGGCCAGGGTACAAACTCCCACTCTAAAGAGAATGAGATTCCTCAGGCCAAACTGTGACCCCAGAGCTTCTGTGTTTGAGCAAAGGTCTGAAAGAGAGAGACATCCACAGTAAAACAAGCCTGTCTAGGTGGTTGAAGAGACTCTGGGTGGGGAATTAACTACTCTGGAGAATGAGGCCAGAAACCTGCCAGTTATCCAGTCTCTCCTGTGTCTGCTGTTGTCAGTACAAATTCTTTACCTGTTGCTCATCCAATTTAACAATCCATAGTCAGAATTAACCAAAACCTTCAGGATTCCAAAAAAAACATTTGTCACATTGTGGCTCTCACTTCAACAATATATTGCCCTTGCAAGCTACTAGACGCCTGAAGATCAGCTGTATGTTCACTTAGCAGTATTTTTTGAGTACTAGTTTTGTTTTAGGCACTGTGTCAGATGCTAGGGATACAGAAGTGAACAAGAAAAACAGTCTCTGGGCACTTGGCTGGCTCAGTCAGTAGAGCATATGACTTTGGACGTTGGGGTTATGAGTTCAAGCCCCATATTGGGTGCAGATCAAATAAATAAACAAATAATAAAAAATAAAATCTAAGAAAAACAGTCTCTGTATTCATGGAGCATAGAGCAGAAAGCAGGTGACAGGTGGGTAATTTGTCACAAGGCATGAGGAATGATGTACAGTATTCCATGAAAACACAGCATAAAGAGATTTTCCAGTTAGAGGTTAGGGTAAGTCTCCTTAAGAAAGTTACTTTTAAGGTGAGACCTGAAGAAATAGGTGTTAGCCAAGTGAAAGGTGAGCCACCTAGGCCAAGGGAAGGTAGCCTAGTGGAATGAGATGGAGAAGCTGCCAGAGAAGAAGAGTGACTTCCAGTAGTTGTAAAGGAAAGTGGAGTCTAGGGAGGGGGTTGGTTGTCATTGATATGTTTATTTTGCAAGACAGAAGAGGTTTTAGAGATGGGAGAGAAAACAAATGAGGATAAAATATAAACAATTGGTGAATTTGTGTAAAGGGTAAATGAGAAAAGTTACCCCCTCCAAAGACAAATGAGCAATCATGTTAATTCCCTGCTTGTAACTAACTTTTTAATAATTTCCCATGACCTGGAAATGAAAACTCATTAGGACTTCCATGGTCCGTGAGATGTGGACCCTGCTTATCTGTCTGGCCTTACCTCCTTTCATTCTGTTCTTCAGATCACCGCCTTCTGGCCACGTGGATACTGAAGCACTTTAAGCTCATTCCTAGGGCTTTAGGGCCTCTAGTTCTCTTTGTCTAAAATACTCTGCCTCTAACTCACTGAGCACTGCACGGATTTCTCATTCAGGTGGTAGTACACAGATTATTTCCTCTAAGAAGACTTCCCCAGCCACCTTTCTAACATTTCTCTCATCCGTCTACCCCAGACTTTTTAGTATCTCAGTTATGTGTGCCTCCTCCAGTAGACCGAAAATCCCAAGAGAGCAGGATCTACTTAGTCTTGAGCATCACCCCACCTCCTGCACCCAATTCAGTAGAAAAGGATGTACTCAATAAATAGTTTTTGAATGAATAAATTAACAAATGAGGAAGGAGACTGTTGCCAGAGAGCACATTAGTGAAGGAAGTAGAGCGGTGCTGCTGATGAGGTCCTGGTGTAAAAGTGGGTGTGAATCCCTCAGTGCATTGGAGGCAGCTCACTTAATGATGAATGAAGAAAGTAGATGTCAGTGGAACACAGAACAATGATGTTGCATAGGAGGAAAAGACAGTTCCTATTGTCTCCCTATTTCCTTCCCTTCCTTGGGAGCTGCCAGGGATTAAGGCATTTGCTTCTACTCATCATTTGAATCTTTACTGCACTCCTGGAATATAGAAGCTGGAAAGTAGCCCAGGGGAGACAAAATCTTGACTTTGATTCATAAACATGTTAAAAAAAAAAAAAGAAAGAAATTGTGGTTATAACCTACCCATAGTCAAGAAATCTCTTTGACTTCCATGGGTTTGGTATTAATGGAAGCCTTTTATCTTCAGAACTTGGTACTTTGCTGCCAAGTGAAGGAGGGGAAAATGCAGAAAGCTCTGTCTGCATAATCACCCCCCTGCTGGCTCTCCCCAAATTCAGAGCTTGCTTGAAGGCTCACCCCCCTGGTCCTCAGAGGCCCCAAGCTAGCATGAGAAATCAGTGGGAAAATGTTCCTTTAGATGTCAAAGCCACAGCTTCTATCAGAAAACAGGGGACAGATGAATAAAGCCCCAGGCAAGGACAGGCAGGTCCTTATGTTACTTATGTGAACATTCTAAAAATTTCCTCATAAATGCTGAGCCTGGAGTTCTTAGACAAAATGTTAGTAAGTTCTGCCCTAAAACACAGTTTATAAAATTAAGGGCATATCGCTCTCTCCCTCTTGGCCTCTGTCTCTTGATAAGGCCACTTTCAAAGGGAAGTAACTTATTTAAAAGTGTATTTTACAATCCATGGCTCCCCACAAAGAATTATCTTTTCTCCTATTTTCTATAAGAATATTTTTATTTAGGGGCGCCTGGGTGGCTTAGTCGGTTAAGCGTCCGATTTTCGCTTGGGTCATGATCTCGCGATTCGTGGGTTCGAGCCCCACGTCAGGCTCTGTGCTGACTGCCAGCTCAGAGCCTGAGCCTGTCTTCACTCCCTCTCTCTCTGACCCTCCCCTGCTCAAGCTGTCTCTCTCTCTCTCTCTCTCTCTCATAGAAATAAATAAAAATATTTTTTAAAAAAAGAATATTTTTATTTAAAAATTTTTCTTTTTAAATATTTATTTTATTTTTGAGAAAGAGAAGAGAGAGAGAGAAAGAGGATAAATGAGAAGTGGTGGGGCAGAGAAAGAGAGGAAGACAGAGGATCTGAAGCAGGCGCTGTGCTGTCAGTGCAGAGATCAATGTGGGGTCAAACTCAAGAACCATGAGATCACAACCTGAGCCAAAATCAGATGCTTAAGTGACTGAGCCACCCAGGTACCCTAAGAATTTTTAAATAAAAGTTTTAACTTTGGGATAATTTTAAATTTACAGAAAAGTTGCACAGTTAGTACCGAGTGCCCAGAAACCCCTCTTCACTTTCCCCTACTGTTAACATCTTATGTTAATTACGATGGTACATTTGTCACGACTAAGGAATCAATATTGGTCCATTACTATTAATTGAACTTTATTTGGTTTCACTAGGTTTTTCTCTAATGTCCTTTTTCCATTCCAGATTCCACCTACAATATCATAGTATATGTAATCATCATGCATCTTTCAGCTCCTCTGGGCTGTGACAGTTTCTCAGATTATCCTTTTTTAAATTTACTTATTTATTATTTTTTATTATTTTTTTAATTTTTTAATTTTTTTTTAATTTTTAATGTTTTATTTATTTCTAGGAGAGAGAGAGAGACAGCGTGAGCAGGGGAGGGTCAGAGAGAGAGGGAGTCACAGACTGAAACAGGCTCCAGGCTCTGAGCTGGCAGTCAGCACAGGGCCCGACGCGGGGCTCGAACCCATGAACCGTGAGAACATGACCTGAGCTAAAGTCGGACGCTTAACCGACTGAGCCACTCAGGTGCCCCATTATTTATTATTTTTTAAAGCCTTTTCTTTATGTTTTATTTATTTCTGAGGGAGAGAGAGAGAGACAGAGTGAGCAGGGGAGGGTCAGAGAGAGAGGGAGACAAGAATCCGAAACAGTTTCCAGGCTCTGAGCTAGCTGTTAGCACAGAGCCTGATGCGGGGCTCGAACCCATGAACCGTGAGAACATGACCTGAGCTAAAGTCGGACGCTTAACCGACTGAGCCACTCAGGTGCCCCTATTCTTTTTTTTAAATAATTTTTAAATGTTTATTTTTGAGAAGAGAGAGAGAAAGAGAGAGAGAGAGAGGTGGAGGGAGGAGCAGAGAGAGAGGGAGATACAGAATCCAAAGCAGGTTCCAGGCTCTGAGATGTCAGCACAGAGCCTGACATGAGGCTGGAACCCACGGAGCACAAAGTCATGACCTGAGTCAAAGCAGGATGCTTAACCGACTGAGCCACCTTGGCGCCCCTATTATTATTATTTTTTGAGTCAGCCCTATACCTGACACAGGGCTCAAACTCATGACCTGAGCTGAAATCAAGAGTTGATTCTTTTTTTTTTATTTCTAGGAGAGAGAGAGACAGCGTGAACAGCGGAGGGTCAGAGAGAGAGGGAGTCACAGACTGAAACAGGCTCCAGGCTCCGAGCTGGCAGCCAGCACAGAGCCCGACGCGGGTCTTGAACCCACAAACCGCGAGATCATGACCTAAGCGAAAGTCGGACGCTTAACCGACTAAGCCACCCAGGCACCCCCAAGAGTTGACTCTTAATGTTAACTAACTGAGCCACCCAGGCACCCCAAGCATGCAATTTTTGATCTCTAGGTCGGGAGTCTTAGCCCCACATTTCAGGTAGAGCCCACCTTCCCCAGAAAAACAGGTGAAGGAGGAATGGGGTAGGACAAGGAGTGGAGATCAAGTTCACCTCCCGGCAGAGGGAGCATTTACATATATTAAATGGAATTCTTTTGTCAAGATTTGTTTCTTCTTCTCCATTTATTTATTAATTCATTTTTATCTATATGAACTCATATACTAACTTTGAGTTATAAACCAACATGTATTAATTTTGTTACTCAAATTGTTCTAGTTATGGCCATCTGGAGTTCTTTCAGATTGGTCTTTGTGTCCCTTTGTCATGTTCCTGTCCTTATAAAACTTTTTTTTTAGTTTATTTTGAGAGAGAGAGATAGAGAGAGAGAGAACAAGCAAGGGAGATGGGTAGAGACAAGGAGAGACAAAGTCCCAAGCAGGTTCTGTGCCATCAGTGCAGAGTTCGATAGGGGTTAGAATGACTGGAGCCAAGATCAAGAGTCAGCCGTCTAACCATCTAAGCCACCCAGGTGCCCTGTCCTTATAAAATTTTTAAATTATACAAAAGAAAGCTGATCATTTGTATTCTGAGGCAGTTTTTTCTTAATATTACATACAAGGTTTTGGCAATCCCCTAGAGAGTCTAGAAGATATTTCACTTTAAAAGGCAATGTTTTCCTAATCTGATTGTGCTGATATTATGAGTCATGGTTTAACTACTTTGATTTTTGCTTGTTAAAAAATTTTACACTAGTAATCTGAGTTCATTGTAGAAAAATTGGAAAATTCAGATAAGAAACAGAAGAAATTGGGGCGCCTGGGTGGCTTAGTCGGTTAAGCGTCCGACTTTCGCTTGTGTCATGATCTCGCGGTTTGTGGGTTCGAGCCCCGCGTCGGGCTCTGTGCTGACTGCCAGCTCAGAGCCTGGAGCCTGTTTCAGAGTCTGTGATTCCCTCTCTCTCTGACCCTCCCCTGCTCATGCTGTCTCTATCTCTCTCCTAGAAATAAATAAAACATTAAAAAAAAAATTAGAAACAGAAGAAATTGCCCATTATCTCATTATATCTTGCTATAGTTTTTTCCTTTCCAGTATGTGTAAAGTATACATATGCATGCATCAACAACCAGTATATTGTTAACATCTTTCTTATATCAATAGATACATTTAATGGATATTTAACTTGTTTTCTACTTCTTTGCTATTAAAAATCCTTGTATATATTTTATTTATTTTTATTTTTTACTTTTATTTTTTCAAAATGGGAAAACATTTGTTTTTACTTGGAATGCAAAGAAAAATTCATTTTTTACTTCTTGCTTTACTAAGGTAGCAAGGGGGAAATGGTTACTTGATGGGGCACCTGGCTGGCTCAGTTCTTTTCTACCTAGTCCATGGCCAGAATTCATTTGCCAGTCTCCAATACAGTTAGGTGGCCATGTGACTGTGTTCTGGCCAACAGAATATGAGCAGATCTGAAAGGCATCACTTCTAGGTCCATAAAAACCTCATAAGCATACTCCTTACTCTTCTGGTATCCATTTTCCTGCTAAATAGAGAGGACTTTGAAGACAAAGAAAAGGGAGGAGCCACAAGATGGAGAAAGCTAGTGTTCTTGAATGATTATATGGAGCAGAACCCCTTCTCCTCCTTGTCCAGTCTCCTCCTCTTCCCCCTCTTTCCTTCCCCTCTCTTTTCATTCTGATAATTCCTTTCTCTTTTCCATCCTTTCTCCAGCACTTCCACCAACCCATACTGGACTGTAAACAAGAGAAACAAATTTTTACTATGTCTAGACTCTCAGGGTTTATTTATTATGACAGCTGAATTATTTCTCTATGCAATACACAATGAAATATACCTTTTGGGATATTTCCTTAACTGAGATGTTCTACTCTGAGAACATTTTCCCCTTCTGCACAAATGGGAATGAGCCTGCATAGTGAAGAATTAACCAAACAGAAGTCTGATCTTTGCACTCAGCTATAGGCAGTTAATTGCTAGACTATCTTTACAATAAACTACCCTCCAGGAAGGTTTCTCCTGCTTCTAGTAGGAAGAACTTTGGCTAAGATGCTATATATATTCTTAATTATTTTGCATAAAATGAGGCAATGAGGGGGAAAAGTGCCACACTGTCAGATCTGTGTTCTAGACCTCTTCAGCCACTTCCATGTCCTTAAACTTTCTTTTTTTAAAAAACTGTTTATTTATTTTTCAGAGAGAGACAGAGACAGGATCCAAACCAGGCTCCATGACCACAGACAACCCGATGCAGGCTTTGAACTCAATGAACCGTGAGATCATGACCTGAGCCAAAGTTGGCAACTTAACCGACTGATTCTCCCAGGAGCCCCCTAGGAGCCCCCCAGGGCCCCCCATGTCCTTAAGCTTTCAACATGTCCTAAGTTGTCTGGACCTCAGTTTTGTTATCTGTAAAATGTGGTGGGACCAGACAGCTTTAACATTCTTTCTTTTTAAAAAATGTTTATTTACTTTTTTTTTTTTTAATGTTTTATTTATTTCAGAGAGAGAAAGAGAGAGAGAAAGTGAGCAGGGGAAGGGTCAGAGAGAGAGGGAGATACAGAATCTGAAGCAGGCTCCAGGCTCTGAGCTAGTGGTCAGCACCGAGCCAGACGCAGGCCTCAAACCCACAAACCATGAGATCACGACCTGAGCTGAAGTCGGACACTTAACCGACTGAGCCACCCAGGCACCCCAAAATGTTTATTTACTTTTGAGAGATAGAGCAGGGGAGGTGCAGGGGGGAAGTGTCAGAGGATCTGAAGCAGGCTTAGCGCCGACAGCAAAGAGACAATGCGGGGCTCGTACTCCCAAACTGTGAGATTATGATCTGAGCTAAAATCAGACACTCAACGGAGTAAGCCACTCAGGTGTCCCACTTTGATTCTATTTCATGTGTTTCTCACACAAACTACATGAAGCAAGGCAGGCAAAAGACAAAGATTTAAATATCTAAAGTTTTTGGTCCTAAATATCCTGATTTTTTCCCTAGGAAAGACCCAGAGGGTGTCATTTTATAGGGACTGTCCTCAGAAATGTGATTTGCAGAGCCCCAGGTATCCTTTTTTTTTTTTTCTTTAAATGTTTATTCACACTTGCAGACAGAGCACCATTGGGGGAATGGCAGAGAGAGGAAGACACAGAATCCAAAGCAGGCTCCAGGCTCTGAGCTGTCAGCACAGAGTCCAATGAGGAGCTCAAACTCACAGACTGTGAGATCATGTCCTGAGCTGAAGTTGACACTCACCCGACTGAGCCACCCAGGCACCCCAAGATAGCCTTTTTTATCTAAAAGTATCTCTTTTACCTGCCTCACACCTCTGCAGTAAACTTGACTACAAGCTCCTTTCCTAGTATCTGCCTTTCCTTGTATCTTTCCTTTCCTCGTTCTGCCTGCCTCTCAGAGTCTCACCTGCTACCACCTCTACTCTCTTCACCTCTAAGAACACTGGTGCAGCTGTTTCATATACAGATGTTTCCATCATAACATATGTGCCAAACCTTGAAGTGACAAGCATAACAGAAGCATGTGCAAAGGGTGATGGGATTCGCAGGAAGGAGTAACAACTTTTTAAGGAAAATTTATAAAGGTTTCACTAGGAAGGTTGCAGGATTCTATCCATCCATTTGGGGGATGGATAGAATTTTGCCTGGTAAACACAAAGGTTTTTCTAGGTGGAGAGAATAGCATACACTTTTTTTTATAAAATAAAGTTTATTCATTTATTTTGAGAGAGAGAGAGAAAATGTGAGTAGGGGAGGGACAGAGAGAGAGGGAGAGAGAATCCCAAGCAGGGTCCATGTTGTCAGCACAGAGCCCAACTTGGTGCTTGAACTCACAAGCCATGAGATCATGACCTGAGCAGAAATCAAGAGTCAGATGCTCAAATGATGGAGCTACCCAGTCACCCCAGCATGCACTTGAATTATAAGACACTTCTTTTGAAATAGAAATACACCACTAGGGGTAAGACATTAGAGATAAGACTACCATCCTACTGTAAGCTAGTCTATTGATTTATTTTACCAATTGATTGAAGGTTCCAGGGTAGCGTAAGAATTCTGGGTTTCTGGAAAAATGGGAAAAAAGGTTAGAAGTAGCAGTGCCAAAGATAACTCTTCTTAAGTAGGATCTGGCTTGGGGAGCCTGGGTGGCTTAGTCGGTTAAGCGTCCGACTTTAGCTTAGATCATGATCTCGCGGTTCGTGGGTTCTAGCCCCGTGTCGGCTCTGTGCTGACTGCCAGCTCAGAGCCTGGAGCCTATTTCAGAGTCTGTATCTCCCTCTCTCTCTGACCCTCCCCTGCTCATGCTCTCTCTCTCTCTTTCTCTCCTAGAAATAAATAATAAAAATATTTTTTAAAAAAGTAGGATCTGGCTTAAAGTTCAGAAAATGTCTGGTACTTGTTCACTACATAATAGTAGTGGAATTGACATTGGTACCGATCCTAAAAGCAAAGAAAGGGCATGAAACAATCAAGACGGATTTAATCACAGTGGTTTTAAAGTAAAAAAATAGCAATCATGTTTTACCTTCATATAGCATCTTAGAATGTTCAAATCATTTTTGCATTCATTAATTTATGTAGTTGTGACTGAGGTAGTGAGAAATAAGGACACCAAGGTTCAGAAAGAATGTTTGATCACTTGCTGAAGGGTCACTTTCATAACTAGCAGAGCTGGACTAGAATCCAGGCATCTTGACTATGTCTAGCATGCTTTTCATTGCACTTCTGGAACAAATATGGCCCTCAGGGTGACATGATGAGAGACCTTCAAAGGAATCCACAGGAAGGGATATATTCAATAACAGCAAGTTCAAGGCAAACATTGTGAAAAATTACAGTGTTCTGAAAAACAAAGACCAAAACCATGGAATGTTGGATGATTGTTTTTGAATTCCCTTGATTCCCCATCAAGTTGGGTCCTGCACAGACATTCAGGTTCACTCTTTGTTTATTACTTGGCTTGAGTTACTGAAGTCAGTTGATCACATGCTATGAAGTGCAGCCCAAATACCCGAGGGCTGATTTCTTCCCACCTCTGCTTTGTGATGAACATTTCTCAAGTAAGTAGGTGTTATTTGCCAAGAGAGAACTTTGCTTTAAAATGCTTAACAGGAAGCAAAGAGTCCTGGTTTCTTTTTCTCGAGAAACTTTTGAGTTAATAAGTGGAAAAATTTACTTGAATATTTTTTGATTTTTTAAAAATTATAACTCATTTGGGATAAACTGTTTGATCATGTGTTATTTCCTTTTACCATAGCTATTTGATCATATGTTACTTTCTTTTACCACAGCTATTTTTTTTTTTTTTTGAAACAGAGAGTGCATGAGTCAGGAAGAGAGGCAGAGGGAGAGAGAGGATTTGTGTGGGGCCTGATGTGGGACTAGATCTCATGACCCTGAGATCATGACCTGAGCTGAAATCAAGAGTCAGATACTCAACCAACTGAGGCACCAAGGTGCCCCCTAGCTTTATCTAAGCTAAATCATTTGAAGGTGAGCTGGGGTACTTACTTCTGTGAGTAATATAGTTCTACAAAATGTATACACACAGTATATTTAGGGGGTCCTTGAAAGAATGAAGAATGTATGAGAATACTTTCTGTTGTAGTACATATGAAGAAGAGCTTAGCTGGGTATAGGATTCTTGGATTAGAATCATTTTCCCTCTCATTTTGTGGCTAAGTTTTCACTGTCTTCTAGTACTTGGTGTTTAAGAGAAGTGTGATAAAATTTGATTCATTTCTTTTTGAAGTAGACTTTTTAATATTTTTTTGGTCAGATTTGTTTTTTCTATCCTTAAAATTGTGTTAAATTCTGATTATAAAACCAAGATTGGAGATTACAGAAAATTTGGAAAGTACAGAAAATTTAAAGAAGAAAATTAAAAATAAACAATGAAACCACTACCTCAAGAGAACTATTGCTAATATTTTTTGGTATGTTCCCTTCTAGTGTTTATTTTCAGTGTATTAAAATTACACTAAGGAGCACCTGGATGGTGCATTCTGTTGAGTATCTGACTCTTGATTTCAGCTCAGGTCAGGATTTCACTGTCTGTGAGATGGAGTGCCATGTTGGGCTGCACACTGACATCCTGGACCCAGCTTGAGATCCTCTCTACCTGCCCCTCACAAAATAAATAAATAAACATTTTAAAAAATACAATTACACTAAAAGTAAGATAAGGTCATAGTATATAGTTGACCCTTGAACAACACAGGTTTGAACTGTACAGGTACCCTTGTACATGGATTTTTTTAAAAAATAAATACAGTATAGTACTGTGAATGTATTTTCTCTTCCTTATGAATTTTTATTTTTTTTAATGTTTTTTCTTTTTTTTTCTGAGAGAGAGAGAGAGAGACAGTGTGAGCAGGGGAGTGTTAGGGAGAGCGGGAGATACAGAATCCGAAACAGGCTCCAGGCTCTGAGCTGGCTGTCAGCATAGAGCCCAACGTGGGGCTCGAACCCACAAATCGTAAGATCATGACTTGAGCCAAAGTCAGACGCTTAACTGACTGAGTCACCCAGGCACCCCTCTTCCTTATGATTTTTTAAACATTTTCTTTTCTCTTACTTTATTGTAAGAATATAGTATAGAAGATATATAACATGCAAACTATGTGTTAATCCACTGTTTGTGGTATCAGTAAGACTTCCAGGCAAGAGTAGGCTATTAGTAAAGTTTTGGGGGAGTTAAAAGTTATATGGAAATTTTTGAACTGTGCAAGGTTGGCACTCCTAATCCTTGTGTTGTTCAAGAGTCAGCTGTACTTACAATTTTACATACAGTAGAGAAACTTTTAGAATTATTTGAATTTGTAAGCAATTCTAGGATATTTAATTGAAAGACAATGATTCTTAAGACTTACAGCCATGGAAACTCATTGAGAATGTGATAAAATATGAACCCTCTAGATAATGCAATGTATGTATACTTCCAATATTCTGAACAGAATTTCAAAGAGTTCATGAAGTTCCTCTATATATTGCAAATTAAGACATCTTGATAATAATGTCTAATAGACCAACATGTATTAAGTAATCTTTATATGCTAGGCACTCTTCTAAATGTTTTATACATATTAACTAATATAGAGTTTGTTATAACTCTGTGAAGAAGATAATATTATTATTCCTATTTTTCATATAAGGAACTCAAAGCACAGACATGTTAGTTAATTTACTCAAGGTTACACAATTAGAAAGTGGCAGAGCTGAGATTTTAATCCAGGTAATTTAACTTTAGAGCTCACACTCTTAACAATGAATCTGTTATTAATCTATGCCATCTCAACAGATTTGTGAAAGTACGTTTGAAACAACTTTTAAACTCTGTTGAGAAAGCTCAACACCATGCTGTTACACACTGAGGCTGACCAGGACATCTAGGAATGTGGATTTGATAGTAGCCACAAGTTTAGAGACCATTCTTCTGTACCATGTAGCAGCCTTTTGCCTGATTCTGCCAGGTTACCATTGAGTCTGTTTCTGAAGTTTGAAGATGTTCATTCATGTTGATTTTTCTGGCTAGTTAAAAAGTTTATGTTTCTCTTTCCACCATCTTGGAAACTGTAGAAGCCTGCTGGGAACAGGACTTCTAAAAAAATAAATGTGTATGGAAGGCTGTAGTCCAAGGCCATTTTTGCTGGTTATAAACGGGGTCCCTGGACCCAGAGGGAGCACACAGCTCCTCTTAAAACTCAAGGTGTTTATGCTAAAGATGAAATGAATTCTATCAAGACAAGAGGTATGCTTATGTGTACAAAGCAAAGAATAATTCAGTGACTCCTGGTGGCAAATTGAACAAAACCACAGTGATCTGGGGAAAAGTAATTCCTGCTCATGGAAACAGAGGCGTGGTTCCTGCCAAATTCCAAAGCAACCTTTCTGCTAAAGCCATTGGCCACAGAATCTATGTGATGCTGTACCCCTGAAGGATTTAAACTTAGTAAAAAGTAAATAAATGAGGTATGGATTTAAAAAAAAGTTTATGGCTTAGAAGACAAAGTACAATGAAATATAAGATTGAATTAACTTTTATTTTTTATTTTATTGGGTAGAAATCTACATTATTAATGGTAATATGGGAAGATTGTGGAGCAAATAAACATACATGGTAGAGCAGTTTGCAAAGAAGGGGAAATGCTTGTCACAAAAACATATTGTCAGCCAACTCTATCTAACCCTAGCAGATGAATATCCAAATGCTAATTTTGACTAGGACCCTAAGATACTACTTATTTAATGCATTACAGTGTTTAATGCAAGTATCCTAAAATGAATTCTACATGCATGGTCTACATTTGATATTAGAACATATAATAGAGAATAATTCTCATAATTATAATTTTGGCCAGGGAAGTTAAAGTTAAATCAAAAATTCATTTTTGTATAACATAAAGAGATGTTTTACAAAATAAGATATAGAATTTTCTTGTTAGCCAAAATGTCTCACTTTCTGACTTTATACCATACTGCCAGGCATAAATAAGCAGGAATTAGCAGGGTACTAATAGACATGGATGAAAGTTGCAGTCATTTGGCACATAGACATAAAATGGGAGGAAAGTTTTCAAGTTAGCAATGGTAAACCAAGTGCTACAACATCTGACTCACAATCTGGTTCTGGATGTAGGCATAATACTAAGTTACACTTATACTTGAAACTAATGATTTCCTGTAGGTAGCAATAAAATATTATGGTGTTTGGCATCTTTTATGCCTAATTAGACAGAGCAGGCAAGTATTTAGAGAGTCTAAAAATTGTGTATCTGTTTGCAGCCTGTTTCTAGATCGTAAGACTGAAGTCAGTAAAGTGCATTTGAGAGAGATTTTTTGATAGCACTGCCACAGCAACAGTCCTTTAAAAAAAATTCATGGTGGGGGGTGCCTGGGTGGCTCAGTCAGTTGAGCATCTGACTCTTGATTTCAGCTCAGGCCATGATCTCGAGGTCATGGGATCAAACTCTTCATCTGGCTCCATGCTGAGCATGGAGCCTACTTGAGATTCTCTCTCTCTCTCTCTCTCTCTCCCCTTCTCTCTCTCCTTCTGCTCCTCTTCCCTGTTAGCACTCTCTCACTCTCTCTAGAGGAAGGAAGGAAGGAAGGATGGAATGAAGGAAGGAAGGAAAGAAGGAAGGGAGGGGGAAAGAAAGAAAGAAAACCAGTAAAGCCAAAATAACCTTGAAAAAGAACAAAGGGGTAGAAATCACATTTCTTGATTTCAAAACATACTACAAAGTGATAGTGAATAGGGGCACCTGGGTGGCCCAGTTGGGTGAGTGTCCAACTCTTTATTTCAGCTCAGTTCATAAACCCAGGGTCATGGGATCAAGCCCCATGTCGGGCTCCGCAGTGATTGTGGATCCTACTTGGAACTCAGGGCACCTGGCTTGTTTAGCTGGTAGAGCACGTGTCTCTGGACATCATGAAGTTGAGCCCCACTTTCAACTTAGAGATTACTTTAAAAAAAAAAAAAAAGCTCAGAAAAAGCCAAACCAAACCAAACAAACAAAAATGATGACTAGGAAACATCAAAGGACAAAATGACAGAAAAAAAATCGGAAAAAATATTTTCAAAATGTATTTAGAAAAAAAGACTAGAAAGACTAGCCACTAAAAAGACTATGATACAAAGATCTTATAAATTTCAAGAAAAAAACAATGTTGAGAAAAAATTGCCAAAAAGCAAGAAAGAACAAGCAATTCTCAAAAGGAATAATAACAATAATTAATTAAGAGGGAGAAATGCCCTACATCATTTAAAGAAATGCAAGTTAGGGGTACCTGTCTGGCTTAGTCAGTGGAGCATGGGATTCTTTTTTTTTTTTTTTTTTTTAATATTTTTATTTATTTCTTAGCAGAGAGAGGGAGGAGTCAGATGGCAGACCCCTGAAACAGGCTCCAGGCTCTGAGCTGGCAGTCAGCACAGAGCCCGACGCGGGGCCCGAACCCACGAACCGCGAGATCATGACCTAAGCGAAAGTCGGACACTTAACCGACTAAGCCACCCAGGCGCCCCATGGAGCATGGGATTCTTAATCTTAGCATTGTAAGTTCAAGCACCACATTGGATGTAGAGATTACTTAAAAATAAAATCTTCAAAAATAAAAAAGGAATGCAAGTTAAAAAAAATAAAGAAATGCAAGTTAAAACCAAAACAAACTATTATTTTTACTCTCACCTATTATTATTACAATGATTTTTACCTGTTTTTACCTATTATTTTATCCACTTCCAAAAAGCCTTTACAAATTCATAATACCCAGGGTTGGTTAGAGCGTTAGGGAACAGGCATTTTTAAAAAAGATTTTATTTATTTATTTATTTTTGAGAGAGAGAGAGAGAGAGAGAGAGAGAGAGAAAGCAGGGGAGGGGCAGAGAGAGAGAGAGAGAGAGAGAGAATCTCAAGCAGGCTCCACATTGCCAGTGCAGAGCCTGAACCCATGAACCTTGAAATCACGACCCCAGCAGAGGTCAGATGCTTAACTGACTGAGCCACTCAGTCTCCCCAGGGAAGAGGCATTTTTGATGGGAGTATGAAGTAGAACAAATATTTTTCAGGGCAAAAATGCCTTTAGTTATTAAAAAAAAAATAGTTAAATGCATCCTAGACTTTCACCCAATTATTCTCTTTCAGAAATTTAACACAGAAATTCTAACACAAATAGGCACAGATGTATATAACACAGATGCTCACTGGAAAATTAGAAACTAATGTCCTTCAAAGGATGATTGGAGTTATGGTCTATTCATTAATGGAGATTATGCAGCCACTGAAAAGATATAGATCTATATGGGAGGATAAACTAATTGGGACAAATAAAAAGCAAGTTGCAGGAGGGACTGGAGCTAGGTGAGGCAAGGCCTAGGTCTCGAGCACAACACCTTAGAATTCTATGAGTGCAGGGTTGGACCCTGAGAGTGAGTGCCTCCTTGAATTTTATATCCTAGTCTTTCTCTTCTCTTGCCTCATTCTAGTCTCAGCCCTGCACTACAGAATGCGTAATATAATCCTGTATCTGTTAATAACAATAATTGTGTATATAAATGAATATATATAATTGTATCTATTTGGTACAAACTTTTTAGAGGACATATGTGTGTGTATTTAATTTTATTTATTTTTATAAGTAATCTCTAGTCCAACATGGGGCTGGAACTCAGGACGTGGATATCAAGATTTGCATCCTTTACCGACTGAGCCAGCCAGGCGCCCCTATAGGTGTGTATATACATGATATATAGATTAGTGTGTGTGTGTGTGTGTGTGTGTGTGTGTGTGTGTGTGATAGTTAAAGAGAAAAAAATTGAAGAATATATATCAAACTATAAGTGGATATATATTTTTTTCTAGGGGCATGGAATTTTGGGAGATTTTTACTTTCTCTGTCATATACTTCTAAAATCTTGTGTTAAAAAAACAATGAACTGTTTTTGGCTTTCTTGGTTCAGAGGAGGTGAAAGTGCAACTGTCCTTGGTCATCTTGAATTCAGGTTCATCTGACACTAGCTGCCTCTACCATGCTGCCTGAGTTTGACCCCAACAAAATCAAAGTCATGTATCTGAGGTACATCGGTGGTGCAGTCAGTGCCATGTCTGCCCTGGTCCAAGGATCAGCCTACTGGATCTGTCCCCAAAAAAGGTTGGTGATGACATTGCCAAGGCAACTGGTGATTGGATAGGTCTGAGGATTACAGTGAAAATGACGATTCAGAACGGACAGGCCCAGATTGAAGTGTTACCTTCTGCCTCTGCCCTGATTATCAAAGTCCTCAACATTACCCAACAGAGGCAGCACCGATCTTTACCCAGAGAACGCTCTGGAACCATTAAAGAGACCCTAAGGACTGTCCAGTCTGTGGGCTGCAATGTTGATGGCCGCTGCCTTCATGACATCACAGATGACAATCAATAGTGGTGCAGAGGAATACCCAGCTAGTTAGGAACTACAAAGAAAAATATTTCTTTAAAAAATTTTTATTTCTTTAATTTATTTTTTATTTTTTTTCTTTAAAAATTTTTTAAATGTTTATTTATTTATTTATTTATTTATTTATTTTTTACAAATAGTTTATTGTCAAATTAGTTTCCACATAACACCCAGTGCTCATCCCCACAAGTGTCCTCCTCCATGCCCACCCCTCCTCCCCCCACATCCACCAGTCCTCAGTTTTTGTCAGCATTCAAGAGTCTCTCATGGTTTGCCTCTCTCCCTTTCCCCCACCATTTCCGCCCTTCTTCTCCCCCTTGGTCCTCTGTTAAGTTCCTCCTAATCCTCCTATACGTGCACACATATGATATTTGTCCTTCTCTGCCTGACTTATTTCGCTCAGCATAACACCCTCAAGGTCCATCCATGTTGCTACACATGGCCAGATTTCATTGTTTCTCATTGCCATGTAGTATTCCATGGTATAGATAAACCACATCTTCTTGATCCATTCATCTGTTGATGGACACTTAGGCTCTTTCCATGTTTTAGCTATTGTGGAGAGTGCTGCTATGAACATTGGGGTACATGTGCTCCTATGCATCAGCATTTCTGTATCCCTTGGGTAAATTCCTAGCAGTGCTATTGCTGGGTCATAGGGGAGTTCTATTGTTAGTTTCCTGAGGAACCTCCACACTGTTTTCCAGAGGGGCTGTACCAGTTTACATTCCCACCAACAGTGTAGGAGGGTGCCCGTTTCTCCACATCCTCGCCAGCATCTAGAGTTCTCTGATTGGCTCATTTTAGCCACTCTGACTGGCGTGAGGTGGTATCTCAGTGTGGTTTTGATTTGTATTTCCCTGATGAGGAGCGATGCTGAGCATCGTTTCATGTCTGTTGGCCATCTGGATGTCCTCTTTGGAGAAGTGTCTGTTCATATCTTCTGCCCATTTCTTCACTGGGTTGTTTGTTTTTCGGGCGTGTAGTTTGGTGAGTTCCTTATAGATTCTTGATATTAACCCTTTATCTGATATGTCATTTGCAACTATCTTTTCCCATTCCGTTGGTTGCCTATTAATTTTCTGGGTTGTTTCCTTGGCTGTGCAGAAGCTTTTAATCTTGAGGAGGTCCCAACAGTTTATTTTTGCTCTTGATTCCCTTGCTTTTGGGGATGTGTCAAGTAAGAAGTTGCTGCGGTGGAGGTCAAGGAGGTTGTTTCCTGCTTTCTCCTCTAGGGTGTTGATAGTTTCCTGTCTCACGTTCAGGTCCTTTATCCATTTTGAGTTTATTTTTGTGCATGGTGTGAGAAAATGATCTAGTTTCATTCTTCTGCATGTTGCTGTCCAGTTCTCCCAACACCATCTGTTAAAAAGGCTGTCTTTTTTCCATCGGATATTCTTTCCTGCTTTGTCAAAGATTAGTTGGCTGTATACTTTTGGGTCCACTTCTGAGTTCTCAATTCTGTTCCATTGGTCTATGTGTCTGTTTTTGTGCCAATACCATACTGTCTTGATGATGACAGCTTTGTAGTAGAGGCTAAAGTCTGGGATGGTGATCCCTCCCGTTTTGGTTTTATTTTTCAGGATTACTTTGACTATTCGGGGTCTTTTGTGGTTCCATACAAATTTTTGGATAGTTTGTTCTAGTTTTGAGAAGTATGCTGGTGCAATTTTGATTGGAATTGGAATGTGTAGAGTGTCTTAGGTAGTAATGACATCTTAACTATATTTATTCTTCCTATCCATGAGCATGGAATGTTTTCCCATTTCTTTGTGTCTTCTTCAATTTCCTTCATAAGTTTTCTATAGTTTTCATCATACAGATCTCTTGTATCCTTGGTTAGGTTTATTCCAAGGTATTTTATGGTTTTTTGTGCAATTGTGAATGGGATCAATTTCTTGATTTCTCTTTCTGTTGCTTCATTGTTGGTGTATAAAAATGCAACCGATTTCTGTACATTGATTTTGTACCCTGCAACTTGGCTGAACTCTTGGATCAGTTCTAGTAGGCTTCTGGTGGAGTCTGTCGGGTTTTCTATGTAGAGT
>JAESUZ010004261.1:0-64737 GCA_017311185.1 Proteles cristata cristata
TTCCTTCCTTCCTTCCTTCCTTCCTTCCTTTCTTTCTTTCTTTTGAGACACAGAGAGAGAGAGAGAGAGACAAAGTGTGAGCAGGGGAGGGGGGTAGACGCAGAATCCCAAGCAGCCTCCAGGCTCTGAGCTGTCAGCACAGAGCCCAACACGGGGCTCGAACTCACAAACTGTGAGATCGTGACCTGAGCCAAGGTCGGTCCGCTCAACCCATTGAGCCACCCGGGCGCCCCTGGGTCCACTTCTAATGAGGTCTTATTTAAGAATCAGGAGTAATGCTGAGGACAGAAAGTGTTTTGTACAGGCTTCTCTTTCTTTGATAAATCTCAGCAATTTCCAGCAATACGGGAAAGACAAGCCAATGAGCCATGTTGACACAGAGCTGTGAACTACCAGCGAGGTCTGCTGTTACCTGAGGTTTTGCTTCTGAGCCTCACTGAGTGTGTATGTGTGCGTGTTGGAGTGCACGCGTGTGTGTGCATGTGTACCCTGAATGTGAGCACAGCATCATACAGGGGCAGCTGAGTCAGGGCATTTGAGTGGTGTTCTTGACTTTGTACAGCTCTCCTCGTTAACCTGGGGCAAGTGCATTCAGTTCCCTGGGGCTCAATTTCATCAGCAGTTAAATATCTAGAAGATCATTGTTATTTGAAGGGATCTGTTTTAACATTCTGATTGTGTCTATGTGTCTGTGAGTGTGACTCCGTGACTCTGTGTGTGCGTGTGTGTGCATGTGTGCATGCACACACACTGGGCAGGGGTGTAACCAGGCCTCCAGCTCGGTCTCTCTGCCTTCCTCTGGGCCTGGGCTCTGTCCTCGTGGTGGCAGGATGGCTGCCAGAGCACTGAAACCAACAGCCTCCCTGTTGGGACCCCAGGCAGAGGGGACCCCCTCTCTTCCCCGGCAATCAGTCCTTCCTCTGCCTGACTGAGCCTCTCCCGCAGAGCCCACCCCAACCCTAGCAACGGTCGCCAGGGGGCCCTAGGATCCGATTGACTGAAGCCTGGGTCCCCCGAACCAATCATTGGCAGGGGAAGGGGCTTCCTGGCCACCTTACCACTTGGGCTCCGCCCCCCATCTGTGGGTGCTCTCAGCCCCCGCAGGTTCCCTGGGAGATGGGTAGAAAGCTGGAAAAGTCGGGGTTCTCTCAGGTGCCAGGAGGGTGTGGATGCTGGGACAGTAGCCAGTGGTCCTCACAGACAGGTCTCATTTCACAGATGAGAAAGTGAGGCTCTGCCCAACTGGGGCAGCCCTGCCCACATTTGAAACCGAGTATGTTTCAGCTTCAAAAGGTCACACGATTTCCTTTTTGCCTTGACCTCTCCCCGTAAATTGAGGACCCTGTGCTGGGTGGCCCAGCAGACTGCTAACTGTCCCCCAGCCGCAGGCGCGGGCAGCTGAGGGCCCGCGGGCGGGTCGGGGATACAAACCGAGGTCCGTCCACACCGCAGTATGATTCGGCCGAAGGAAGAATGAAGTGCCCGCACAGCGTACAACACAGGTTAACCGTGAGGACACGATGCTCCGTGAAATGAGCCAGTCGCAAAAAAGACCAACACTGTCATTCCAGTGACACGGAGCCCCTGGAGGGGACAGAGGCACGGAGACAGGAAGGAGCCGGTGGGCGCAGGGCGGGGGCAGGGAGGGAGGGTGGGAAGGTTCCTCCCCCCCGACACGTTCTAGGTGGTCATGTTCCCGGTTCGGACGTACCCAATGCCACACAACCATTTGCTCAAATGAGGTTAAAGCGGTAAATTTTACGTTCTGTGCATTTTACCACAATTTTAGAAAATTAGCACTTTTTTTTATAGGGTACCTGGGTGGCTTAGTCGGTTAAGCGTCCGACTTTCACTTAGGTCACGATCTCGCAGTTCGTGGGTTCGAGCCCCGCGTCGGGCTCTGTGCTGACTGCCAGCTCGGAGCCTGGAGCCTGTTTCAGAGTCTGTGTCTCCCTCTCTCTCTGACCCTCCCCTGCTCACACACTCTCTCTCTCCTATAAATAAATAAAAATATTAAAAAAAAAGGAAAATTAGTTTTTTTAAAAAAAAGTTGTGTTTCTGAGGAAGTCAGCATCTGAAGCGCTTGCGGCCGTGTTTGCGTCTGTCACTACCCCGCTCC
This sequence comes from Proteles cristata cristata, assembly GCA_017311185.1. Lineage (NCBI taxonomy): Eukaryota > Metazoa > Chordata > Mammalia > Carnivora > Hyaenidae > Proteles > Proteles cristata. Next base: position 2,120 of record JAESUZ010004261.1, read on the forward strand.
CTCCAAGCCTTCCTAAACCCATCAGTCACACCAGTGTCGGCTGTCCCCAATTCTCCCGCACGTTATCCAGAAAGTGAGCCATACACACGTTTGTACAGGCTCCTCCTGATAGCACTGACTGGCCCGACATCAGAAATGAATGGTTTTCTATGAGAGCACTGACTCTGTGGTGTGTCCTATGAACACCACATGTTACTTGTCTCTATTTTTAGGAAAGCATGTTCTCTGCCTTCCCCGCTGGCCCAGGCACTGCCCACGTGGGGCCCAGGAGCCAACAGCCTCCCTTCGCTCAGCGCGGCCTAGCCTCTCTTCCAGAAAGCTCGCGCGGGCCGAATTCACATGGTCGGGGAAAAGGTGGGTCTTCTCAGCCCCACGAGGCCCGGTGAAGTGGGCCCGTGCTGTGTAAAACATGTTTGGCAAATGAGTCCCTGTGGGTTGCAGAAGCCCAGACGGAGGAAGTCTTCAGAGCGCGATGTCAGAGTTTTACATCTGCTGATCCCAACAAGTGCACGGGGCCAATGAGAAGTGAATTGTTTGTTCACAAACTCCGAGAGCACGGATGTGGTTCTGGGGCCGTGTGCAGATCGAGAAGGCAGAGGCCACGGAGTCCACACCCCCAACGCCCCCCTCCCCTGCCAGGTCTGGGCATTGCTGGAAGAAGCCCGAGCATTTACCTAGATGAGCTCTCAGGTTGACAGACGAGGAAACTGAGACCCACGATGAGTTGCCCACGGCTGCCCGAGGGTGGAACTGGGTCTGGGGCTCCGTGGACTCAGTGTGGTGTCCTTCAGTCTCCACCACGCTGGAAGACCGGTTGGCAAGTGGCCCTTGGCTGCGTGGGGTTACTTCTCTGCGCACAGCTGCTCATTGCTGTTGCTAGGTGTACCTGCTTCCCCCTCCGATTCCTGATTTCCTGTGCACAGCAGGGGCGCCCGTGCAGGGCGCATAACGAGGGACTAATAATGGTGAGTTGAGCTACGATGAGGAGGGGCCGACACCACACAAGCTGGATGTCCGTGGGGGCCCGAGGGAGATTGCTAGCAGAGAGAGGTCTGCAGACCCCACCACCATGTTCAAGCTGAGAGGCAGGAGGCCTGTCACCAGGAGTCCTTTGTTGAAGACAAAGATGGCGGTGTGCTCTACTTTGGAAGCGCACGGCTTGTCTTCCAGTTGTCCCTCCAGATCCTTTCTTCACGCCACTCTGTGTCCCCGGGAGGCCGCTTTGCATGCACTCCATGATGGGGGCTCACGCCCCCTGCTTCCCGTTTCCCGTTGAGGCTGGCCAGCGGTCACACGGACAGGGGACTGAGCGGGGAGCAGCGGGAGGTGGGGTGCTTCCTTCCCGCTCCCGCCGTGCCCGGCTGCAGCTCTCCAGCTCTCTCCCCTCGCCCTCTCCAGCCCAGCTGGCCATGACTCCCTGCTCTCCCTACCTTCACTCTGTAAAGCTAGCCGCCCCCGCCCCCCACCCTCTTAGCTTACCCGTCAAGGATGCTGCTTTCCCGATAAGCCCATGACTGATAAAGGAGTCGACAGTCAATTCACAGCAATGTTGACATCTAAATCCAAGGTGAGGATATTACATATTCTGTACGGTTTTGAGATCCCCTTAAGATTCTGCGTCAAAGGAATGGACTTTGAGGGAAAAAAGAGCCGAGGCCTGGGCCGCTTCTGCAGGGGTCAGACGTCTGCAGAGATCAGAGCCTATTCCCAGGCCACAGCGACCCCCTCCCACACTGCTCCCAGACAGAAGAGTTTCTGAGGTCTTGGGGCTGGTCGGGGACTTAAGTTTGAGGTCACTCTACTGTCTTACAATATTCCATTCTTGTTTATTCCATCCTTCCTTCCGTTCCCCCATGAGGCACAGAGGCAAAGAAAATGGACTTAAACCCCATTCTGGAGCCTGTGACCCCATTCTGCGGTTGTAACCTAGGTCCCTGGACCCCGGAGGTGGTGAGGAGCCCTTCCAGATCTACGAGGCCGCACCATTTCATAACACGAATGTGTTACTCACCTCTTCAGGTGTTGATAGTTGCATAACTGCTGAGGATCAAGGGTGGGCAGAACTGCCGCTCCTTAGCACGGATTGGGGCCGTGGCACCAAAGTGCACTTACGGGGCGCCGTGTCCATCACCGTCACACGGCTACAGTAAATGCTTTGCTCAGGAATGTCCTCCATGGGCTGTAGGATTGTTAACATCGACCCTTGAGTACATGCCTTCGTCACACTCAGTTGGGCAAAATGGGAGCCACAAAAGGGTACGGAAGCCACACCCAGTGTCCGGGACTCTCCAGGAAGAGCACATGCAAGCTGAGCCATCCACCTTCTTCACGGAACGATTTGCTGAGCGTGTGATTGACAGACAAATTACTGACATTCAAACCAGCATCCTCAGACATTCTTCTTGAGGATGAACAGTAAGCCTGTCACTTCCAGGAAGAATTCAAACTTTTAAGCAAAAAATCAGAATTTTTGGAGAATTTGTATCTGCTGCGGTGAGCTTGACCACTCAAAACACTTTTCTGGTGGGGGTCAGTGGTAACGCTAGCAAATGTGAGTTTTCAGGCTGTGTAATGGAATATGTCAACATTTGACAGATCTGCAGAACCCCGTGAACCCATGCTTTCCACGGACACGCTTCCCATGTAGCCAGATCGTGTGTGGAACGAGAGGTCCAGCAAAGTGCAAGAGGGACCTGTGGGTTTTAACGTAACAGAGTAAAAGCTCATTAGTTTGGTTTTGGGTTCTGCACTGCAATAAATCTTTAAGGAGTTACTGCTTGTCGAGTTTTGGTGTAGTATTAAAGAATAATACCCATGGTCCTCCAGAAAAACGACTCAGGCGCCTCCCAATTTCCAACTACGTATCTAGGTATGGCCAGATGTTTTCCATACGCTCGGCTAACAGAACATATTGCACCAGATCGAACGCTGTAGCAGAAGAGAGAATCCAAAGATTTCCTGCTAAACTGGACAGTGAATGGACTTGAAAAATGTAAAACGATGTGAGTCTTCTCTCACTGCTTTTTTATTTTGCAAAACAGAATTGTTTTTTCTAAAATGTGTTATGTGAACATATCACAGGGTTACTTGTGTACTCATTTGTATGACTTAACGGATACAATATTTTTAAATGTTTACCAGTTTTAGTGTCAGATTCTGTAAATATCAAGAGCCATGAGCCACATAAGCAAACTCTTAGATCCTCTACAAGTTTGAAGAGTCTGAACAGAGGTTCAGAGGTTTGGCCCTGGGACAGGGCGGCAGGCGCTCACATCCGCTGAGCCTGAATGAGGGCCCGGCGATGCCCGGCAGCCACCCTTCTTCGGAGCCTCACGAAGCTCATACCGCCAGCAAACAACGTGCCAGAGATCAAGGGTCTGGCCGGAGAGTCAGGCTGCGCAAGGGGGCGACGCTGTGCTTCCATCAGTTTGGAAGCTGTGTGTCTCTGAGGAAGTTCATTCCTTCTCTGAGCCTCACCTGGAAACGGGGGTTCCGGTGGCTCCCACCTGACAAGTGTGTGTGGGAACTAAGCGGTAGTGGGGATGGTGGCGGTGAGCACATGACAAGCAGGCAAGTGGGCCAGACCCCGAGCTCAGCATTCCCAGTCCAAGCCCTCACTGTGTCGTCCGTGCAACCCCTGACCCAGCACTGTCACCCCTTCCTGTTTACAACAAGGCGGCGAGGCTACTTGTGAAGGTGAAGGAGATGGTGCCTGTCACACACAAAGACCAGAAACCGCCCGTCTCTTTATTTTTAAATTATTTTTTTAATGTTTATTCATTTAAAAAAAAATTTTTTTTTTATGTTTTATTTATTTCTAGGAGAGAGAGAGAGAGAGAGCGAGAGCGCGTGAGCAGGGAAGGGTCAGAGAGAGAGGAGTCACAGACTGAAACAGGCTCCAGGCTCTGAGCTGGCAGTCAGCACAGAGCCCGACGCGGGGCTCGAACCCACGAACCGCGAGATCATGACCTAAGCGAAAGTTGGACACTTAACCGACTAAGCCACCCAGGCGCCCCATTGCTTATTCATTTTTGAGAGACAGGGAGAGACAAAGCGTGAGCAGAGGAGGGTCAGAGAGAAAGGGAGACACAGAATCCAAAGCAGCTCCGGGCTCCGAGCTGTCAGCACAGAGCCCGACGCGGGGCTTGGACTCACAGACCACAAGATCGTGACCTGAGCCGAAGTCAGATGCTTAACTGACTGGCCCCCCCAAGTGCCCCACCCCCATGTCTCTTTTAAGCATCAGGGCCCTGCCAGACTCTTTCCCAAAGGGAAAGGATGCGCCTCGGGCAGCAAGGAGCCTCATACCCAGAGAGGGAAGAAATGCTTCTGCTTTCCTGCCTCCGTGGGCCAAAGGCTTGTTTAGAAGCCTCCGGGGGGGTGGGGGGGGACACAGCCCACTGACACTGCCCTTCCCGGATCCTTGAGAAACAGGTATTTCACGCTGTGTTTGCGCACAGGAGCCGCTAACAATCCCTGTGCTTGTCTGCCTGGCAGTTGAGTAATTTCACAAATTGGCTTTTACCGGCAAGGGAGGTGGGCGGATGTGGGAGGTGGAATATTCCGCTAGGTCTCAAGTTCAGATCTGGCCTGGCTGTCGGAGACTCCTGGGCTTCTCCAGGGAAACCGTACGCCTGTTTGGACTGGGGACCGGGGTCAATGCCTTCAGCCACCAGGTGTCCATTAAGACCTACTAGGTTCCAAGCCCCCTGTGACGTGCTGAAGGCAGAGCAGTGAGCAAGGACACAGCTCATGTCCCCAGGGGACTCTCAGTCTCGAACTAAAGAGGGATGATTACACACGCTTCAACAGACCAAGATTTAGGGTGCCAGACTCACCCCCTCCTCACCTGGTTTCTCATGGTTGAGGAATACCTACGTGAATAAGTAAATTTAGATTTTTTTAACATTTACTTATTTTTGAGAGGCAAAGTAGGGGAGGGGTAGGGAGAGAGGGAGACACAGAATCTGAAGCAGCTCCAGGCTCCGAGCTGTCAGCACAGAGCCCGATGCGGGGCTCGAACCCATGAACCGCGAGATCATGACCTGAGCCAAAGTCAGACCTTTAACCGATTGAGCCCCCCAGGCGCCCTGAATAAGCTAATTTTAAAAATACACCAGTGTATCTAAAGATGTGGATCAAAGCCACTTGGTTTTTGGTTTTGTTTTGCTGCATCTTCCTGTCATTTCCTAGAGCCGTGCTCCTCAAACCCGGGCCCTGTGACCGCCTACCTGGGTGGGCCTGGGACTCTGCGTTTCTAGCACGGTCCTAGGAGATCCCAACTGGGGGTGTTGGCTGGGGATCACACTTCAGGAAGCAAGGCTTCCTTAGAACGTCTGTTCAGTCTAGAACAGAGCCTGGCACGTAGTAGGTGCTAAACAAACACCCTGCAGTCGCTCCTGGTCCTCGGGGCCAAGATCTCGCGTCTCCCCCTTGCCGACAGGCCCTCTGCTAACTCTGCTCTCTGACCAGCGATGAACATGCCCTGAGGGCACAGACTGGCTTGAGGAGCAATGGGCCTGACTAGCAGCCACTGCCCCCCTTCCCTCCGTAACTCTCCACGTCGGTGACTTACCGACGATTGCACTTATGTGTAACCCAAAACCTCACGTGGCCATGCCAGTCCCAGCGCACCTCCCAGAATGAGGGCCAGAGGAGTGCGGTGGCCCCGTCATCATGCAGGCCTGAGCCCCGAGACCGGGCGGCCTCCGGAGCCCAGCTGGAGCACTCCCCATCCCCGCCCGGCTCTGCAGGTCAGCCCGCGACCCAGCGCAGGCTCTGTTTATTATTCTAGAGAAGCAATTTTCAAGGGGGCTGAAATACTTGTTAAAATTAAGGTAAAGAATGTAAACCACATTCACCTGATGCTTCAAAAGCCTCTTGTTCTGCAGACACCACTTTTCTGTAAGCCTCCTGCAGGACCCGATCAGCCGCCGAGGAAAATGCGGCCAGTGGCGCCCAGGACGGACAGAGGGCGGCCACGGCGTGTGGCCCGTCCCTGGGGCAGGCACAGCTGTGCCCAGGCTGGAGGCACCTGCCGGACTCCTGCAAAAACTGCCCGGAGGAACCCAGCCGATGAGCTTGACAGATGATTCAGGGAGAAAACAAAAGCCTGCAAAACCTGCGATGTGTCAGGGACCCGCTGTCCCCTGGGGGTTCACTTGGGTCTCTTAACGATCGGGGAGGCAGCCCACTCGGGGACCTCACGGCCGCGGTGCTGTCTCGGGCAAAGGTGAAGCTTCTTGACAAACGAAGACCGAAAGGCAGAGCCCGTCAGGGAGAACCCGGAGGGGCTGCTTTCTCCCACAGGACGCGGCTTCTCGTCCCCAGGACGGCTACTCCCAAGAGCTTTTTATTCTTTGCAGACGTTTCACTTAGAAAAAATAGTAACATGGGACGGCTATCTGGAGAGTGTGGCCTTGGAGGGCACCTGGGGGGACATGGAGCTGGGAGGGGCCGGGGAGGGGGCCTGGGGGGGCCTGGAGGGGCCTGGGGGGGGCCTGGGGGGCCCTGGAGGGCCTGGAAAGCCGTGTTCATGCATCCGTGGCCCCGAGCGGCTTGCCGGGGTGTGGTTCTCAGTGTGGTCCATCCACATGGGCAGAGACAGCTTCAGAAAGCCTCTCTCTGACTTCCTCTGGAGATTAGATCCATGGGGAAAATGATGGATTAAAATAAAAAAAAAAATCAACGATCTGAGCTTCTTCTCAAAGTGGGCTTGGATTCGAGTTCAGGCCACATCTTTGAAGGCTGTTGGCATTAGCACGGTGCCAGAGGACGGCGGGCGCTCGCACGGCTCGGAGGGCGGAGGAGAGTTCCGGATGCGGCGTCCCCAGCTCTCCGCTGTTCCGGAGCCTGACGTGAGCCGGCCCTGGGGCCCCTGCGACTGTGGGGACATCGTCCGTGTCACTGCTCAGGTGCAGACTAACGAGAGGCAGCAAGTGAGGCAGCGGGCGGGGTGGTCGGGACTGCAGCCAGGTGGGGGGGCGCTGAACCCCCCCCCGCTCTTGAACTGCTAGGGGGCCTCGGCCAAGCACGGAGCCTCCAATGCCCCAGGACTCCCCGCTGCGAAGGGGTGAGTATGGAGCACCTGCGAGGGACTCGGTTTCTGGGAACAGTCTGTGTTCGTGTCTGTGGTGTCGCCCCAGGTTAGAAGTAAGGTGACACATCGGACGGGGTTTGGAGAGGTTGAGGGGGTGACAGAAGGCTCCTCTTCAGCCTCCGAGCCGCACGTGTGTCCAGCAGGCCCCAGGGGCCTGAACCGGAAAGTCAGACAGCCGGGGATGCTCCCGTCGGAAGGCAGGCGGGGGCAGGTGGACTCCCCTCCTCCACCCCTGTCCTCCTCCAGCCTCGGGGGACGGGATGACGCCGCGCGCAGTGGGGGGTCCTCTTGACTCTGCACAACCCCCCCCTGCTCAAACGCTAGTCTTTTCCAGACACGCCCAGGAAGACCTTTTCACCAGCGATCTGGGCAGCTTGACAGACAAAACTAACCATCGCGCCTAAGAATCGATCCCCGGCTTGTTTCCAAAAGCGCCTCTTCTCGTGAGCACGTGGAGCCCTGCCCTCTGCTGCCCTGTTGGGCTGTGTGACAATTGCCCACGGTTTCCAGGTGATGAATGCGGATTCGAGCTTCTAGCAGCGTGGGGCCGCCGCAGGGCAGAGGGGACCCCGCGCCTTCACCCTGGGGCGCGGCGTCGCGGGACGTCGGGGGCTGAGGGCGTCGGCATGACCACCTGGAGCTGTGTGGCCAGGTGACAGGCGAGCGGGGGGGCGGGAGGGGGGCGGCCGCCCTCACGGAGGGCTAGGAGAGACGAGACGCCAGGCGTTTGGTTGCAGGCCGGCACATTCCTCCTTCTGAATCTCACAGCAGAGCTCCGAGGCCAGGGCTTAGCAAATGGAGGGTAATTTAGGACGGTGGGTGGTCCGGCAATCGCCAGGCAATTAGATAAGAGGCAGCCGTCCCCTCCACAGGCCGCAGACATGCGCATTCGTCCAGCCGCTGGGGGTGGGGGCTCAGTGCCGTGCACTCCTCACCTTCGGAAGCCATGCCGGGTCTGCGGGTCGGGGCCTCGGACATGCCGAGCTCGCGTTCGCTGCTCGAGGTGGGAAATGGCAAGTGGGCTTCCAGAAGTCACCGCGGCGTGTCCTTCAAGGGCTGGAGGCGGGGAGACCCTCCTGACCCCCAGTCCCTACACCCGGGTCTGACGGCCCTTCCCACTGCCTCCACCATGTGTTAGGGTTTGTGAGAACTGCAGTTTGGGGCGCTTTAACTTCTGTGGGGGGAGAGGAGCGGGGTGGGGTCAGTCTTGAAGGGTCTTACGCAATCTGGCGTCTGAAGGAGGGGTCGCATGCTCCTGGCACCACGCTCAGTCGGAGCCCAACAGCACAGGCACCCGTGCTGGGGCTGGTCCAGGGCAGACAGCTCCACTGTAGTCTAATCAAGAGCAGGGAGGGGTTATAGGGGCGTCTGGGTGGCTCCGTCGGTTCAGTGCCCGACTTCGGCTCAGGTCATGATCTCACAGTTCGTGAGTCTGAGCCCCGTGTCGGGCTCTGTGCTGACAGCTTGGAGCCTGGAGCCTGTTTTGGATTCCGTGTCTCCCTCTCTCTCTGCCCCTCCCCTGCTCATACTCTGTATCTCTCCCTAAAATGAATATACATTAAAAAAATTCTTTTAAAAAAAAGCAGGGAGGGGTCGGTGGGGTGCAGGGGGGAGACAGGACACCTCCAGGTGCCCTCAGCGGATGCTGTGCCCACATCAGCGGGTAAGAGGACACCATCCAGGTGCTGATGAGGCCACTGTTAATTTTTCAAAAATGCTTATTTATTTATGTTGAGAGCTTGTAAGCAGGGGAGGGGCAGAGAGAGAGGGAGAGAAAAAATCCCAAGCAGGCTCCGCACTGTCAACACAGAGCCGGACACGGAACTCGAACCCACGAACCGCGAGATCATGACCTGAGTTGAGAGCAAGAGTCCGACGCTCAGCCGCCTGAACCCCCCAGGCGCCCCTAACCCGACCGCTTTAAACACTCCTCTGGGGTGATTCTTGAGTAGGGCTGTCAGATTTAGCAAATAAAAATACAAGACGCCCAGTTCGATGGGGACTTAGAGAGCCAGCTGTATTTGTTTCCTGGGGCGGCTGTAAGGAGGCATCACACATGGGGGCTTGAAGCACCGGAAATCTATTCTCTCCTGGCTCTGAAGGCCAGAACCAGAATCATGGTGGAGGGTCCTTCCTGCCTGGCCCGGCTCCCGGGGGCTCCTGGCGTTTCCGGGGGTGCCTCGGCTTGTGTGTGCGTCCCTTCAGTCTGCCTCCGTGGTCACACGCGCCGCCCCAATGTTCTCTGTGTCCTCATGTGCTGCTCTTAGAAGGACACCAGACCCTGGATTTATGGCCCACCCTCATCCGGTGCGACCTCATCCTAGCTCACTTCATTTGTGAAGACCCCATTTCCAAGTGGAGTCACATTCCGCGGGTCCAGGGGGATGTTACTGAACCCACAACGGCAATGAATGTTTATCTAGTTGCATGGGACATATTTTATGGTAAAATTGGTCATTAAAAAAAATTTTTTTAATGTTTATGTATTTTTGAGAGAGACAGAGACAGAACACGAGTCAGGGAGGAGCAGAGAGAAAGGGAGACACAGAATCCGAAGCAGCTCCAGGCTGTGAGCTGTCGGCACAGAGCCCGACGCGGGGCTCGAACCCACACACCGGGAGATCACGACCTGAGCTGAAGTCAGAGGCTTAACTGACAGAGCTGCCCAGGCGCCCCTGGTCATTTTTTATTTGCAGTGAAACTATCGCAGAGGATAAGCTTCTCTCAAAGTTACTCATTTTTATCTGAAATTCCAATGTTACGTGGGACATACTTCTACTAAAAGTGATTCCTATCCGACCTGGCGGCCCCGTCCCTGAGTCCCAGGGCGTCTGTGTCCTGCCGCTTCGGAAGAGCTGCTGCCCCTTGGCCCCCTGCCTTCCCGGGAGGGAGCCCGGTCCCCCCACCCCCTCCAGCCCCACCTGCATGGGGAGGGGCAGCTCAGAGGCTGGAAGCTGACTGAGCTGTTCTCCCCTTCCTGGATGGGGGAAGGGAAGGAAATGCTTTAGTGAGGTTGCAAAGCAGCAAAGAAAGGTCAGTGGGTGACTGCTTTCCTTCTCTCCAGCAGCGCGGGGCTGAGCCTGCCGCCTGCGCAGAGGCTGAACTGGCAGCGCCAAACCCCCCGCAGGGGCCGCGGGCCAGACCCGCAGGACGGGGGCCGCCTCCTTCTGAGTTCAGCAAACCTACGAAGCCGCACTTGCTACCGCGAGAGGATGCAGACACCCAGAGCCGTGAACCTGACCCGCGCAGCCCGGCCGCACAGCACCCGGAACGGGGTCCGTGTGGTCAGCGTGTCCCGCTCTGCACCCAGCCCCATGTCGGCGCCGCCTGCTTCTGCTCTCACAACCACCTGGTAGGTTCCCTGAGGCTTCGTGGTCCCTGTTTGCACCCGGGGGCGCTCAGAGAGGTCGGACAAACCCCCAAGGTCACACAGTCAGTAAGCGAAGGCGTGGGATTTGAAACTACTACCCCGCACGTGACTCAGAGCCCACATACACTCGTAAACCCGGGCTCTGAGACTGTCCGCCAACCTGGTCCACGAGTGGGTGAGCACTTGGCCAAGTGCTCGAGGCCGTGCAAGCTTCAAGGGATGCACAGTCCTGGGGCCTCTCGAGTCTCTGTTCTGTTTGTACATGGTGGGGGCTGCCAGGGCGGAGGAGGAACGCGGTAAACGTGGAAGAGTGCGCGTGCATGTGTGCGTGAGTGTAGGAGTGTGTGCATACACACGGGTGAGTGTGTATGTGGCTGTGAGTGTGCACGCGTCTGGATATGGTTGTGTGCACGTGCGTCTATGTGTGTGCACCTGTGAGTGTATGTGTGTGCGTGTGTGCTACCCTAAATGGACAAGCCAGAGAAACTCTCTGATAACACTTTGGAAGCCATCTACCAGTGAGGGGTGAACGATGTTGGTGTCTGATGGGAGAATGTTGGAGGAGGGGAGGAGCAAGTGCCAAGGTCCTGTGGCAGGATTGGGATTGCTATGCTGGGGGCTCAGCATGGACGCAGTGTGGCTGGAACTGCATTTATAGCTCATGGCGTCAGGCTTTTTGGACAGTGGCTTTGCGTATCCCGTCAGAAGTCCCTGGGGAGGCCGGGCATAGCCTGGGGGCCAGCCTGGTTGCACTGACTGGGTGGATCTTGACCTTCTAGGCCAGTAGAGGGAGAAGGTTCAGTCAGTGGTGCAGAGACTGGGGTGGGAACCCCAGAGACGCCCGGTACGCGAGCCAGGGGCCACAGAGTCTGTTCTCGCAGATTCCAGCTCTTCGTGGGGGCACCAAACACGTTATCAGACATTGAAACTGTACTGCCAGTTCATCTGTACTGAAAAACGTCCCCGTATCTGTGACGGGCTCTCCACGGCAGTCCTCGCTGACTCCTAATCTTCACAAGCTGCTAGGACAAGCCTTCGCTCACACGCGGTTCGGCTGGCTGGGCCCCAGCGAGGTCGTGGGTAGAGAGCATCTCCGCTTCTGGGCACGGGAATAAAAAATGAGCAGCGGGGGTGCGAGGGGGCAGGTGGACGGAGAAAGGCCAGAGGGCCAGCTCCGGGACAGGCTGGCGTTTGGACGGAGTGTCCGTCCCCAGTGTCACACACATCTGTGGACCGAGGAACACTGGAGCCTGTCATTGAGGCTGGAAGTTAAAATCCGAGTGTACGGAGCGGGGCCGTGCGGTGGGCCGTGTGTCCTGAGGTCCCAGGCTCTGCAGTGAGACGGTCCAGGAGCAGAGCTGCGGCTCGGGCCGTGGGGCCCCGAGTCACGCTGGCGGGCGCACGGGGAGAGCAGGGGTGCGGGGCCCCGGCGTGGCTTTGGGGAGCGAGGAAGGGAGTAGTGGAGGGTGACACAGCAGACAGCGGGGGGCCCTGGGACGCCCCGGCTAACGGGAAGGGAGAGGCTCGAAGTGCTCCTGGCTCCCGGGGAGAAGGCGGGAGGCGCCGCCGGGTGAGCGGTGGGCACATTCAGGGCGCCCCGCACAGGAGCCAGGTGGGCCGGAAGTGCCCCCCGCGCATCAGGAGGCCACGGACAACACGACACGGCCGGACTGTGTTCCCGGAGAGCACGCGCCGGGGCAGATGACCCACCGGCTCTCCCGTGTTCCGAGCGAAAGAAAATGGGACAGGGATTAGCAAGTCCAGGCAAAAGCTGCCGGACGGCGACAGACAGGTCCCGTCCCCGAGTCCACGTGGGGCGCGGGGCAATCGCTGCACGAAACCCAGCTAAAAACAAGAAACTTAAACAATAAAAGGAGCGCGGAGAGACTGTTATAAACGATTGCAGAAAAATTGAAATCCGTCCGAATACGGGACTAAGCACGCTCGGGGCCGTTGTTGCCGAGGAGGGTGCATGTGGAACAGACGCTGAACAGGGGACCCCGCACGCGGAGCCCTGCTCTTTCAGGCCTGCCCTGGGGCACAGCCCCAGGCTGTCAGCGCCCCGCGGGGCCCCCTCTTTCCAACGGGAAGGTCACAAAGCACCGCCTTAAGGGTGCAGCGGACGGAAACTCTGCCTCTGGGCTCCTTTATCAGCCTAGAGTGGCTTCTAGAAATTAACTTCTTGTGGTAAAGAACTATTCCAGCAATTCCCTCCATCTTACTTTACACTGTTTTCCAATCAAATTCAAGTAACGCGAATACAGTTTAATTTAAAAACAGCAAGAATGGCATTACTTGAGGGCATCAGCTTGTCTCTCTCTCCAGCCTTCTGCTTGCGTGTTTGTGCGGGAGGATGTCGGGAAAGCCAGCCATGCTCATATTATTTTGGATTTAATGTGTTTGGGGCAATCAGTTCCTTTCTTAGGAATTTCTGCTTAAATTTCTTTCTTTTTTAAAGTTTATTTATTTATTTTGAGAGAGACAGAGACAGCACGAGTTGGGGAGGGGCAGGGAGGGGAGAGAGAGAGAGTCCCAAGCAGGCTCCAAGCTGCTGGTGCAGAGCCTGACCTGAGCCAAAACCAAGAGTCAGATGCTCCACCGACTGAGCCCCCCAGGCACCCCTTAAATTCCTTTTAAAAAAGCGACCATGAGTGATGTTTATAAAATAGCAATGAATCAATACTTAAGAAGATGCCGCTGACACGTTTTTTTACAGAAAAGAATCACAATGAAGTGTATATTGCAGCCCCCCGAAAGATAAGTCCAAATTAATTAATCATAGGAAGTAAGTCCATCATTAGGCAGAAAATGCTGAGTCGCAAAACTGATGTGCATTTGAATAATCGGGAGTCTGGCCTACAGGGAAGTGCAGAGGTCAAAATGATTCTCTTTTCTGCTTTTGAATTTGTTCATTTATTCAGCAAAGCGTCTGAGTACCTACTCTGTGCTGGGCACACTGGTCCCTACAGGTGAGTCTCAGTGTGACGCTTACACAAAACAGAAAAGAGAGCAGAAACCACGAAAGCCGAAAGGAAGCTTCCAGAAAGTGTCCTTCTGCAAAGAAGGTTATGGTTGGGATTGCCATGAGTACTCCCGCCCCGAATTTTTGTAAGAGGCAACATCTTCCAGAAAGTACACCGAGAAGGAAGCAGAAACACCCCGGCATGAGAGTGCAAGCACGAAGCACCCGTGTGCCTCTCCTGGGCTGACGGAGCAGATACACAACAAAAGCGTGTTAGCCCAGATCACACGGCTGCCTCCTCCTTCCTGGGACGAGATCTTCGTTTCGACCTTGGCCTTCCTGGGGAGGCTACTTGCAGCCCGGCCCTGGCGCCCGCCTCCAAGCTGCTGTAGCCCGGCCCTGGGGCCGCCTGCCCTTAGGGGGCCCGGCCACGCTGCAGTGGCCCCTTTCAGTTCCCGGGCCTTAGTCCACACCCCGAATTATTCTCTGGATGGAGCCCCTTCATGCTGAGAGGCTGGGAGGAAGCCGGACTCCGGGGGCTGCACTGTCTGCCCTGTGAGTGGCCAGAGCCCCGTCCGATCCAGAAGCCCCGGAAAGCAAGCCGTGAGCGCTGAGCCCTGAGCACTGGGGAAGTGTCCAGAAAGCCTCTCTTACTTCCGCCGCCTTCGGATGGCCGTCGGGGCTCTGGCTGCAGCCTCCTTGGGACTGTGGACATCCCGGCCCCGAGGCCTCGCCGGCACCTCCCTGCGGCCCACAGACGAGGTGGGTGGAGGATGGGCAGCCGCCCCAGTCTGACATGAGTCCCCAGAATCGCTCTGAATCAACGCGCAGAGTTCGCCTTCCCAAACCAGGCCTCATCCCTGCATCTGTGACATATGGTCACCGAACAAATGGCCCCGTCTTCCATCTGGAAGGGTATCGTCAGAGGTGGCGGGAGCTGGGAACCGTCACGGCAAAGACCGAGGCTGTGCTTGGGGACCAGGTGGCATTCACGGCGGTTCATAGGCTTTGCTCTCTTACTAGGGGCTGAGTCTGTCCCTGAGCGCCCGCCTCCCTGCGGGAAATGGGGCGGGAAGGGGAGGAAGCCTGACGCGGTCACCGCCACCAAGAACAGGGCTCGCCGACAACGTCAGCCTTTGCTTCGACGGTCACCGTGACCTTGACAGAGCGCGGGCCAGACGCAGGCGGGCCAGTCAGCGTGGTGGCGAAACGAGAGCCAAGGAAACGAAACGAAACGACGTTAAAGGTCACACGTGTGAGTCCGGCCGCACGCTCTCCTGCTGTAGAGGTGGCTGAGAGAGAAGAGAAGTGGCTGGGGTGGGGGCAGGTCGGGTCCAGCGCGGGACAGCGGGGACCCCGGGCCGGGCGTGGGCGGCCGCTGGGACAGTTCCTGCTGCAGAGGCTTATGGAAGTAGTGTTCGTTTCCTGCGATTCACGGCACCCGCCGACTCTTCTGGGCCAGGGTCCTTGGGTCTGGGAGACCCTGCCCACGAGGAGGAGTGGGGCCGGCACTCACGGACGGGGTCGGGGTCACCGGAGCCCGCAGAGCGCCGCTCGGGAGAGAGACGGTGAAGACGGCGGGCTGTTCAGATGCGGGACCGTCTTTCTGTGATTTATGACTCAGGCGAACAGCCCGTTAACGCAGCAGCAGCCCCACGTCTATTCATAGCTTCCTGGGGGCCCGCCACGCGCTGGAAGTGGCTTTGAACTGTTTCCTGTGGTTTCCCCCACCCTGCGGGGGCGGGGCTTCTATTTCTGGAGAGTGTCCCTGACGGTCGAGGCCCAGGCCGCCCCTGGATGCGATGTGGGGGCTGTGGGTGACCAGGCAGACTGAGTGAGCCCTCCGTTCAGACGGGCGCTCGTGAAGCCACCACTTCCTTCTGAAGGCTGGTGCCAGGACACTTCGCCAGAGAGCGCGTCGCCGTGTTGGAGAGCTGGCGGCCTCCCCCACGAGGCCCCCCCACGAGTGCCCATCGCTGTCGTTGGCATTTATCCGGTGCCTTCCCGGGACACGACCCCGTGTTGCGCGTTTTCCAGACAGGCCCCGTTTCAGATACTCTGTTCTCATACAGCGGTGGGTCCTCTGGGCAACGTGCCCCCGCTCGAGGGGCGTGGGAGGCGGTCCAGGCGACACCCGCCGGGGAGCAGGTGGGCGAGGCGGGAAGGCAGGGGCTGAGGCCGCGGATGAGAAGAGGCCAGGGCGCCAGGGACCGCGCCGACGAGGGATCTGCCGAGAGCCGGGCTGGAGAGGGCCCCGCCGGGCGGGTTTTCTTCACCCGTAGCGGCCACTTCTCTTGGTTCTGACCCCGTCACAGACACACGTGCTCACAGCTCTGTGCTCACGTGGCGCCCCCCTTGGTGCGAAGCCCGGTGCCGAATGTTCCAGATTCCTGTTCCTTTCTCTCTCTCGCTTTGCTCTCCATTTGAAGTTCACACTCGGCATCTCATGTTGTCCTAAGCGTGCCCTCGCCCAGTGTCACCCGCTCCCACCAGGGATGCCGCCAGCCGAACGGCTGGAGTGAGGAAGACTGGCCATCGCAGGTGCTGGCAGATGTGGGAGCAGTGGGGATGCTCGTGCGACACCCACCTCGTCCCTGTCTTATGGGGTCAGGCCGGGCATCGGGGCAGGGGCCCTGCGGTGCGGCTCGGAGCTCAGAGCGGCCGCTAGGAGCCTGGTGACGGCCGCACGGCCTCATGTGCATCCCCTCAGGCACCCTCTACATCCACCTATGAACCAAACATGACTTTCTCGGCCTCTCCAGATGGGGAAACTGAGGCACGGGAGGGGTGTGAGCTGTGCAGGAGTGGGGCCAGAGTGTAGAGGAGGGGGTGGGAGAGCCCCAGACAGCCTGCATGCTGCAGGAGGTTCTGCCGCGGGGAAAACGCCCACCCGGACTATATCCGTCTGTTTCCAGGGTCCCCCGAGGGCCTTCTCAGCGTGTGCAGCGATGGGAGCCGGGCTCAGGGCCCCCCTGGCCAGCAGAAGGCCAGGAACGAGCTCAGCTCACCTGCAGCCCCCTGGGCCCAGACATGACGAGCTGCTCACCGCCTGGGGCTTTCTGGGCACATCCTGCCAGCATATCTCACAAGCACACACTGGGGCGAGGGCTCGTGGCCCACACGCGTGCACTCACACACGCACACATGCACATGCGTGTGCACACATGCACTCACACGCACACACACGCACACGCGTGAGCAGCGGGGTGTATCAGAGCCCCCGGAGACCAGGCTTTTTCTCCCAGAGCAGACGGAGCCGCGATGTGTAGCGCTCGGCCCAGAGGGAGGAGAGGGCCGCGGCTGAGCTGTATTAGCCAAAACCAACCCCGATTTACTTTTCCGGGCCTGAAAGTAGTAATACGTTTTCGGTCTTGAGAAGTGCTGTTCGTTGGGGAAAAGGCACCTGAGGAACGCCGACCACGGCTGCGACCCTCCCGGGGGCCCGGCCCCGGCCTCTGGGACCCGGGACGACAGCAGAGCCCTCGCTCATGCCCGCGGCTGCCGCTCCCGCCCGCCTGCCCTGACCCCCGGGCGGCTTTCCGCTTCGACAGAACACGGCAAAAACACGCCTGGCTCTGCGAGCAGGTGGCGACGGGGAAGGCGGGTCTGAAAGGGGTCACTGAAAGTGCACTTTGGGGACCCTCTGAGGAAGGAAGCGCCCCAGGAACGCACACGGAAAACGCGCACCAAGGCGGCCGAACTGGAAGACACCCAGCTGAGTAAGCAGTTAGGAGAGAAGACTTCCAGTGGGTTTCCGTGGGGCCCAGTCACGACGAGCTCCAAGTCACCTCTCAGTGTCTGACAGGAGGAAGGTCTGTCCTTGCCCTACATCCTGGTCTGTTTGTGCTGCGTCTCTTACAGTCATGCAATTCCCTTTCCCGCTGACACACCTTTAACCCTCCTGTCCACCCACCTGCTGTGAACTTGTGAGCTCTCAGCATCCCTGCACTACCAAAACCTGTTCCAAAAATCCTATGTCAGTCATTTACACGCTAGTATAAATAGCAGTGGAAGCACCTCTTCTCTGGGCTGGCAGTGACACTTATGCCCCAACCCATTGGGTGCTTGAGCTGACAGCGGGGCTGCGGGCCACTCCATTTACAGCTGGCACTGCTCCTGCCTGAGATACATGCAAACATTCTTCTAGTTATGTACTCATCCTGGGTACGTGTGCGCACCCGCGTGGGGATGCTGGAGATTCTGGGTCCAGGGCTTTGCAACTATTACACGGCCATGCTACAAACAGGCACCTTTCTTTTTTGTTCTATTTTTTTATATTTTTTTATTTATTTCTAGGAGAGAGAGAGACAGCGTGAGCAGGGGAGGGTCAGAGAGAGAGGAAGACACAGACTCTGAAATAGGCTCCAGGCTCTGAGCTGTCAGCACAGAGCCTGACGCGGGGGTCGAACCCACGAACCGCGAGATCATGACCTAAGCGAAAGTCGGACGCTTAACCGACTGAGCCACCCAGGCCGCCCTAGGCACCTTTCTTTTTTAAATGGCAGTGGGCACCAGCTCAAAGATGTCTGCTAAACCTCTGGTTCACTCTGCGGACTCACTCGGTGGGAATCATAAACCCAAATGCCAACACGCGCTGACCCACATGACCTCCTCAGGGTCATTTTAGTTCTTGTGTGAACGGACAACGGACACGCAGCCAGATTTTCTGTCTCCAGCTGTTATCACCCACGCCAGCAGCTCTAACCCGGCATTCGGGGCCCCCGGAGGGTCAGTGGCGATAGATTACCGAGGACAGGGGACGTGGTCCCAGATCGGCCCGTTTTCTATTTTGTAAGCAGGGAAAGACAGTCATGCTGTGCAGCAGGGGGAGGGACACGAAGCCTCGGAGGGAGCTGTCTGCGTTGTGGCCGAGTACGGGGTCCCCACGAGGTGGGAGCAGACAGGAGGCTGCCCGGCGGACGGGCACCCTGGGCCTGCGGCTCGCTCTGCCCCCAACCAGCTTTGCCACCTGTCTTCTCATCTGTGACAAGAAGGTGCTGGTTTTGGCCAGAGCGGCCGCTGGAAGGCGCACGCGGCCCTGGGCCGGCAGCCACCCCAGGCGCTGTCCGTTGGTCACCACGGCTCTCCGAGCCCTTCTCTGCCTGGCTCTCCGGAGGCACCAGCAGTCACTGGAGACCTGGCTGCACACGCACGGGTCTCGCCCGCATGTGGGTGCTTCCTGACGGTGCCACAGGCAGATTCCCGTCCGGGCCCAGCGATGGTTCTTGGTCAAGCCGGCGAATCACGAGCCAGTGAGCGACGGGTCACCTGTGGGCTGGGTGCGTAACGGCTGCAGGAAGCTCCATGGCTCCTTTCCCGGGACAGGGTGCTTGGGCAGTCAAGACGGCGGCCACTTGCCGCTCGCCCACAGTGGATGGGCCCCGTGAACAAGGAAGGGGACTTGACCCCTCTTCTCCTGCAAAGGCCATCGTGGGTCATGGGGCTTGTGCTTCCAAGGCTGGGTCTGAAAATTTGGCCATCTCGCCCCATCCAGAGTTGTCCCTTGGGGTCTGTCACTCTGACCCCAAACCAAACGGTTCATTGTAAGGACTCCTGTGATGTCAGCTGTCGGATCTGTTCGTCCTTTAGGACTGATCTTCCCTTCTAGTCAAGAGGCGCGGAAGCCAACGTCCAGACAGGGTCCCGCGCCCTTCGGGCCGGGATACGGAGAGCGCTCTGCGTTCATCTCTGTGTGCACGACACTCTCCACTTAGATAAACAATTGGTCATACCATTTTTCCTTAAAAATGGGTGGTCCAGGACTGTCAAGGATCTCTGTTTAATTCCTAACTCTTTCCTCTAGACAGCGGCTAAAGCAATGTCTAAAGAGACAGGAAAGGAATGGTGTGTAATACCAACTAATGGGAGTCTCCCCAAGGAGCCAGGTTTCCTCCGGGGGAGGCGTGGGGTTCACTCGGCACCGGCGTGTGCACAGAGCTGGCCGGGCTCCAGGGACAGGGAGGAGCGGCCCTCCCTCGAGGGCGTCCCCGTCTAGGGGATGGAGTGAGGGGTGGTGAGGTGGAGCCGCCGGTCTCCAGGTTCCTGGTTAAAAAGCCAAAATCCCGATGGGAGGAGCTTGGGGAGAGCCCATGTCTCATGGGGGCTTGGCCCTTTGGGGTCTTCATAGCCCAGGTCGCCCACCGTGTGAAAGCCTGGGCTGGACATTTAACTGGACAGGCTGAAAATTCATTTGCAGAACTGGCATCTTCCTCCATTCTCCCCAAACCCAGGGAGCAGCGATGGGGGTCGTTCTTGCTGTGCGCTCAGCCGCGTGGGTGCCTGGTGCCTTCTGGGGACCCACTAACCGCTGGCTACTGCCACCCACCTCTGCCACCTCCACAGGAAAGGGTGCCCTCCACACTTCATCCCTGCCACGCTCTGCTCAGGAAGTCCACGTGAAGACTCACCCTTTGAGAGAACACCGGGCGCTGGGAGGCTCTCAGGAGCCCAGCAGCCTTTGCAGGTGCGGGAGCCCCGTCCTTGACACCCACCCCAGGCCAGGACACTTGTGAATGTGCTCAGAGGCGTCGAAGAAGATAATGATTGAAGATGCCTATCTTTCTCTCTCTTTTTTCTTACCACGTACATTTTTATTTTAAAATGAATATACCATAAAAATAATTTTTGAGGGGCACCTGGGGGGCTCAGTTGGTTAAGCATCCAACTTCGGCTTGGGTCAGATCTCACGGTTCGTGGGTTCGAGCCCCACGTCGGGCTCTGTGCTGACAGCTCAGAGCCTGGAGTCTGTTTCAGATTCTGTGTCTCCCTCTCTCTCTCTGACCCTCCCCTGCTCACACTATCTCTCTCTCTGTCTCTCTCAGAAAAAAAAAAATAAAAAAAATTTTTTTTGAAATTTCTTTTATAATAATTAGTGAATTCAGTCGTGCAGAAGAGGACAGCCAGTGTTGGCTTTGCACAATGCCGGGCTCACGGCGCTTGCACATATACCGGTGGGCAGGTGCATTGGAGAGCATGGACCACGCAGAGCCCCGACGGCCCTACGGACGGATGTGCCAAACCCTTCTCTGCCACTTTGCGGATCTGTGGATGCTTTCACGCTGGAATGGGATCACTGGCAATTTTTGGTCCATCCTTTGCCCTTCTCTGTTTGTTTTTTCTTGTTTGTTTCCTCCTCCAAATTCTGTATATGGAACACACAATCCTATTTCACGGCTAAAATCATAAAGCTTCTTCAGCTCTGTTCCCGACACTTCCAGACTCATGATTTCACTTCCACCGCACGCTTGCGACATACGCGGGATTGGTACTATTTCACAGTGGAGGACAGAGGCTCAGAGAGGTGATGTGACCTGCGCAGGGTCACACAGCTCCTGAGGGGATGAGCTGGAACGGGAACTTGGTGTTTTTTCCAGCGGGACCACTTCTCACATGGAAACCCAACCATCTCCCCCAACTTTTCTTCACTTAAGGGACGGAAGGTTCTTAGGGAAATCTTCCTGTTAAGAGATGCATCTTTAAAACAAAGGTGCGTGCCACCAGCCGAAAGCAGCAGTTTTCTTGAGGATTTAAGGGGTAAGAATTCACGCTCCTCGAGAGAGAGGATCCGGAAAACAAACTGTTAGCCCTTCCTCCTTCTCCCTCAGCTTAAAAATAAATACATTTTGGCCGTGTTTATGTTAAAAGCATGTGAAGAGAGAAGTTTGCTAGGTGTGGGTAATTTATACAATCTGTAACTACAAAGTCATTTCTATTTATTTGTTTTGAAGGGTCTAACCTGGTCCTCTCCCTACACACCCCTCCAGTGGCCGCAGAGAGGAGCGTGAGCCATGCAGCCGTGGTCACGGAAAACGGGAACCAGACACCCGTGGCAGAAGTCGCGCCCTTGGAGTGCTCTGACCTGCCCTGTGTGGCCCGCGGGGGCTCCAGCCAACACGCCCGCGCCTCTCGAACGGCACCACGTGGATGATCGGTCCGGTGAAGTTGCTAAAAAAACACAGGTGCGCACGTGCAGGTTTGGTGTGAGGCCCGGGGCCCTGGTGTGAGGCAACAGGGACTGGCCGGGCCTCGGAGCCTGCTTCTCGGCTCCGGCCGCACGTGTGAAGCTCTGGGCTTTTGGAGTCCCGGCGCCTGAGTCCAGAACAGAGCAACTGAGTCAGAGATGCCAGGTGGGGCCCAGGTGGCTCCGAGGTCGCAAGGCTGGGACTCTGCCTACGGGGCTTGGAATACCTGTGTCTCCGCTTCAGAGCGGCCATCTTGGCCCCGGGCCCCGGAGCCCTCTGGCGGCTGTGCCACCACTCGGCGCGGGCGGCCTGCACTAGGTCCTATGGTCTGCTCATCACGCCCTTCCCTCCGTGCCAGGGCTCCCGGGGGGTGGAGTGTACTTCTCTGCCCCGTTGGCGATGACGATGGCCTTGGGCCTTGCGTTGGTCGGCGGGGCAGAAATGACACAGTGCGAGTTCCCAACCAAGACCTCGAGAGGCGTCCGCGATGCCTACTCACCCCAGCCTTCTGCTCCCCTTCCCGGGAAAAGCATGCCGCACGGCAGCTGGTCTTGGAAGGAAAAGCGGTGGAGCGGGTCTAAACCTGGCCCCTCGGAGCCACACTGACTCAGAGACCAGTGAGGGGCACAGAGTTGTTTCTGGAGGCCTCTGCGCTCCCCGGGATGTTTGTTACGCAGCAGCATCACAGCACGTCCTGACTAGAGTGTCCTTGAGGTAACGAGAGCTGCAGCGGGGTATGTAGAGCACTTACTCATGAATGTGAGCGTTATTAACGCCTACTTGGGACGCGGCAGTCAGGTGCAGTTTCCTTGGAGCCCACCCCCCCTCCTCCCTTCCTGCGCCGGGCTCTGCGGCTCACCCCCCTCCCCGGCCTCCAGTGCGAGGCACCCGCTCCCCAACTCAGGAGCACGTTTGCAGAGCCTCCGCTGCAAACAGAAAAGCCCTTGCCTCTGTGAATGGGGTGTTCAGCCTTATCTCGAATTCTCCTGGTGTGGCCGGTGGCTGTGTCGGCGGAGCTCTCTGAAAGGTGTTTGGTGGTACGAGCGAGGAAGAAAAAGAGACATGGGAAGGAAACAGGTTCGACTTTGTTGAGAAGTGTTCCAGGTTTCAGAGGACACTTGGAGGCCGGTGCTGGCCATGGGCTTGACGCGGGTGCGAGACTGCGCGAGAAGGAGCCGCTGTCCCCGGGGGGGCGCCTGAGGGCCCCACCCGCCTGCTCCCGTGGGCCTGCACGCAGACACGACCTCAGCCACCCAGGGTCCCTGGAGGGCGGCCTGATCACCCTGCGGACACCTTATCGGGCTGCGGTGGGGCCCGTGCTGTGTGCCCTTCGCTGGTGCACAAGGTTGGCTGTCAGGACTGGGCAGACGCACATGGAAGAACCGTTTCCGCCCGGGAAGGTGGGAACTCATCCCAGGGAACCGGGCGGTAGAAGAAGGGTGAATGGAATGAATTGTGTAGCGGGAAAATCAACCCAACCCGGGTGTCAAGCAAGACGTTTGCACCGGAGAAAAGGCCAGGCCGCCGCGTGCGTCAGACGAAGTGGCTGGGAAAAACACAGGCAATCTGTCACCCCCCTGCGCAGTGCCGGGCGGCCGGGTGGGGCCGGGGGCTGGGAGTGGGCAGGCGCTGCGACGGGGCGGCTGTTACAGCCATGGCAGGTGGGACAAAGACCCCCCACGGGGGTCAGGCGCTGTGAGAGGCTCACTCGTTTAAAGGAGGGGCTTCGGGGCGCCTGGGTGGCTCAGTCGGTTAAGCGTCCGACTTTCGCTCAGGTCATGATCTCGCGGTTCGTGGGTTCGAGCCCTGCATCGGGCTCTGTGCTGACTGCCAGCTCAGAGCCTGGAGCCTGTTTCAGTCTGTGACTCCTCTCTCTCTGACCCTCCCCTGCTCACGCTGTCTCTCTCTCTCTCTCTCTCTCTCCTAGAAATACATAAAACATTAAAAAAAAATAAAGGAGGGGCTTCAACCATCACTTGTGACCTGTGATAATAAAAGGCACACGGCCGCCTGTACCGCCCGTCCCCACCGCCGCCCCTTCTCCTTCCCCACGCGGAGCCAGCGCCTCGCACAGACGTTCCACACGCGCTGAAATCCTGCCCCAACTGAGAAAACAAAACACGGGGAACAAAACATGGGAAAACTGTCGCCCTTTCCATACCCCCAGGCCCTCAGCCCGCACCAGTGGCGTCTTGGTCGCCCTTGGGCCCTCCGGGTTTGCTCGGGAGGAGGTGCTTCAGGGCAGGAGGCTGGGGAGGTGGGGCCCCGTCTCGACTCTGCGGCGCGCCCATCGACACCGCGGCTTCCCCCGGCCCCACAGACCCCACGGTCCGTGGACACACGCTGAACAGAAGGACTTAGGCTGACGCATTCTTCACCACAAGTGGTTGCTCCTTGAAGTGCCGTGTGGCCGGAGGGAAACTGAGTCAAGGAATGCTAATTACCCCTGGTACCATTGTATCTGGTCACGGATTGGCCCTTACAGTGGTGGCTGCTTAAGGCTAATTCCACCCCAGAGAGGAGGCGTGGCGTCCCTGCGTTTCCCAGGATTTGTCCAGAAGTGGAGCCCGAGGAACCCTCCCCTGCCCCGTTTCAGTTGATTCAAGCCCTGCACAAACCGTCTCCCCCAAGAGGTGAGACTCCCTGGACTTTGCTTCATCCTCCAGAGCCGCGGAAAAGAGGGTGCGGTCTTCCCTGGAAAAGGCCAATTTCCTCATGTTTCCTTCTGGGTGCGCATATGCCCTGTGTGCCGGCGAGGCCTGGGGGCCCTGCTCCACTAGCTAGAGGCGGCCGTGGCGGGAAAGGGGCCCCCCCACGGGGAACGAAGGGGCTGGAGCAGAGGCTGGGGCTGCGGGGGGCCACCCCGCGGGATGGACTCCTAGTGGCTGAGCTGGGAACTGCAGCCAGCCCCGGGGGACCCCCAGGGGAGGGCAGAGGGCCCCTGGGGGAGAGGCCTCTCTCTCCTCCCGCTGGGATTTTATGAATGCAGTCGTCTCTGTTTGAATTTCCTCATGTAAACAAGTGAACAAGACAAAAATTCAAAACACCTGGTAGCTCGAAACGTCCTCATTAAAAGGAGAAATCCCGCTAATAAAGACGCGAGCAGGGAAGATGAAGTCCAGATGAGCTGCAGCCGCGGTTCCAGGGACAGACTCGCACCCCTTTCTTCTCCTCGGGATGGGAAAGGGAGGCTCCCCCAGCTTCACGTCGGGATGCAGATTTTCATCCTTGTTACCCGAGGCGGGATCGCCCTTATCGCTGTAACAACATGTGCCCGGCCTCCTGCGGATCTGTGCATGTGGCGAGCACATTGTCGGGACCAGAAGGGGCGTCATCGCCCGGACAGGGAGGGGACGCTCCGCGGGGCCGGACAGGGGGACGAGGCGGCCAGGACTCGTGGTTGGGAGCCCCCCGGACCGTGGGCCTCAGGACTGGGACGGCCGCCGCGTCTCAGGGAAGGGTCTGCTTTCCTCCACAAGGCAGGTCCTCCCTCGCGGGAGCCCGAGTGTCGGACACCGTGCGCCCGGGTGATGCGCTCAGGGGCGGCTTCTCCAAGCTCCTTTCTGCAGAACAGGGTGAGAACACCCGCCTGCAGGGCGGGTGTAGACAGAGCTATGGAGAGGCTCCCTCCTCTCACCCTCCCAGCCCCCGCCCCCCAGTCTAGTCCTCCTCGCGGACCAGAGTGGAGGCCAACGAAGCCGTGGCGGTAGCATCAACAGGGCAGGTGTGTGCACGCTCGTGGCCGTTCTGCTGCCCTGGACAAGCAGCCCGCCCGCCAGGCGCCAGCACGGTGACTCCGAGCTGCGCACCTGCCTTCAATGCCACTGTGCTCGTGGCAGCCTGGACTTCTGAGACCCCATCTCCGTGGTGGAGACGGGAATGGGGTCACCGAGCTGGATGCCCGCGGGGGCAGCAGCCACGGGCCAGAATATGAAGCCACGTATCTCTCGCAGGGGAGGGTGCTCTATACTCGTGGATCAGCAGCCCGTGGTCCTTGGTTCGTGACCACACCTGGGGTAAGGACCCCTGTAAGGACCTGACACAGTCTGCAAAGCCCGTGTATATCCGGGGACCCACTCGCAACCTCCCTCCCCCCCCCCCGCCCGGGGGACGAGGGAGGCGCAGCTAAGTGGTGAGGATGCAGGGCTGGGGGTGAATCCCTGGCTCCCATCCTGGCTTCATGACTCAGGTGCACGGGCCCCGCCTGCCTATGCTCACTGGGGGCCCGTTCAGTTGAGGCAACCCAGGCCGACCACAGGACAGTGCTCAGCGACCATCGTTGTTGGTCTATGGCTGTTGTCACTACCAGCGGCTGTGCCGGCTCTCTAGCGCGCGTGAGCTCTGCACGGGGCCCCTCCCAGGAGGGTCTGTCCGCCCCGATGGCCCGCGGCTGTCCCTCTCAGGGCAAATGGAGGCAAACCTGCTTCGGGCCTTGTGCTCCCACGTGCTCCTCTGCTGAACCGGAAGCCGGTCTGGCCGCACAGCCTTGTCGGCCTTCGGGGCTTTTCTGCACTTGCCCCGGTCACCCGGCCGGGACTCAGCATGCGGTAGGTGGTGGCCGCGAGCTCTCACTCCAGGCTGTAATCAGCCCTCGGCATGTCCCAGTGACGCAGGCCAGTTGGGGGTCACCAGGAGGCCAAGCTGTGTGAGCAAAACGTTCACAAGTTCCCGAATTCGCCTCTCGCCTTGCGAGCGTCTCGCTCAGAGGCTGGGGCGGCGGATCTGGCGGCTGGGAAACCGGGGAGGGCCTGGCTGGCGTGCGGCTGTGTCCTCGGTAGATTACAGGGTCCCGGGGTTTAAATGTACTGCGCCGTGTTCTCTACCAGCTGCGGTGGAAAGACGGGGGACGAAATGAGAAGCAGCTTGAATCCGGGCCACGGGAGGTCCCAGGAGGGCTTCGTTCCCGCCGCCGCCGCTGGATGCTGGGGCGGACGCATACCACTGGCCTCGCTCACCGGCTTTCCTTCCAGGGGGAGCTGGGAATCCGCGGAGAGCGGGCCAGAGCCCCCTCAGGACGTGTTTCCAGACCCAACGGCTTGAAACGCGAGTTGCTCCTTGGTTCGGATCCCTCCCAGCGCCTTCTGGGGCCATCAGAGGAGGGCTGTGCGGGCCCCTATCTGGGAGCATGCGAGGCCCGGTCCAGAGAGGGCTGCAGTGGGCTCTCCATCCGGGCGTCTCTGTTTTGCTCTGGATCAGTGATTAGTGGTCCCCATGGGCTGGCATCTCAAGGGTGTGGGCTCTGGAGCGAGGCTGCCCGGCTGTGAGGGCCGGCTCCTCCCCTCCCTGCTGTGCGTCCTCGGGGAAGTCAGCTGACCTCTCTGTATCTCAGTTCCTTCGTAGGTAAAGCAGGGCTTTTGAAAGCACCTGTCATGTGGCTGTGAAGAAGAAGAGGGGTGGGTGCACCTGAGCGCATCACCCCCGTGCCAGCCAGAGATGCCACGTGTTCTGCTGTGGGGTCGTGCTCACTGTTCGGACAGTCCCCACCTGTCAGCAGGGCTGCCTCACTGGGAGCCCAGTTTTCCTCCTGGGACAGAAAGAGCCCGAAGTAGGAGGCGGCAAAACCAGGAAGGGGAATTCATGGGAAAATATCCTAAGTCTTTCTGTGAAACTGGATGCATCTAATCTAATCAGGCTGTTGAGCCTCCAGTGGTCCCAGGGCCCCTGTGCCGGGAAATGTGCTCTCCAGGCAAGCCCTCCCCCCACCCCCACCCCCACCCCGGGCCGCTCCCTGCCTGGGCTGGTCTCCTGCCCTGACCTCAGGGGTGGACACTGCCCTTCCTCTGGGACATTAGAGTCTGGTCTGTGGTCCCCTGAGACAATGATGCTACATGAGGTGTGGATTTGGGCGGTGACCCCGGGGCACAGTAGGGTGGGGGGCGAGCAGGGAGGTGGCCTGGAGAAAGGAAATGGCCAGCCGGGGAGGGGACTGGGGTGTCCTTACCAAGCGAGTTAGTCTGGGGAATGACGGAGAGCACAGACCTGAGAATTCTCCCACCCCAGGAGAATGAGCTGGAGTTGTCACACGCCAGCGCTCACGATCATGGGCTGGGGCTGCTCCCGGGGGCGGAACCCCCTCCCCGCGCCCCGGCCGGCCCCGCGTGCAGGCAGAACTGACTCCGGGCTTTGGGCAGTGATGCCGGGAGTGGGGAGAGGGTAGCTCGAGGGCAGGCCTTGATGCATGTGCTGTGAGGCTGTGCAAGGAAAGTTCTGGAGTCTTCCGGCCAACCCTAGCTTCTTCCTCTGCTTTTACTCCTTTTGTCTTTTATGGCTCAGCGTTTACGTGGAAATGTGCTGGTGACCTGCGATTGTATGTTCTACTTGTCCTGGTGCGTCCCCTGCCTTGTGTCCACGCTACGTTCTCTTAAAGATGGGAACGTGGTTTTCCAGATGCTCAGAAGACAGGTCACCAAGTATGGACACAGACGCATTATGGGCTTCTTCTGTCCCTTTGGGCCACAGCAGAATATTCCGAAATCCATTCCTTCCTCTTCCCAGAGGAAAGTCTCCAGCCGATGAAGAGCCATGTGAAGACGGACCGAGGGGCCCGGAGCCGGGAGGGCTGGGGCGGCACCGCAGTGTGAAAGCACCAGGGTGTGCAAGGAGCGGCGGGAGAGGAGGGGGGCGTCCCGCACGGGCGTCGAGGGCTGCGGGGCCCGAGCCCTCTGTGGTTGTGCAGAAACGTATGTGAAGGATGGAGCTGTTTGAAATTCGTTTTGGTCGCCATACTGTATACCTTTGGTTGCAACAGTTTTCGTGAGAGCGAACCACAGAGATTCTGGGCTGCTGACGGCTCCCAGTGTGTTCTGGAGAGCACAGGGTGCACGCGGTCAGCAACTGGGAAACGCCATTGGATGAATTAACGGATTTGAGTATTGATGAGCAGTTAGAGCTAGAAATGCCTGCAGACCCTCTGGCCTGGGGCTCTGCTGGTCATTCGCCCTCTGAAACCTCTGGGTAAGATTAAGATGCCTGGCTGCGTCTCAATTTCAGGGAAGGGCAGGCGGTGAAGGACTCCACAGGGTAAGTGCTGCGTCTCAGAGCACATTTTCTTTCCCGGACGAGGAAGCTATATCCGGACGCTCCTACGGAGCAGGCGCCCCGGCCTCTGTGGCTTCCGGCAGACACTGTGCATTTGTCCCCTAACACGACCAGCTGGTACTGTGATCATTTTCTTGTGCATGTCATCTGAGGGTGTGCTTGATAACGGCATTGCAGGCGTGATAGAGGTAACGGGGTTCAACATCTCGGCAAAGTTACATTGCTTCCAGTCTCGGCTCTGTCGTCCAAGAAAGGAGAGGGCTGGGCAGGTGGTCTGGAGGCCTCTCTGGTCTCTGACGGGGGCGGCCAGCCGTGCTTTGCCAGGGAGGGTCCCCGTGCGTGGCTGTTGCTGGGTGTGCACACTGACTGCAATCCCTCCACCCTCCGCAATATCCAGGTTTGCATGCATGTCCCTCTAGCCGGGTGGGGGGGGGCGGGGGGGAGGGCTGGGTCCCTCTAGCTGGGGGGTGGGGGGCAGAGGGCGGGGGAGAGGGCTGGGCTCAGCCCCAGCAGCCGTGCCCCCAGCCCAGCGACGCACAGCTGTGTCCCCCAGAGCTGGTGGTTAACACCCACAGCACGCCCCCAACCCTGGCTGTCACCATGGGCGCACACGCATCTGCGTGACCCACCAGCCGCCAGCCGGTGAACTTGGACATAAGCCTACGTTTAAAGGCTCCTTCGGTGACAATTCGGCGCGTGTCCGGCCTCTAGTTCTTCCAGAGATGTGACTGCAAAGGCGTCCGCTGAGTCGCGTGTCCGTGCGGGTCCTTGGCGCCTGTCACGGCTGGGAAGCAGGGTGGGTGCCGGGCTTTGAGTGCGATGCTCTGCCTTGTCGTGCACGCGGGTGGGTTGGCCCGGCTCCCGCGGGACACAGGCGCGCCGGCAGAAAGAGCTACCAGGTTTGGTCGCCGCCAGCTGTCCCACGGGGCCCCTGGCTGACCGGGTCACTTGACTGAGACGCCTGCCTGAGAAAGGGCCACTAAATGACCCACGTGTGGGAGGTCACAGACGAGGGCGGCCTCCAGCCTGGTCTTCCCTTCCGCGTCAGACTCGGGGCCTTCTCTCCTGAGATGGGGGGGGTCTTCCCACCCCCGCCCTTGGAAGGGGCGCAGATATTCCCTGCCCGCCAACAAGTCATGCCCCGAATATGCCGTGCACGTGTCCGTGAGCCTCAGCCACAAACAGGGTCACTGCCCCAACCTCCTGCCCTGCCGTGCCCTGACCTCATCGGCAGGGAGCTGGGACCCAGAGGGGCATGAACACTAAAGGTTACGTAGAAGGTGAGTAACGAGCTGGAGCAGAGGTGAGGACTCCTGACTCCCCAGGAGGGTGACTTCCAAGCAGCCTAGAACCGCACAACAGTAAAGGCCCTTAGAGGTGAGAAAGTCATCCCCACCGAAACAGGCTCCAGGCTCCGAGCTGGCAGTCAGCACAGGGCCCGACGCGGGGCTCGAACCCACGAACCGCGAGATCATGACCTGAGCGAAAGTCAGACGCTTAACCGACTAAGCCACCTGGGTGCCCCAATCCCCACTCATTTTAAGAGGGGGGAAATTGAGGCTGGGTGGGGGCCAGACCTCCCAGGGAAGCAGTTCAGTGTGGTGACGAGCGAGGGGGTCTGCAGTAGGACCCGGTTCCCTGTGAGACTGGGCGGAAAAGGACAGCACATCCCTGCTGGAACAAGCTGAGCCTGAAGCCCACCCAGGATCCTGAAACATCTCTAGATTTTTCAGTTATATGAGCCGATAAATTCCCTTTATTGTTAAAGTTGGTTTGGATGCCTGCTCCTTGCCCCCTAACCCATTCATAGAACTGCTGTTCTAAGGCCACACAGCGGAGGAGCTCCGCTTCCTTAGCCTTCCAGCTAAATGAGACGAATGTACGAAAAGCCTCACCTACAGCATTTAACACATTCAGGCACTCCATAAAAATTAATAGTTTTGCCTTCCTTCCTTCCTCCTTTATTGTATGCAAAGCAATTTCAACTGCACCGTCAAAAATTAGATTTCCAGACCGCGCGCGGATAAACATAGTCATTAGTCTGGACTGTTTGGGGCTTTTTCAAGTAATTGCAAGCCTTGGGAAATATTAATACAATGCCTTTATTTCTCCCTGGAGACCGGCTCCGCGACACACTAACCCACTTGGAATGTGGTGAGGCTCGCGAACGCTAGCTGCAGCCTCGAGTTTAAAACTGGGAACTGGTTATGTGCAGTTAAGACTTTAAGACTCGCTTTTCCACACTGGACATGCTGCTAGGGACTCACAGAGCAAAGGGAGGGGGTCCGGCCGGGATTAGGGGGGCGGGCGGCTGTCCCTCCACTGTGTGATTTGGGGGCCAGCCCTGTCCCACCCCGCGCCCCCCGCACGGCGGCAGCCCCGGCGCATTCCCTGCGTCACGGGGGGCTGTGGAGCTGAGCACGGTCAGGAACCAGGGTGGGAAGGACAGTCTCAGTTCTAGCCCGAGCACAGGTGTGGCTTCGCCACAGACGCAGGTGACAAAGGGCGGGAGCAGCAGTGGCACCCATGGGACTTCGTGCCTGTAGAAATCGGGTATTTTCATATCACATTGCAGGTGTTAACGGGCATCTTGAAGTTTTGTATGTGCAGACCTGAGCGTACAGCGGCCCAGACTGGGGCCGACGGGTTATTGAGCGCATCAGTGAGGAGGTACACGCGTCACCACGTCACGCTTGTGTGCTGTTGACCCTGACAGGCTGGTGGTTGCTGTTGTTTCTGTTATCAGGGCCCCACGTGTCCATTCCCCTGACAGTCTCCCCAAGTAGACCATGAACTCCTTGGTGAGAGGGACCGTGCGTGTTTCATCCTTATTTCTAGCATCGAGCGCGGGGCCGAGTCCAGCGGGACCCTCTGCCGCATCCTGGCTCAGGTGAGGAAGGGTGACCACCAGAGGTTTCTCTGACACTCCTCTCCCCGGAAAGGCAGAGACCCGTCTGTCTCCGTCTCGAGGCGCCCGCTTAAACTCGGACCACAGCCAGGCCTCCTCCTGCTCGCTCATACGTGCTGAGAATCAATCCCACGCACACACACGTGTGTACATATGCACACTCACGCACATATGCACACGCACATGCATGTGCACACACACGAATGCATGCACACGCACACACACATCAGCCGGCAGTTGCCTCCTGCCCGCTCCAACTCCCACCTCACCTCCGAGAGGGATATTTATGATTTTTAATAAATGGGGACCACGACTAATTAGGCTCCACACCCACGCCCGCGGCCCCGAGGGGCGGTGACAGTTGGCGCTTCATATCTCTGAGCAGGGAGGCCTCACGTGCCACACCAGTGAGCTCACGGGGGACTGGGCGCCGTCCCTGCTGCCCGGGAGAGTGCTGCCTTTCAAAGCAGATTAAAAGAAAACAAGAACGCGGGCCACCCCCAGCCTGAGGAGCACGGAACTCTGCACTTCACCCCAGCAGGAATGCGGCCCATTCGTTACTATTTGTCGTCAATTAATTGCTACGTGAAATGCGGCGCCCGGCTGAGCGCCCCCGCGGCACCCACAGCCCCACAGCGAGAGGTGACCCTCTCGTGCTGATGAGCAGACTGCCCCCTCCTGGTGTGGAGGGGTGCCTCAGAGCCGCATCCGGAGCGGGGAGCAGGGCGCCCACATTCGGTAAGGGAGGGAAGACCCAGGAGCGCTTCTGAACTCGGTGAGCACGATGCTAAGTGGGGGGCGTGGTTCGTCCGGGGGCCAGGCCGGTTGACTCCCTGCAGGCCATGGGAGGCAGACCGCTTGTTCTGGGACACTAAGAGCCCTGACAATCTGGACACGCGGATGCGAAGGGCTGGCGCGGTCGGGTGAGATGATGGGGCGGGGACCCTGGTCCCTGCGGTCAGTTAGGGGACAGTCACAGGCAAGATGCTGGCTCACGATGTAGGGGGAGGAGCAGGGGTGTGGTGGGCGGGAGGCCAGGCCTTCATTCGTGTGGCCAGCGCCCACCGGCCCACTCACCAGCCCAGGGCCTTGGCAGCGGCTTAGCGGGTGTGTGTCCCAGCTTCCTCCCCTGCGGAACCCAGATGCCGAGGAGAAGTGGCCGGCTCCCGGAGTGTCCGGAAGCGTCGACCATGCGCGCTCACACGCACGCCCTACACCCAGCCGGGGGGCGGGGGGCTCGCACGGGGAAGATGAGGACGTGTTGTTTTTATCAGGGGCGTGCCTACCAATCCACTCGTGTTGTGGGGCCGAGGTGAAAACTGGGTTTTAAGATCCACAGAAGCTATCGATGACAATCGCAGCATTTAGGCCACACGAGCTCCGTGCCAGGCCTGCGCTAAGCAGGGTATGGACGTGACTGCATTTCATCCTTCCCAGATACCGGCGTGCATCCATTTCACAAGCAAGGCAGCCAAGGTTAGTAAGTGAAAGAACCAGAATTCGAACTCAGGGCCAGCTGCTTCCACACTCTGATGGTGGGGCTAATCGCCCAACGGGGCAGTTACCTTAACTATTAAGGCAGGAGCGTCCTGGCGGACTTTGGATGTAAGGATGACAGACAGAGGGTGAAGTGCACAAACCTGAAGTTGTATGAATTTTGCAAAGCGGACATGGATGGCTGTGTGGCCCTCACCCAGCTGGAGAACTAGACCTTGTCCAGACCCCAGAAGCTGCCCTGTGCCCCCCCACCGGCGGCTACCCCCGTGGAGGAGGGGGGCGGTTCTGGCTGTGGACGTGCCATCCCACACGGCTCCGGCAACACCCGCCACTGCCGTCCAGCCTCCTCGGTGCATTGGTCTGCGAGCCCCGGGCAGCCTGTACAGCGGCTCAGATGCGGTCACGAGCCACACTGATTCTTAGACGCCACCGTCTCAGCACCCCCACTTCTCCCCAAATTACCGATGACCCCAAACAGTTTTTGTTCACATATTTTATGTAGTTCTATGAGTATTTACTGAAATATAAAAACAAACCTGAGAAATCTAGAAATGCACTTGTTTGTCGGTTCATTTGAAATGACCATACCCTCACTTGTGAAATAATTACTTGTTCCAAACGAGGGAAGTGGCTTTGTTTTACCTTTCTAGAAATCTCTTTGTGTCTCACTTAACAGCGGAGAGCTGGAAGCCCACATCTGCTCCTTCCTTCTGCCTGCGACGATGTCATGTCACGTGAGCTTCCGAATTCTCTTCCAGAAGCTCACGTGATAAGAGAGAAAAGCAAATAGCATCTTGGTGACATTACAGACATTGCTGTGATCGCTCAGATCCCCTGAAAGAGGCTCAGTGACCCTGGCGGCCCCCGGACGTTGCTCGGAGAGCAGCTGCTGGACACGGTTCCGGCGGGGAGTGCAGCACCCCTCCTCCGGCCGCATGCCGACGGCTGGGGGCTCTTCCCCGTTTTGGGCTATGATGAGTGCATTGCTATGGACATTTTTGTATACGACCTTGGGTGTACACACAAATAGATGCAACCATGCACACACAGGCATACATACATATACACACACATGCACACACAGGAGCACATGCACATATGTAAACACGCAGGTGCTCACACATACACACGCATACACACACAGCAACACACGGACATGCATGTGCACGTGTGCATGCACACATGCACAGCAATGCACATATACACACATAGGCATGCAATACACACACATGCACACATGCCCATGCACACATATACACACTTATGTGCACACACATACACAGGCATGCACACATATACACATATGCATGTACACACATATATACAGGTGCATGGGCAAATATAAACATGCACACAAATGCATGCACACACAGGAGCACACACACGTGCATATATATACATACACATATTCACACGCACACACATGCACACACAGGAGCACACATGCACAGAGGGGACACACATGCACACATGTGAATGCACACAAATACACATGCACACACATACACATTCACTGCACACACATATACGCACATAGGCATGCAATGCACACACATGCACACATGCCCATACCCAGATATACACACTTAAGTGTATGCACAATACACAGGTGCACGTACACACATACATGCATAGACACACAGGAACACACGCACACATAGGCACACATGTATACAGATGTGCACACACATATACACATGTACATAGCACACACACATAAACACATACATGCATGCAATGCACACACATGCATGCACACATGCCCATGCACATGTATACACATGCAAACGTACATGCACACATGTGCACTTACACAAATACACACGCACACACAGCACACACACATATGCATAGGCATGCAATGCACACATGCCTGTGCACACACATATACACATGCATGCGCACAGAATACACATGCACACATACACATGTGCACACACATGTATGCACAGACACAGGCAGTTTTGTTGAGTACATACACAGAAGTGGAATTAGGTGTGCGCATACACACTTACATGTATGCACACACAGGCACAATGCCCTGCACACATGCATACACATAGGTGTGCGACACTTACGTGCACACACAGGCAGTTTTGTTGGGTGTGTACACAGAAGTGGAATTAGTGCACCCCAGGGAAGCTGCGTATTTAAGTTTAATTGATCTGTTTTCCAGCGTGGCTGTTCCGAGTGGCACTCAGCGGCAGCGAGTGGGAGCTGGTGCCTCTTTCCCGTCTTCTGTGAAAGGAACGGGCCCCATCTTAGCACAGTGGGGCACCAGGAGGGGAAGAAAGCCGAGGAAGCAGGAACATTTTAAAACCTTTCTACTTTGAAATAACCTTAGATTTTCAAAGAGTTGCAAGGTGAGGACAGAGAGTTTCTGAACACACCTCCCCACTAGTGAGGATGCCACACCCGACCCAGGGACGCCTGTCAGGCGTGAGAGACCACCGGCACTCCGACAGTGGGGTGTGCAAGACACAGACTCCGCCTGGATCTTCTGGGCCGGATTTGCCCCCATCCAGGGTCCCACATCACATTTAGTGCCACGTCGCCTTGGGCTCCCCTCTCCGTGACGATTTCTCGGACTTTTCGTCTCCTTCGTGACTGTGACACTCGGAATAGTCTGACTGGGTGCCCCTCAAGCTGGGCTTGGCTCCTCATGGTCAGAGGCGGTTATGGATTTGGGGAGGAACATCACAGAAGTGCCGGGCCCTCGTCCCTCCATAGCGGGGGTGCACGCCGCCAACATGGCTGTCTCGGGCCGTGGTGGCCCTGGTCACTTAGGGGGCATCTGCCGGCGTCCTCCGCGGGAAGGTCCCCATTTCTCCCCTCCTGTACTCTGGGCAGAAGGGAGTCACTACGTACAGCCGCCTTCGGCTGGACCTCCGATAGGCGCGGTACTGAGAGCGTGGGGGTGCAGGCCACTGCCACCCACCCCCAGAAATCTTTCAGGGGGAGGTGCCGAGGCTGTGCAATGATCCCGCGTCCTCAGAGCTGCGCCCGCGGACGTCGGTGCCGATCACTGCATCTTGCCACATGACTCTTGCTAATGGCGACTTCTCCTTGCCCTCATTCCTTGTACATTTCTTATCGGGAAATCTTCTGCAAGGAAGACTTATCCCTTCCCCATGTATTTATTTATTCAGACATCTATTTATATCAGGACGGGCTCCTGGATATTTATTTCATCATTCGGGTAATCACCTAACACTCTCCTTATTTATCTTGTTGTTCAAATTGTCCCAGTTTGGCCACTGGAAGCTCTTCTGGGTCAACTCTTGGGTCCTTTGGCATGGCCCATCCTTTCTATTTTTATTTGTTTTAATACTTTCTCGCTTTCTGGCACCACAAGACACTCAAGGCTCTTCTTGGATGTCGCCGGCCTGGCCTTCAAATCAACGTTCCAAGGACTTTGAACCAAGTTTCTTCCCAACCTTCTTTACAGTTACATTGATTTCATCCAAGTGGGGAATGCCATAGAGGATATTCTGATTTCCAAAGGTGGATGTGGAATGTTCCGTTCCATAGCGCACTGAGTGTTTGATGCTGTATCTTTGCAATATAACCAAGCCTCTGTTTTCCGGGTAACTTTCTTTCCTGACAATGCTCACTTATAAAGTCCCTACGATTGTAGATTGCTACGTGGGGGCACCGTGTGGTGGAGGATCTGTAACCCTGGGGCCAGCAAGGGGGTGGCAGGGGCTGAGGGTGCAGACGTTCCCGCCAGGGTGTGATTGGTGTGTGCTGACCAGGTCACCGCCTCAGTGAGAGCAACGCAGTCTTGTTCTTTTGCTGGGTGGACTCCAAACACGAGCCCCAAGGGATTCCACCCACTATGCTGTCTTCACACCATGTTCAACCCAGTCACCCCACTGCATGGACATTTAAATTTCAGGGGCGCCTGGGAGGTTCAGTTGGTGAAGTGTCCGACTTCGGCTCAGGTCATGATCTCACGGTTCATGGGTTCAAGCCCCATGGCAGGCTCTGTGCTGACAGCTTGGAGCCTGGAGCTGCTTCAGACTCTATGTCTCCCCCTCTCTCTGCCCCTCCCCTGCTCACGCTCTGTCTCTGTCTCTCTCAGAAATAAATAAAAGCATTTAAAAAATTAAAAAAAATCACTGACGATGATGTGGACCCACGCTGTTGCTCTGGACATGCAGAAACAACTGGTGTTGGTAACGGAGCAGTGGATTCCCGGCACGGCCGCCTGCAGCCATTTCCCGCAGGGATGGAACGCTTCTGAGTTCCTTTCTGACCAGCGGGAAATGGGCTCCTGTGGTCACCCTTTCGGTTTCCTCTGGAGCCCCGCATGTGGGTGCTCCCCAACATCTTTTCCACAAAGTGAATGGTGGGACCTGGGCCTGTGGGTCCCCCCCATGGGGAGAGGAGCTAGCGATTTGCAGACACATCTGGCCTCCCCCTTGGAGAAAGGCGCTGACATCCGAGGGCCCGCACCCCGGAGGCCGAACGGCACTTGCATGTTGGTTGCTATGATGTTTAGGCAGGGGAGCGACTAGAGCGGGTGTCTCCCGGGGTGAGGGTATCTTCTGATGCAATCGGCACACGTGAACCTCGCCTCCTGCCGTTCGTTGGCTTGGGGGCCGTGATGGGGCCCCCACCTTGCCGGGGGCACATATGGCTGAGGAATTCGTGTCACCAGGAGCCTGTCTTGGGAGCTCTCTGCCCCTGGCTTCATTACTTAACCTGACCTCCAGACGCCTCAGTGGGGCAGCCGTATGGCCCTAATGCTGAGGCTGTTGGAAACAACAGTTCATGGAGACAAAGAACCACTATCAACTTTTTCTTTCTTTTAAAAGGCTGGAGCCCAGCAAAAGCCTTTTAGTTATTTGAGTGAGTCTCACTGAAGAGTAATTTGGGGCCAAAGGACTCAGGATGATGGATGCAGAGACACAGAATCTTTTCGGTGGGAAGAGTTCTTGCAGGTTAAGCTCCTCTCTGTTCAAGAAGTTGAAAAAAAAAACCCAGCTATTATTTATTGAGCGCTTTCCAAGGGCTGGCTGGGGCTAAGCTTTTCGTACACTGGAAGCGTACAAAACCTGTTTTGCACGTAAAAACAGGTCAAAAGTCAGTAACGGTATGTGGTCCATTTTGTACAGTCTGTGATGGAGATATAGCCATTGCGCAGGTGAATACGCCGACGCTCGGAGTCCGGTGACTTGGCCTCGGCCACACAGCAGATCGCGGCAGGATCTTAAACCCGCATCGACCCAAGTCCAAGGTTCACGCTTGAAGGTACCAGGACACAGTGTTCCTGGTGCACAGAGTGTTTGTGAAGCGCCTACGATGCGTCCTGGCACGAGGCGACTGCTATTTAATCCGGGTTTGAGAGGGACAAACATGGAAATATTTTGTACGCGTTACACACTCATTAGCAAACATACCCTGAATTACACACACATCAGATCCTAGTCCCTTATTTGGCATGAAATCCTCCATATTTGGCTATGTTTGGGATTTGCCAAAAAGTCTCCAAGCCCCCAGTCTAGCCAGACCGTCTCCGGGCCCCAGACAACACCGCCTCCCATGTCAGAGCATGGAGTCACCGGGCTTCCCTGACGCTGAACCGCCCACAGACCCCAGTTGGATTATAAAGCACTTTCGGAAAACCTAGAAGCCAGCACGGGGGCAGGAGTTTCTTTCCCACCACGGGGTTATAAAAAAAGTAGAAATGAGGGGTTTCAGGGAGAGCATCTGGCCCAACGGAGCATCTCCTGGGGGTGGGGGAGGTAGGTCACAAAAGAGCTGGACGCCCCATGGTGGCTGTGTGGCCGCAGGTCGCAGTGTGTTTCTCAGCGCTGAGGGCGGGGGTGGGGGATGGGCCAGATCGCTAACATTCTTCTTCAGATCCAGAAGCCCCTGAGATCACAGTCTCACCTTGAAACGGCGCACCTTCCGGAAACACCGCATTCTCGTGGGGGTGGACCTCATTGGAGACGCCCGCTGGCCTCTACCTAAAACTACTTGGATTCTGTTATCTGTGTTTTGAAGGTAATGCACGCCCCTGGAGAAAAGCGTACAAGACACAAAACGGCTTTCGGTGACAATTCGTCCCGCACTCCACCGCCCGGTCACCCGGTTTCCCTTTGAGGAGACAGATGCAGTCCCCACTTCCTGTGGGTCCTTGCAAAGTGAGGCCGCACACGTGGCCCGGAACCCGAGCCCCACACCAAGGACCGAGACTGGTGAAGGCTCAGACCCCCCGGGGCCTCCCCACGTCCCAGAGGAGAAGGAGCCGAGAGCAGCTTTGGCTGCACGTTTGCCTAGAGCGCTCACCGTGCCCCACTTGGAGCCGGAAGAGGAGGAGGAAGGAGCACTGTGTCCCACGCACCCACTGCTGGCGACACGAACACACCACGCCTTTGCACTTGGAATAAACGTGCACCTCCTCCCTGGGGCCCTCGTCCCCTCCGGCGTCTGCTCCCGAGCACCTGCATGGCCTGACCTGACCGCCCCTCCCTGCCTGGCCCCGGGGCCTTTCTGCTGCCCCTCCACCCCCGGCTCCTTTCCAGCCAGGGGGCTCCAAAAACGCTGGCCGGGCCGCCCACTCGCCCTTCCAGAGTGGTTCACAGAAGTGGCTCTTCACCCCCGTATCTCCGCCTCCGGGAAGCCACCCCTGGCTGCTGGGCCTGAACGAGCCAGTGCAATGGAGGAACTGAATTTTTTTTTTTTTAAGTTTTTTTAATTTATTTCTAGGAGAGAGAGAGAGACAGTATGAGCAGGGGAGGGTCAGAGAGAGAGGGAGTCACAGACTGAAACAGGCTCCAGGCTCTGAGCTGGCAGTCAGCACATAGCCCAACGCGGGGCTCGAACCCACAAACCGCGAGATCATGACCTAAGCGAAAGTCGGACGCTTAACCGACTAAGCCACCCAGGCACCCCCGGAGGAACTGAATTTTAATTGGTTTGATTTTCATTTATTTAGATGTAGGCAGCCATAGGTGGCTGGTGGCCACCGTGGCTGCCGTGCTGCATCTGTTGAGCAAACAAGGATGACGGCATAGATTTTCACGGCCCAGATCCTGCAGTCAGAGGCCTGGGTTCCAGTCCCATCCTGTGGCCGTGACCCGACTCCCTGATTCCCCATCTGTTGAACGGCATCTAGCAGTCATCATCGCTTAGAAGACTTTAAGGATAGCGCGAGCCAGCAAACACGGAGCGCACCGAGGGAGCCCGGCCACGGCCACTGCAACCGCCAGCCACCATCTTGGATCACCTCAGACAGATGGTGGCCGTCTGACTCTTGGTTTTGGCTCAGGTCACGATCCCACAGTGGTGAGGCTGAGCCCTGCGTCATCTACACTGGCAGCATGGAGCCTGCCTGGAGTTTCTCTCTCTCTCTCTCTCTCTCTCAAAATAAACTTTAAACAAAGGTAGATGAAATGTGCCAGCGCGTCCCCTTCTGCGGGACACGTTGCATTTTCAGCTTAATCTGTCGTCGTCAGGTGAAAACTGGTTTCTTCGGAAATAGGCTTGGTCCCCTGCTGCCCGGCCCCTGGCTGTGGGGGTCCCTGGCCTTCTCGCCCCTCCTCGGGGTGTGCGGGGGAGGGGGCGGCAACAGCCTTCTGTCTGGAGCTCCGCCACATGTTCCCATAGACTCAGAGCGCTCTGCACCGTTATTGTGATGGGCAGGAATAATGAAGATAAAATGCCTAACATTTATGAGGGACTTTTTAACGGAAACAGCCAAGGGCTGAGCATTTTGTACTGTATCTTCTTATTTAACTCTCCGCGAAGTGATTATTTCCAGTCCAGGAGGCAGAATGGCTGGCCCCAGATGCTCGGGGGACCGAGGTAAATGTATGGATTTGTAAGGGGATTTACTGTGAGGAGTTGGGACCTGGCTTACGTAATTGTGACGGCCGGCTAAGCTAGTCTGGGGTTCCCTGGATGGGTGGACAGGAAGCGGCCACAGAAAGCCGTAACCCCACGGGTGTGGGCCACAGCCGTGTCATCCGTGTGCGGGCAGGACCCTCTCTCCCTCTCTCCACCTATCTGTCTCTGTCTCTGTGTCTCTGTGTCTCAGCCTGAGTCCTTCGTGAAAGCATCTGACGCTTGCCATGAGGCTGGGACTCAGTGCAGGTTTAAGAGCACGACTGTGGCGCCCAAAGTGCTGTTGCAACGGCCAGGAGCACTCCCCGGGCACGCACCTGCGCCGGTCACATCACCAGGCTGTGTGCGGGCTCTTCAACACCCATGACTGTGGGTCTCTCATTCCCATTTACGGGAGCGGGGACCCACCGGGAAAGCCGAGAGGCATCTGGGGTCCACGAAGCAAAGGGTCAGCCGCTCTGAGGACGGGTCCAGGCTGATCCCAGAGCGAGGTGAGCTCTGGGGCCATCAGACGCGGCGGCGCCCCAAGCCCCCGGCCCTAGCCACCCCGGTGCGGCATCCTCCTGGCCCCAGGGCTGGCCGCGGCCGGCTCCTCCCTGCACTGGGCAGGCGTTGGCATGGCCATGGCGAGCAAGGAGGTCCTGCCTGCTTTTGAACCCCACGAAAGCGCAGCGTTGGCACACCTGTACTTTGTGACTTGCTCCTTTCGCTCATCGCTGGTTTGTGCCACTGTCATCACCTTGTGTTCCCGTTGACAGACACCTGCGTTACCTCCAGCTCGGGGCCACTTCGCCACCATGCTGCCGGGACACGGGTTTCACCAAGGGGGCCACACGGGGACCGAGGGACTCAGCCGCGGGCGCGCCCAGCTTCTACATCTGGATAATTCCAAACCGCTTCCCCGAGAGGAGAGCGTCCTCAGACCCAGGCACCCTTCCGCCCCCACCCTTCCCCACAGACAGCAGAGCATCCAGGTGTAATATGTGCTCAACAAAATGTCTGTTGTGTGAGCCAACAGAGGAGTTTGGCTTGAAAGCAGTGTGTCCACTCTCCTCTGGAACCGAATGTTCAAACTCTCTCAGCCTGAGCCGTGCGGCCTAGTGAGGTGTCTCTATGTGGATTCGGTAGGACGCCTCTCTGGGTGGGCAAGTTGCCGAAAGTCACCCCCACCTCCAGAAGCAGCAGTCACAGGCTGGCGCTGTCCCCCTGGCCTGGTGCCCTGCTCAAGCCCACCTGGGTACAGCCCTGAGCAGCGGCCCCACAGTCCCCTGCTCCGGTGACCTCCGTGCTCATTCCGTTAACCAACGTTCCTCACTCGAATGCCAACACCTAGAAGTTACCCTAATACTCGAAACCTTCCCAGTTCCTAAGAAGGCAAATGTTCTAAACCATGGATACAGGGACACAGAGTTTAAAAATAATACGAGACTTCGGTTCACCCGTGTGCTTTAAGGGAGTGACCCTCACCCCAGAGTTAAGGCTGAACTTAATTCTAAGCCCCGGCATTGCCTTCTGGCTTCTGTTCTGCAGGCTCGGGCTGGCTTCCCAGGTGGCTGCACACTGACACACGGCTCCGCGCAGGCACAGCCCCCCCGCCCCGGCCCCGGCCCCCACTGCAAGGATGCTGCAACCTGGCGCGCC
The DNA here is from genome assembly GCA_017311185.1 of Proteles cristata cristata. NCBI lineage: Eukaryota > Metazoa > Chordata > Mammalia > Carnivora > Hyaenidae > Proteles > Proteles cristata. The sequence goes on from JAESUZ010004261.1 coordinate 44,450, forward strand.
GCTTCCAGAAGAGAGTTTGACTGGGACGCAGCAGCTTGGAGTTAACGGGCAGATTCCACACCCCAGGCAGCCCCCCCGCTGGCGGGGCCACAGACAGTCGATGGGCATGAGGGGATCGTCGTCACGGACAAGGGCAGCCCACATGCGCCAGCGCTACGGTGGTCGTTCACCGGTGTGGAGCGCAGGCTCGCAACAAGGCCTGGGCCACCCTCCCGTGCCTCCTACCAAGTTATTTCTTTTTATTATGCTCATTTATTGATGATGTCATGACACGGCTCATCAACCCTTAATTAAAACCACGGCTGCAATGTTCGCCTCTTTTAAACCGTGGCTGCAGGGCCCTGGAGCGGCCCCTTCCAAGTGACAGGCGCTCGGGAGAAACAGTCGTGAGTTTCCAGAGGAATCACCTTCTCAGAGGTGCTGGGGCGGGAGGGACTGGGGGCGTGGGGTGCTGCAGGGGCCCTCAGAACACACGCGCCCTTGGAAGGAGTCGTTACAGATGGTGTTAGTTAGGGGGAGGTCCCAGGGGCGGTGTGGACGCTGACTGAGTGACTGGGGCCCGTACGGGGGCCGCCTGAGGACAGGGACCCAGAGACGGGGACGGGCGGCCTGCAGGGCCCAGCGCGGCCCTGCCGACACCTCGATCCCTGGCTTCCAGAACAGCAAGCCTGTGGACCTCTTTTGTTTCAGACGGCGGGTGTGTGCTGCTCACAACTAACACACCGGGTCAGCTGTCCCTGGAGCCGTGGGGACCCAGGTCACACCAGGATGTCTGCGGCTCGGTGACAAGCTGGCGGCAGTGGTTACGACGTGTGGGCTCGAAGGTTCCAGGGTGTGTGCGGGTGTGAGCACGCCTGCACGCGGGAGAGACAGGCACATGTGTGTGTATGTGTGTGCACACCTGTGTGTGACCGTGTGCGCGGGTGTGGGAGCGTTGTGTATGTATGTGCATATGCGCATCTCTGTGCATGTGTGACAGTGCATAGGTTGTCAGTGTATGTGACAGACGTGTGAGTGTGTATGAGACGGGCACACCTGCGAGTGTGTATGAGCATGTGTGTGCCTGTCTGTGTGTGACGTGTGGCGGTGTGCATACACACGAGCGTGTGTGTGAGAGACGTGTGTGCAGGAGTGTGAGTGTGTATGTATCTGTGAGACACGTGTGTGTAAGAGCGTGTGAGTGTGAGGAAAGCAACAGACGCCACGACCTGGTTTCACGAACACGAGCCTTTCCCTCGTCTGTCTGGGCTCCTCATGGTTGTTTTTCACTTAAAAATTCCTCACTGAAGAGCCTCGTTTTCCTTCCCGTTGCCTTTTTTGTTATTGTGGTAAAATACACAGGCCATAAAATTTGCCTTTTCCCCATAAAGGCGCGCAACCCGGCGGCATTGTGCACCTTCACCGCTGGCGCTCGCCTCCCCAGCCCCTGCGCCCGCATCCGCGCCCCTGGGCCCGCAGGCCGGGGGCACCTCCGAGGGGAGGGGGCCTCTGGGAGGCAGGTGCGCCCTCGCCTTGGCTGTTTTCGTTCAGGTGGCCGAGCCTCGCCCGAGCAGGCGAGGGCCAGGTGGGCGCCGAGGAGCCCACAGCCTGCACCCTCCGACCCGGGGCCACACCCCTGGGAGCGGTCGGTCGTGGCCCAGACGCTGCTCCAGCCCAGACCTCAGGACCGGCCCTGGCGGCGAGCTCACCCTCGCGCACAGCGTGCTCGCGGCGCAGAGGTCGGAGGGCGCGGCACGGGACTTAAAGTGATCACCGGCTCAGGGTCCTGCAGGCGGCTGCCCACCGCGTGGGCCGGAAGGCCACCCAGGAAGGAATCCGGCCTCCACGCACGTCTGCTGTCATTTTTTTTTTTTTAGAGACGCACAAACAACGTAAAAAGCGTGCCTCGCCCCTGGTCAAATTCTCACAACTTTGCTTAGTGACACGAATCCACTAAGAGCGGCTTTCGAGGACGCCAGTGTGCCGGCTGGTTTCAGATAAACGGAGCCGGTTTAGGGAGGAAAGAAAACTGGACGTTTGAAACACCGAAACCCCCCAAATTCTTGTCCCAGGAAATCAGTGACCCCTGTGGACGGGCAGCTGGAACACAGGGTCACTCTGCACGGGGGGATGAGGACAAGTCTCTGTTACAAAGAAAGCACGGGCGTAAGGGAATACCAATTGGTAACAATTAGAGACGGATCAGATAGGTGGGGGAAAGTTCAGATCCCCTCTGGGGTATATTTATATATCCTCCCCCGAGCAGAAGGCTCGTTAACCTGTGACTGGCTATCGGCTTCCCCCATCGGTGACCTGCTCCGGTCTCCCGGCAAGGAATTTCAACTGTGGATGACTTTACTCAACATTATTTGTGACTCTGTCACAGGGGACGCGGTCTCCCCGAGCCTCGGAAGCATTGCAAGCGCGCCGCCCCTGGGGCCCCGGCGGACGCTGTGCCCTCGTGAAGTGGACGGGGAGCGGGCAATGGGGGGAGGTGGGGTCTGCGGCAGACCGAGAGCCCAGACCTTGCCCGGAGTGAGAGTCATGGCCGAGCTCCAGCGCCTCCTTTCCAGATGGGAACACGGCCCAGTGTGGCCAGATCTGCTGAGTTTACCAAGAGCAACAGGACACCTGCATTTACGTGTGAAATGTCCCATTTTTAAAGCACCGCAGGCCAAAAATCCAAAGCAGCCTGCTGCCGTTGAAGGCCCTGTACTCACATCACAGGAAATGACAGTGACTCCTCTCTACGCATGGCCGCCCACAGCCTCTCTCCCCCCATGAAGGGGTGGCCTTCGGTGCTGGGCAAAATACAGATATGCGGCCTGCCCATGCCTTCCAGCTGCGCCCGAGGGCGTCCAGCCGCCGCACCTTTGCCTAGTCTGTGCCTCTTCCAGGAGGCCCTCCCTGACCCTCTCTAAATGCAGGTGGAGTCCAAGGTCATGAGGGAGGTGGTCTTCCTGATCTGTGACTGTGGGAGTGGGTTCAGGCCTGACGACAGGCTGGCCCAGCTGCCTTCCCAGGCCTGGCCCCTCCCCGCGGTGGCCTTCCTCGTCCACGTACAAGCAGAGTTCACGGTCCTTGGTGTTGGAGACAACACAGTGGGTTAACTTTATGAGGCTGACGGCTTCAACCCAAGGTGCCGTTATCAACAGGGACTCACCTGGCGAAGCTGATACAGGCGTGACACCCCAACCATGGGTTGGGGTCTCTGTGTTGGGGTCCCAGCACCTGTGCATTTATTAAGCTCCTACTGAGATCACTGGCCCTTAAGCTCAGGCACTTCTGTGGAAATCCCCTTAGCCGACCAGCATGCCCCCACCCCCAAATGTCTCACTTTGTCTCTGCTCATTCGATACCTGGGACCAAAACAGAGTCAATTAGAGATGACCCCTTGAGGTCAGGGACCACATTTCAGCACCTCCGACAGCATATGGTTTGGGGAACGTTGGTGACGGCGCCTCCACTCAGAGTGACCAGGGTCACCAGCCTGAAGCTCCCGTTAGCAGAGAACAGTCAGCTGCCTGGTTAATAAGCTTATGGGCCCTCCCTCCAGAGAGGCCCAAACCCTGAACCCCATGGGCACGTAAGGGGCAGGACCAGGGCACAGCTCGTTCACCGTAGAAAAAGAGACCGCACTCACCAGAGCTGTCCCCTCGGCTCCGGGAGGGAAACATCTGCCACTGGGTACGGGCTCCAGCCACTTCCTGATGCGTCAGCGCGTGTGATGCAATTCACGTGAGCAAACAAAGCTATAGCCCAAGTAACAGGAACGGCCTCGCGCTCAGAAGTTAATCCACATAAGCCGCAGCGGTTGATGACCATGACGCTCTGGAAACCAGACACCGTAGATCATTACCCAGCAATGTCAGGCGGTAGGCTGTGCCCTGACCTCTCCCCAGTCCCTGGGTTCAAATCCCAGAGGCTGAATCTTGTGCTAGACGTTTTTTTCCCACTTTTTGGTGGCACACAGTCTAACCTCCACTGTGCCTCATCCCCTTAAGGCCAGGGTCAACTTTCAGCAAAACAGGGGACACGCCGCAAGTGGCTGGTGTTTATTTTTCTGTTGTCATTTCCAGTTTACTTCGCAAAGCTTGATCTTAAAGTCAGTAACGAACGGCTACTGAACTCCGTCCAGGATTTTTTTTTTCCCCTGCAGAGTCACTGCCCATAGCCAATCCGGGTAAGAGAGGGGTGTGAACCGCAGACTAACATGCTTTGAAAAGACAGATTACACCCATCCTGGGCACGTTACATGAAAGCTGTGCGGGTAAGCAAACAAACGAAACAGGACAATAATATCCCTTCTCTTTGCCTGCGGGGCTGACGGCCATTAGGTCAGCTGGCTTTGCAGGCCTGCCTCGCGGTCACTTTGCATCAAGCGAACCTTGATCGCCGCCTTTGCCTTATCTTTTCCCCGCCAACTTCAAAAGCTCAGGCGAACCCTCTCCCAGAAGGGTAAAATTTCCAGGGTGACAGGTCCGCACAGCAAAAGCAACTGGAGGTCAAAGGCAAAAAGAAAACAGTCTCTCATCTGATTAATGGTTTGAATTTAATTAGTGGGAAAAAGCTCAAATCAGGCAGTCTGTGACTTGGTCCGGCCCCAGGTCCCTTCTTGCAAAATCACCCAGCAGCAGAAGGGCGGGCCGGTCCGGGAAGCCCGACCTCTTGGGGACGTTTGCTGTCTGTGCGCTGCTCTAAGCGGCGGGTCGAACAGGAGTTTACGCAGGCGAGCTGGTGATGCTCCAAGCCAGTGTGAAAAGGGTGGTTTTAGGGTTGTAAATTCTGAGGTTTTTGCAAATGAAATGGAGTTCTGGAAATATGGAAGCAGCACATTCTCACCCCCCAGCCCTACTGCTGCCCTGTGAAATGGGAGGAGTGGAGGCACAGACCTTCTAGGGAGTCTGGATTTAAAGCCTTAGGGCTATAAAGGGTGAGAGCAGGCAGGGGTATTGCCCTTTCAGGATTAAGCTAGGTTATCCGAAAGAGCTCTCACAGGGGCGCCTGGGGGGCTTGGTGGGTTAAGCGTCCGAGTTCTGCTCAGGTCATGATTTCTCGGTTCATGAGTTCAAGCCCTGCGTCGGGCTCTGTGCTGACAGCTCGGAGCCTGTACCCTGTTTCCGATTGTGTGTCTCCCCCTCTCTCGGCCCCTCCCCTGCTCGCGCACTGTCTCTCTCACTTTCAAAAATAAATAAACATTTAAAAAAAGAAATAGTCCTTGGGGCGCCTGGGTGGCTTAGTCGGTTGAGCGTCCGACTTTCGCTTAGGTCATGATCTCGCGGTTTGTGGGTTTGAGCCCCACGTCGGGCTCTGTGCTGACTGCCAGCTCGGAGCCTGGAGCCTGTTTCAGTCTGTGACTCCCTCTCTCTGACCCTCCCTGCTCACGCTGTCTCTCTCTCTCTCCTGGAAATAAATAAAACATTAAAAAAAAAAAAAAAAAAGAAAGAAATAGTCCTCACATCGTTCTTTCACCCGTCCCACAAGCACCCGTTGCCATTGCTGTGGTCAGCGGCAAGGAATCGGGGGTGAGCAATTCAGACAGAGTCCTCCTGGGTCAGCGTGGCGGCCCAGGGAGGGCACTGAGTCAGCCAAGATCTCACCCAAGCACGCAGCTGTCTGGATGAGTGTCCTGCTTCCTGAAGCCCAGTGATCCCCCGTCACACTGGGGTTCCCTCATGGCACCCCAGGACCTCAGATGGATGGATGGGAATTTATTATAGTTTAGAGTCATTTTAGGACACTGTTTCTCACTTGGCTGCACCTTAGAATTACTTAGAAAAAAAAAAAAAGAAGGAAGGAGGTGCCTTCCCTCTTTCCAGACAGATCCAGCCAGAACCACGTGGCACCAGTCCTTCTCAAGAGCTCCCCTCGAGCCTGGTGGCTGCGACGGGGTGCAGGGCTGACCGGGGGATGTAGTGAGTTCCAGCACAGGTTTGCTCTGGACCCAAGACCAAGTCCCAGACCCCCTGGGCACCCTGCTCGGGGGGGAGCACAGTTCTCCTGTTCTCCGGGTGCCCCAGTAGAGCCCTGGGCCCCCCAACACCCCGCCCCCCTGCCCCCTCCCAGACTTGCCCCTCCCCACCCCCACCCAACTCCCCTAGCTTCTCCCAGACCTCTGTGCTGACCCTCCCGCACCCACCTAGGCTTCTCGGTGATGGGAAAGCCCTCTTAGCCCCCCATCCCCACCCCAGTTTGGATTTCTATCTCCTGATTGTTTTAAATCCAAGGACTTTCCCTACATAATGAAAAGGATGCCAACAAGGCGCAACAGCTCCAGTTTGGCGATCCCATGTCTTAGATTTGGAAAATAGAGTTTTCGTTGGGAATATTCCCTGTGAACATCCAAATAGGGACCAGCTCCTGCGAATTCTACATGTGCCCCTTACAGACTTTCTACCCGCAATCACGTCTTCAAACAAAAGCGTGTAACATACTGTGGCTCAGTAAAGACCCCCCAGTAAGTACCGGCTGCTTGGCTGAGTGAATTACTGAGCATCCACATTCTGAGGGGACGTGGATCTGGATTTGAATCCTGGTTGAGCCACTTACTTTACTAACTGGTGACAGGTTCCACAATGATCTGAGCCTCGTGTGAGGAGGCTCAACTTTAGAGGGTGTTGGTGAAGATTTAATTAGATAATCTTCCCAAGAGCCCACCCGGCCCAAAGTAAACGACCAATTTTCCAAGCGGAAAGACCCCCTTCCCTGGCCCCATTTCTGGAAAGAACATCGTCTCCAAGGACTGAGAATTGCTTCAGAGTTTGGTATAATTATAGTTTAAATAATAACGATAATTTTTTTTATACCAAAAGGACATTTCCTATCCAGTTCTACAGCTTCCTTTGTTCCTTAACGTCATATTTCACTCACACTATCTTATTCACAAAATATATTCTCATCATGTCACAAGCATCTGTCATTTTTAGACATTTTCTTAATATTTCAACATGTGAATATTCCACAAGATTAGTGAACTTCGGGCTGTTTCTAATGTCTATAATTACAGATTCAGTGATGATCTCTGGACACAAATCTTCATATTCATTTTTGGGGAGAGGCAATTGCTGGGAGTGGAATTTCTAGATAAAACTGATAAATGGATAAGATGATAATTTGATAAAAAGTGCCAGATTGGCTTTTCCAAAATGCATACCAATTTACATCCCAAAAACGGAAGATTTTGGTTCTTCTAAATCTTGGACAGTCTGGCAGACAAAAATTAAGTCTCCTTTTCAACTGTGCACCCGTATTTGATTACTGATAATGGTGGGCATATTTTGCACGTAGATTGGCTATTTGTACAGTGTTTTTGTGAAATGCTTGTTTATGTCCTGTCCCTTGCTCGTTTTTCTCTTTTAGTTGTTTATATTTTTCATACTGATACTGGGACATAATTTTATAATGTGGCTCTTACTCATATGTCCGCCATGTGTACTGCAAATTCCCAGGTACTGAGTTACCTCTCAATCTTCTATTACACATCTCCGTAAAATATGGTGTATATTACTCTGTCTTTTTTAACAGGGGCCGGAACACAAGTTAACGTCTTACTGATGGTGTGCTCCCCAAGTTTGTCCAATTGTTTGCCTTCTCATTAAATGGCCTCTCTTTGCTATACTTCTCATTACTTTTCTCTCGGTATTAAAAATTATGTTCTCCCCAGTTTCCTAAAAGTACTTTTCTCTACCAGCTACTGCTGAAGGATCCATCGAGTCTGTTAGAATCGTGTCTATGGCAGGAGCCACCGGGTCACGCGTGAGAGCCAGTGCGCCCTCTTACTTAGAAACCGTGCAAACCCTTTAGCAATGGTTCACAATTCTCAATTGGTATTTTCTTGCTTATCTTGGTTGTTTTTCAGCTAGGGAAGAGTATTACCTGAAACCCCGGTTAAGTGAGGGTTCCTATATAGCAGAGACCCTTAAATAGAAGGTGGAGACTACGTTCTCTTTCTCACGGTTGATTGGCTGCCAGACCTCAGACTTCATTTAGCCCATACCTGCCCTTCCCAGCCTTTGAAACCCTTCAACAATGACTCCAGCCAAGTGGTCATCTAAGCCCTCAGAACAATTCCCAGGGGGGATAGACCTTCCTTTAGCCAGGGTATTCCATTTTGGATGGCTGTCATCATTCAAACAACACGTGGAAGATGACTCCCCAGAACACCCACCCCCGGTCCTGGGTCTGCCTCTCGCTGGCCCAGCTCTGTGCCTTCTTCACGGTCAGGCCAATGATCGCTATGTAGTCTGCACTGGCCACCCTTGGTGGGCCTGCACCCCCACCAAAAACACCCCCTTCCGCCTTAGGGATAAACACTGGGCTTTCCAAGTCCCACCGGGAATGTGGGGCCAGCCCGGGAGTTCCACAAAGTGAGCTGCTCTGAGCTCAAAAAGGCACCAGACCCGAGGGGCGCGGCGCTCCGGGTGAGGTCACCACTGTTCCAATCCCATTTAGCCTTCCCCAAACACTGCCAGAAACCTGCCCACCGGGCAAGTCGATATTAAATGTCAGCCTAAAAGGGTTCTAAATCAAGGCAGGTGAGGTAGTTAAGCTCCCTAAATCTTGGCTGCTGCTCTTGATGCCGGCAGTCGGCCCCCCTTTCCTTCAGAGGGCTTCTGATTGTTTTGGCCACGTCTTTGACTGTGGCTCCAACGTCAACTCTTCTTGAACCCCCCAAAAGGAAAGAAATGTGCACAAAGCAGGTATTTGTTTTTGTTCAACAATCTGGTCACTCAGAAATGGGAACTCAGGCGTGTGCGCCCAGATGTTCCCCTCGAGGAGGGCCTGACTCCACCAGCCACCCAGCACCAGTGGCCTGCGTGGGGGTCCTGGGGCAAAAGGTCTGGCCCGTGTAACGTTCTGGCAGAGGGCGGGCTTCCCTCGGCTTGAGGCAGGCATCCTGAGTCCCAGCCCTGTGCAGGGCAGAGCAGGGCAGGGGAGGACGGAGAACACATCACTGCGGAGCTTGTCTGGTTGGCCAAACCCAATGACCACCCTCCCTATCGGTTAAAAAAATTTGCTGAACACCTACAGTCTCAGGCAAGAACATGAATGCCCGGAGCGCCCCTTCCTGGGCCTTGTAGAATTTCCTCATCCATCACTGAGTGGACTGGACCAGAAAATCTTGAAAGTCCCCATCAGGCCTAATGTTTTCAGAGTCAAGTGGGTTGCTGGGTGGGGGAGGCGGGGAATGGGAACCAGCCCGCGGCTGCTCCCATCACTCTCCTGGACGGTGTGTGGGGCCCATGCGCCCAGGAGACAGTGCTGCCTGGGTGGGGACGCCCGCGGGACCTCAGCCCCAGCACCGTCATCACCATCATTATCCTCCTCCTCCTCCTCACCCAGCACGTGGGCACATTTGGGGTGGTTCGTGGTCCTTTTAGAGGGGACACACCAGCCTCCCTCTGTGAGCATAAAGCTTGTGCTCCACAGTGACTACTTTGGTTTTCGTCTTGACAACACCCCTTGGTGTCAAATCCCCCAGCCTTCCCATTAGCAGGCAGGTGCGCAGCGTGGGGGACAGTGACGGAGCGAGGGGTCTCTTCCGTCATGTAGGTTCTGTAAGCAAGACGCGACGTGGACGTAGGGAAACGCAGTCAGGGAAGAGACGAGTAGACCTGCTAGTTTTGGCCAGTCGTGTTCTCGGCTGGTGCCGTGTCCCCATTTGCTGAAACGAGGTGCTGACTACCCGGCGAGTTTCCCGCACACAAGCAGGGAAGCGGGGAAAGTCTGAGATCTCCCTCCTTTCTAGGCCATATGACGAATTCGGACAGAAGTATACACATAATGTTTAATTAAAACCTCTCTTCCACTGCTTGCTCGTCTATACAAGGACATTGCAGACCATCATGGAGAATAAGGAAAGGAAGCGGGAAGAAATTTCACAATGTACATGCACATCAAAAGATCGAGTTATACGCTATAAATATCTACACTGTCTACATGCCAGTGGTATCTCAACAAAGCTGTTGGGGAGAGAGAGAGAGCGCGAGCAAATCTCAGCGTACTAGGTTTTCCCTGCCTTCGCTGAAATACACAATGAAAGAACACTAAAAATATGTCCCCGGGGTCGTGGAGTGAAATCAAAGTCTTGATCCCTGTCTGCCCTCGAGGCCCCCAAATTCTCAGGGTGACCATATAATTGAGCATCCAAACTGGATCCCATTTGAGAGTGAAAGGAGACATTAAAACCAACGAATAGGCATTAATTAATTAGCAGTTGCCTCAACCTAACTGCCCCAGCCCAAAGGGACTTACTGTCATCCTACAAACATCAGGCCTTGGGCTCAGTGGATGCACAACAAATTTTCACCAGAGGATAAAGGAGAGAAATAAGGGCGATGTGAGTACGTGCACATTTGTTCGCGGTGGTCTACCCTCTCTTGAGAAGGCCTATCTTTCATCTGTGACGATGTTCTTACCACTTTTTTCTGTTTGTTAAAATGTTCCTTTCAAAATAAATTCATTGGTTCTAGAAGTCGATAGTAGGGACTTGTGTTGTTTCAGTTCATCTCTTTGTTCCCTTGTTTTTCAAGTACTTAATCGACACAATAAAAGTTGATGAGCCTATGTCAACCCACCTGATTAAAAAAAAAGTCCCAGTCTCTGGAGTCCCCATATCTGGACCCACTTATCTGGACATCTCTAGTGGAGGAGGGGGGGCTCCCCTGCCCCCCCACGCCCACACGTTTCTCAGAATCACCCACTTCTCCAACGGCACGGCATCATTTCCGCCCTATTGTCTGTCACTAGTGTTTAACTTGGATCCCCGCCCCACACACCACTAACGAGGGTCATCCCCGAGTCCCACAAGAGCAGCGCACCCCACCCCCGTAAGCCCACCCCAGCCCACCCCCACCCCGGGGAGTGGCAGCTCCTCCAAGATCACAGATACTGGAATTTGTCTCAGACCCATCTGGCATGCATCACTATGCAAACGATGCCCCCACCGAGGGAGCCATGGCCAGATTGCTATCTCAAGGCCCCATGTTGGGCTGTTGTTATTTTTAAAGACAGCTCATTCAGCCACTGCAAGGAACTAATTTCTTTTCAACAAGGCCCCTCGGCACCCATCCTGAAGTTAGAGAAGCCAGACAGAGATGGAGGAGGTGGGGGTGGGGGACTATGATTAGCACAATTTCTAGGATCAAAGTCCTTTATGACCTGAAAGATCTCAGGCTGTTAGATTATAAATGGGGGGTTAATTAGAGCCTTGTCAATCAACTTTATCCCTGCCTTGGTTCGGGCAAATGGTTGTTACTTTGTCAACTCATTAATTAAGTCTTTTGGAGAACACAAGCTCAGGGTTTATGTCACCCAGAGCTGCAGATGTGGGTGGCTGTCCCCTCCCAGAGCACACTTTCTCCTCCTTTTGGAGAATGCAGATGCATTTCATTTGCTTTAGGAAAATAACCGGAGACGCAGGGGTTTAAACATCTTAGGGCCTTTATGTCCTATTCATTCCGGGGCAAAGATAAGGTACAACGTATTCTAGAGGTTAAGAGCCTGAGGTTTGTGTTAACCACCTGATACTAAATTCTGATTCTATATGGACACACTTGGGCAAATTAAACTACTTAGTTTCAGTGGGCTTCACTCCCCTCATCTCTGTGGTGACGGTGTGACAGCATCAACTCACGGAGTCGTCTTTAATATTTTTCCATTTGACTACAATTTATTGGTCACCTACCATGTCACAAGCACTGGGCTAGGCCCTGGGAGTCCTACTGCCAATAACACAAAAGCCCGTGTAGAGTTTGCATTCGGGGCAAGAGAGGGCAGAGGAAACACACACCAACAAATCCATCTATGAGGTAATGCCCAGGAGAGGGAAGTGCCGTGGAGAAACACTGAACAGAGCGCAGGGACGGAAGTAGGAGTGAGGTGCTAACGGCACTGAGGAAATGGCATTGGTTCCTGGCACATAAGTGGTCAAACGAAGTTAGTGATGATGATGACGGTGATGATGATGGTAATCGTGATGACAGTGGGGACTGGGGCGGTGATGGTGACCTTGGCGATCCTGATGATGACGGTGGTGAATGTATGATGGTGGCAGCGTGAGTGGTGGTGGAGGTGCTGATGGTGGTGGCGGCCACGACGGTGATGGCGAACGTGATGATGATGGTGACGATGATGGTGGTCGATGGTGACGGTGATGGTGGGGATTCCTGAAACTCTCTGGGCACACCCGGTCCCTTCCTTCATGTATTTCCACCCTTGGAAACAACTTTTAATGATGCTAATTGGAGCATATGGATGCCAAAATTGGGCCCACTTTTTCTTTTCTCAACTTCAACTTTCTCTTAGGTTTGGCCAAAGGTTTTAGAATAAGCCTTCGACTAGACCTTTACTATGAAGCAACACACATGCACGGCCCAAGAAAGCGTCCAAACTGCAAAAGAAAGGGGTTCCTTGTGTTTTGCTACTTGGCAACGAGCTCACCCTAAATCAGAACAAGGCTGATTCTACGTAGATAGGAGCCCTTGGAGCCAGCTCTCCCGCTGCCCTGAGCGGCCTGTAGCGGAGTGCCTTCCAGCCACACCTGCGCCTTTTATTAAATTCTGGGAAGAAAACCTTTGGACCGAGCTGTTCCATTACTAATTTAGCAGGGCAGAGCCAAACAGCAGTGAGGAACAGACTCCCCCTGGCCCTGCAGCCCTGTGATAAGTGACTGGCCTCTGGCAAAATAAAAGCAACGGTCATTTCCCCACCACCCAGGGGCAGCGGCGGGACAGCCTCATTCCTACAGCATTTCTGGCCGCCCCCCAGATGTGAGGCCCTCACGTCCATCCAGTTCTGGGTAAAAGCCATGCATCTGCCATTGAGGCTGAGCTGGAGAATGAATCGTTTCCTGATTTCCCTTCCCATCGCCAAGAGCAAAGTGGGGATGGGGACAAAAGAAGAACAGTAACACTTGGGGAGCCCATGCGCTGATGCCTCCGCTCATCCAGACACATGCAGAGTGAAAGCACGTTGCTATTTTACAGGCCACTCCGACTCCGATACCACGAGGAAAGATGAACATAAAGTTCTGTTACCTCGATATTTTTCACTGCAGTGAAAACATCTCTAACTTGGGGAAAAAAAAATGAAGTCATAGATTGTTCTGGGATCGCCCGTGGGCTTGAAAGGAGTTTTAGAAACAGATCCTAGAGGGGTGGGGACCCCGCAGAGCCTGAGGGCCCAGTGGGCGGCCTGTCCTCAGGCACCGCTGTCAAAGGAGTGAGCGCCACCCACTTCTAGCCAGAGGATCACTCAGCGCTGATTGGAAGTCCAGGGAGGACACAGCTTGTCAGTGGGCCACCTGAGAGTGGGTGACAGGCCCCTTCCCGTCCGTGGGGGATGTGGGAGTCTGCCCAGGCTGCCGTCCGCAACGCCACAGACATGTCGTTTCTCACCATTCTGGAGGCCTCGAGTCCAAGATGTAGATGTCGGCGAGCTACTTCCTGGTGAGGCCTGTCTCCCGGGCTCCCTGCTCGCCGGCCCTCCACATGGCTTTTCCTCTGTGCGTGCACTCAGAGACAGAGGGAGCTCTCAGGTGTCTCTCCCTCTGCCTGGAGGGCACCAATCTCCCCAGAAAGGGCCCCGTCTCTATGACATCACTTAACCTGAATCACCGACTTGAAGGCCCCGTCTCAAAATAACCATCCCATTGTAGGTTGGAGCTTCAGCCTATGAATCGACATGCTGGGGGGAGGTAGCGACTCCCCCACGGGAGGGGCCCTGGCACAGTGAATGGTAAGCACTTCGGGCTGTGGAGGCGGAGCCCAGGCACACACGCTGAGGTCAACCACAGCCGTCAGCTGACGTCACCTGTAGAGGGTGGGGCACGCCTGACCTGGCGCTGTCAGGCTAGGCTCCCCGGGGCAGAGGGTCCCGCACGTGGCTGCCATGCCAACGGGGGCTGCAGGGCCGAGGAGGCGGAGGCACAGAGCGGAGGGCTGGCCGTGCCGGCAGGTGGGCGTGAGGAGGGCGCAGAGTGGGGCATCAGGCTGGTGTGAGTGAATGAGTGACGTCGCTGAGGGAGCACTGAGTCTGGTCAGTGCCCCTGGCTCCCTGGGGCGTGTCCAGGACACAGCACCCCATCGTGGGAGGGCTCACAAGCTCACTTCTGCAAATCCCAGCTTTCCTGTGCTCGGGCTCCGGTGCCCCCGCTGCCCCACCGGCTGGCATCACCCCTCTCTCCTCGGTTAATATCCACCCTGGGCTGTGATGCCCGGGGAGGGCGCAGACTCACGGGCCCAGGGAGATGCGCTTACAAGCCAGGTGACTCCGTGAGTGGCCTCACCTCTCTGAGGGGCCATTTCATCACTTCCACGGTGAAGGCAGGGGTGGGGTGCAGTCTTCCGGGCCCAGCTGGGGCCGCAGCCAGTCTTGAAGGAGGACCTCTGCCCTCAAGAGCTTTGTTGTGCCTTGTTCCTTAGCTCACGTGTTTATTACTACTTTCCTCTCAGGACCTCGGGCACGAGTCATTTGCTAAAGACTGTTATTAGGGGCGCCTGGGGGGCTCAGTCGGTTGAGCGTCCGACTTCGGCTCAGGTCATGATCTCACGGTTCGTGGGTTCAGGCCCCACGTCGGGCTCTGTGCTGACAGCTCGGAGCCTGAAGCTGCTTCTGATTCTGTGTCTCCCTCTCTCTCTGACCCTCCCCTGCTCGTGTTCTGTCTCTCTCTCGAAAATAAATAAACATTAAAAAAAAAAAAGAACTTTTCATTCAACATGCCAGTGGGTCTAGTCCACCAATGGGATTATTTTAAAAGGTGACATAATCATATCTTTCAAGGCTCTTGATTGAACTTGCTGCATGTGAACCACGGACGCCACGTTTCAGAGAAGGAGCGAAGTGGTGAGGACTGTCTCCCATCAAGTATAAAAGTGATGCACTTGTTATGCTAGAAAATGTGGAAAATACAGAACGTGTAGAAAATAAGAACCACCAGTGATGTCAGTGCTAAGGTGTGATCACTGCACATTTTGATCTACTTTTAAGTTACACGGGGGTCTCACCCCTGCACACACGCACGGAACGGCACATCACACGCTGCTCACACCCACCGCGAGGGAGGGTGTGTCTTCAGCGCCTTCACGGGGACGGGAAACTTCAGGTCGGTGGCTGCACAAGGTTCCCTCGTGTGGCTTTTCATCACAACTTACGGTCCACCCCCCTCATCTCAGACCCTGACACTCCTCCTAAATGTACCCTCGCCCTGTACCTGTGGTGGTAAACGGCCCACAGCTTTGCACATAGGAAAACGGGGTCACGGGCAGCGGATACTGTGCACCGACCAGCCTCCCGCATAAAACATCACGGAGCTTCTGGCGAGGATCCCACAGCCAGGAAGCGGCGGGGCAGGAGCGCAAACCCAGGTGGTCTGGCTCGGAGCCACGGTCCGTCCGTTCCAGGTCATGTTGAAGGCCTAGCACGGCGGGCAAAATACAGGAGCCAGAGAGGAAAACAAATACTGAGCTACTGATTAAATAACCCAACAATGTGACTACGCAGAAAAATCTAGAAGGAAAGGGGGCAGGGGTGCGGCCGAGCTGAGGTAGGGTTGAAGGAGAGGGGGAGGGCCCCATGGGCCCGAGAGACCCCGCCAGCGGCTGCTGGAAGGAGGTGCGGCGGGTGCGGGCGGGCACCGGGAAGCCAGTGGGGAGACAATGTCAACGGGGCGGGTGAGGGACGCGGTAGGTTTGGGCAGCGGGGTGGCGCCCACGCGGGAGTGGATGTGTGTTCCACGGGGTTTGCTCGCGGGCAGGGTGTGGGCTGGGAGGGCCGGGTGAGCTCCGGAGGCGGCCGGGCGGCACTGGCCCAAGCGATTTGGCAAGAATGCAGGGAGAGCAGACGCCGGGGTGGGGGGTGGGGGGTCAGGAGTTCAGGCTTCAACCTGAGAAATCTCCACACCCAGGAATCTGGAGGAGTGGGGCCGACGACATGGACTGAGTGCGAGCCTGGTGCCTGGCACCCAGAAGACGCTCGGACGCAGGAGCTCCCGGCCGGCTCTGGAGGGCCCTGCGGTGGACAGGGCTCTGCGCTACGCACCCCGCTCTGCGCTATCTTTGTATCACCGCCTGCCTCCTTGCATTTCATCTCACAACGAAAGGTCCAGGAAATATGAGCTGCGGCTCGATGAGGCCCATCCCAGGCAGTCAGGCAAGATCGATGCCCTGTTTGAAGGGCGAGCTCCTGGGGTTCACACCGCCCGAAACCTGATCGTTGCCGTGTCTTTACGAAGGAAGAATCCCTGACAGGTGATTATTTTCGCCGTCCCTTCATATCAAACGTGCTAAAGGTTAGTCGCTTGTTAAGGGCCAGCTGTTGACAAGGCAGGACGGGGGGCGGCGGGCCGGGGTTCCTGACGCTCTCCAGCCGGGCGGGGAGCTCCCCCACCCCTGCGCCGGGGCCTCGGACGGCAGGGAGCCGGGAGCCCGGGGGACCTCGGGAACGCAGCTACTGACGAGTTCCCAGCTGAAATGTCACCTCTTCCATGAAGCCTCCCTTCCCCGGGGCACATGAGACGCCCCCATCACACACCATCAGGCAGTGCCTGCTCCTGTTGTTCCAACATTCTCTATTCTTTAAAAAAATTTTTTTTATTATTATTTTTTTAAATTTTTAAAAAATGTTTTATTTATTTCTAGGAGAGAGAGAGAGAGAGACAGCGTGAGCAGGGGAAGGTCAGAGAGAGAGGGAGTCACAGAGTGAAACAGGCTCCAGGCTCCGAGCTGGCAGTCAGCACAGAGCCTGACGCGGGGCCCGAACCCACAAACCGCGAGATCATGACCTGAGCTGGAGTCAGATGCTTAACTGACTAAGCCACCCAGGCGCCCCAGGACTATTATTTTTTAAAGTGCATGTTCTTGCAATGATGGGTTTTCTACATTAAGAGGCTACAAATTCACGAAGGGCATTGTTGGTGGGACCGTTCCCCCTTAACCCACAGATATTAGAAGACAAGGGCTACCAGAGAAGTAGCCTCCCCCCCCGACCCCCGGTCCCCCACGGAGTCGTCCCAGGAGAGAAGGTGGAAGAAGACGAGGGAAGGGAGGTGGGAAGGTTCAGGGCGAGAACAGTCCAGAACTGACGTTGGTTTCCAGACTGTTTGGAAAGGTGGATCTGGGTGTCCAGCGCGTGGGGTCTTTAGTTAAGTGTGTTCTCGTCCACACGTGGCTTGCTAACTGGGCCACGTTGCTGGACTCACCTCACCCGGCGCTTCGTGGACGTCAGCAGCACGGGCGCAGGAATTCTGGCCTTGCGCCCCCTCCTCGGGGGTGAAAACCCAGCCGAGATGCACCAGGAAAGTACGTGGGCTGCTTAGAGCGGTGCATGTCTTACAAGGCGCACGGGTGTTCTGGGGGGATCGGGCCTTTGCGAGGGGTCCCTCAGGAGTCCGGCGCCCTGGGCTTCTGGGAGCAGCCGCCCCGTCTCACTGCGCCAGTTCTCAGCGGCGGCTGCCCCGCCCCGGCTGGGGCCCGATCCGTCAGGGGCTTTGCCCACACACCAGACAACTGTGGCAGCCGCCCTTCTCGCTAAGAAGACCAAACGGCCTCAGAACAGCTGGGGCCACATGGCACGCCTCCCGTGGCGGCTGGCTGGTCCAGGGCAGCAGTTTTCCACCCTGACTTGTCTCATTTGAGAAGCACCCAGAGAGGTTTTAAAAAGGCCCCACACCCAGGCCCCATCCGGGAGACGTGGGTGTCGGCTGGAAGCTTCACAGGTCATTCTAATGAGTAGCCACGGCTGAGAAGGAGCCGGCTAATCAAGAATGTGGGCCAACCAACTTGCCCCTTCAGGCCACGGAGAAATGAGTCAACCAGGGGTGCCTGGGGGGCTCCATCAGTTCAGCATCCGACTTTGGCTCAGGTCGTGATCTCACGGTTCGTGGGTTCGAGCCCCAGTCGGGCTGTGTGCTGACAGCTCGGAGCCTGGAGCTGCTTTGGATTCTGGGTCTCCCTCTCTCTCTGCCCCTCCCCTGTGTGCGCTTGTGCTCTCTCTCCCTCAAAAATAAACAGTAAAAAAGGAAATGAGTCAACCAAATCAGTCATTTGATAAAATCATATTCTAACCAAAAAATAATAAAAAGTTTACCCAGAGGGAGCTTGACCTACGAAGGCCGAACAAACCACCAGTGGCCTCCAGCCCCCACTGGCAGAGGTTTGAGTGGATGAGTCACCACGAGCTCCGCTGGCTCTCGTCCGTGTGGCCATCTCAGTCACTGATGCTCTGGAGCCCGCACCCGTCCATCAGCGGGAGGTACCCTCCGGGCGCGCTCCGTAGCGGCCTCCTCCAACGAGGGAGCGAGAGAGCTCCATCGTTGCCATAGGTGCATCTCGAAGCTTCAGATCTCGAACTTGCAGAACGTCCAATGGGAAAGCATCTTTAGGCCACGTAAGAACACGCAAACCCACCTTCATAGTGTGTCCTAGATGCACCCACGTGTGGCCGGTATAAAACGTGCCTGGGAATGACAGACACCAACAGCGAGGTGGCGATCAAGTCTAGAAGGAACGTGGGGCGAGCGGACCAGGGAGAGGCATCCCTAAAGTTTTCTTTTGTGAAAATACCATCCAGATACGCAGTGGGAAACGCTAGTGTCCACTAAGCCTGGGCGGCCAGTACATCGTTATTGGTTACTTTATTCTCTGCACTCATCTGAATGTGCAAAGTATTTCACATTTTTATTTATTTTTATTTTTAAAAATTTTTAACATTTATTTTTGAGAGACAAAGAAAGACAGAGCACAAGCAGGGAGGAGCAGAGAGAGAGAGGGAGACGCAGAATCTGAAGCAGGCTCAGGCTCAGAGCTGTCAGCACAGAGCCCGACGCAGGTCTTGAACCCACAAACCGTGAGATCATAACCTACGTCAAAGTCGGACGCTTAACTGCCGGAGCTGCCCAGGGGCCCCACAGTATTTCAAAGTCTTAAAAGGCCAGACAACATTTCTTGCTTCCTGAGCTGGACTTTCGATTCTAGACCTTTCTGGTTTTCAATCTAAATGAGGATCTTACAGGCTTCTGTTGAATATCATCACTCTGGGTCCTTCATTCCAACTGCCTACAATTAATTTCACTCATAGACATTTATTTAGGCACCTGCTAAATGCCAAGTCCTAAGTTGAGAGTTTTTAGGGATGCTTTGGACATAGCTGTCTACTATCTTTTGAATTATTACTTCCTCATGCATCTCATGAGAATTATTTCTGAGCTTCCTGAACTCTCCAGTTTGACAAAACGGTTTCTCTTCAGCCAAATACACATAAAAATAGTGAGAAGGTCTGCTACACAACAACGTGCATATGGTTAACATCACTGAGCCTTGCATTTAAAAAAGAATAAAAGAGTGGACTTTATGGCATGTACTTTTTGCCACAATGAAAAAAGAAGGGTGAGTGGGGCAGGGCTAAGTGCAGAGCCCCGTGGAAGCCACCAGAGATTTCTCTCCACGGTAACTCTCTATCCCACTTGAATGTGTGCGCGTGTGCCCTTGTGTGCCTGTGCACACGACTTTTCACACACAGAAATAGAGCCCGAGTTTAAAATGATCAGTCCAGGCAGGAAAGAACTCTTGAAACATCTCGAAACATTTGTATTTACTTAACAAAAATGTTTTTTTTTTTTGTTTTTTGTTTTTTAATGTTTTATTTATTTCTAGGAGAGAGAGTGAGACAGCGTGAGCAGGGGAGGGTCAGACAGAGAGAGGGAGTCACAGACTGAAGCAGGCTCCAGGCTCTGAGCTGGCAGTCAGCACAGAGCCCGACGCGGGGCTCGAACCCACGAACCGCGAGATCATGACCTAAGCGAAAGTCGGACGCTTAACCGACTAAGCCACCCAGGCGCCCCTTAACAAAAATGTTTTCAAGTTTATTTATGTTGAGGAAGAGGCAGCATGAGCAGGGGAGGGGCAGAGAGAGAGGAGAGAGCAGGAATCCCAAGCGGTCAGCGCAGAGCCTGATGTGGGGCTTGAACTCAGGAGCCGTGAGACAGCCCCCCGACCTGAAGTCAGACGCTCAACCGACCGATCCACCCAGGCGCCCCTCGAAACGCCTTCAAAGCGCTGAGTTGGTAGAAGGGTAAACAACAAACCTGGTTGGGCACAGACTGCGCCGTGTCCGTCGTGAACCCTACGTGACACTGTCGTGGAAGAGGGGCCCTGGGGGCCACTTCCCGCGGGCAAATGCTTTCCCTCCTCGCTCTCACCTGGCCTCAGGCCCCAGGGGCTCGGGCGCCCCACGCTGGGGGCTCCATCACGCCTGCTGGCCACACAGCCCCCCAGGGTGCCTCCTTGCTTCCCTCCTCTCCCCTCCTTCTTCCG
>JAESUZ010004262.1:0-41187 GCA_017311185.1 Proteles cristata cristata
ATTTATTTCTAGGAGAGAGGAAGACAGCGTGAACAGGGGAGGGTCAGAGAGAGAGGGAGTCACAGACTGAAACAGGCTCCAGGCTCCGAGCTGGCAGTCAGCACAGAGCCCGACGCGGGGCTTGAACCCACGAACCGCGAGATCATGACCCAAGCGAAAGTCGGACGCTTAACCGACTAAGCCACCCAGGTGCCCCACTGTAGGTTTTCCTTGATAAGCAGAGTAGTAAACACTGGCTACTGATCATTACCCTATATGCCTTTTTATGTCCCTGTCCCTTTAGTATTCACATCGACATATTTTGAAAAGCCGTTTGGGGAAAAGCCTGGGTAGCTCAGTCAATAAGAGTCTGACCTCAGATGAGGTCATGATCTCACAGTTCGGGAGTTTGAGCCTCATATCAGACTGACAGCTTGGACCCTGGAGCCTGCTTCAGATTCTGTCTCCTCTCTGCCCCTTCCCCACTTGCACTGTCTCTCTCTCTCTAAAAACAAACAAACATTTTTTAAACTAAAAAGAAAAGCCTTTTCAAGGTTTCCTACACCCAGGGCACCTGGGTGGCTCAGCTGGTGAAGCATCCGACTCCTGGTTTTGGCTCAGGTCATGATTTCATGGTTTGTGAATTTGAGCCCTGTGTCGGGCTGTGCTGACAGCTTGGAGCCTGCTTGGGATTCTCTCTCTCTCTCTCTCTCTCTGCCCCTCCCCTGCTCTCAAAGTTTCCTACACCCCCAAGTCCAGGAGTGCATGGGGCATAGGTGTGGATATCAGTAATCTGCCATGTTCTAAAATGTCCATGCAGCGGACATTATCATTTCCCGTTTTACACATGTTGAGCCTAAGGCAGAGAAACTTAAACTGTGAAGCAGGATCTCTAAACAGCTTTTAGCCCAGGTGGAGTGGGAAGGGCAGGGCCTTGGACTTATTTTTGAAGGGAGCGGCAGCAGAGTGTCTATAATAGAGGTTTGTATCCATGTTTGGGGTACAGGCAAGATCCAAGGCTTGAAATATTTGCAGGCCAGGGACTTGGTCTTCACGGGCCTTGGGATAGAGGCACCTCTGCGTGGGAGTTTCTGGTCTTTGTGGGTTCCTGAAGAACTTGCACACTAGAGAAATTCGGATTAGACTGAAAGCAGAGGGACTGACAGGCATTTCAAGGGGGCTCTGTGTCCCATTATCTACGAATTTGATCAGCAATTACAGCGAGAAAACCAACCGGAGTCCTCTAAGCCCTTTTCTTTAGAGCAAATAACAGCAAGAGACTGGGCTGGGTTACAACGCACCTTGTATTTTAAGTAAGCCCTATGCCCAATGTGGGCCTTGAACTCAACCCCAGGGTCGAGTCACATGCTCTACTGACTGGAGCCAGCCAGACATCCCTGCAAGGCACCTTCTAACATCAGAAGAGCAGAGCAGGTCGACCAAGTTGTTAATAAAGCTCTGGTCTTTGTTGGCTTCAGTTAGAGCACTGTCGCAGCTTTGTGGTAGATTATGGGATCCTGGATCAGGGCACATCAAGGGTGGGGACACTTTACTTCCGGACAGGCAGGGAGCAGAGCTGCCACCCCCCCTGCCATGGCCTACCTATAAGGCAGTAATGGTGCTCTTCTTGCCAGCCCTGACTGCCTTAGCTCTCAGGCCAAATACCCAATACCCAAGCAGTGGTGGTAGCCACAGTGCCTTCACCTGTGCCTGGCTGAGTGGACCAGACAGCTGTAAGTTTCCTGTCTCCATCCACCTGCTAAAGCAGATTCAGGGCTGCTTGGATTTGTGAAATGGTCCTTGGGGCCTGGGATCAGGAGGCCTTTGACAGAGCACCATTGTGAATCCTTGTGAACGAGAGCTTTGCTAACTGTTCTCATTGACTGTATATGCCGATTAAATGTACTTAACTCGGGGGCCTGGGAGTCTCAGTTAAGTGACTCTTGATTTCAGCTCAGCTCACAATCTGTTTGTGAGATGGGAGCCCCACTTTGGGCTTTGCGCGATGGTGCAGAGACTGCCTGGAATTCTCTTCCTCTCCCCCCCTGCTTATGCTTTCTCTCAAAGTAAACAAGAGAAAACGTGAAATGCTCAGGAAGATGAGGCGACAGTTCAAATAGCTCGGGAACAGAAGAGCCTGGGGTTTGAATCCTGGAATCTGAATCCAGAGTCTGGGCTCTTAGAATCTTTTGTAATCAGAATCCTTCCAGGTTTCCCAGACCAAGGCATGTTTAGTCTACCTCCATCTCCCAACATTTCAAAGAAACTAACTGGAAATACTATTTATGCCAAGGTTTAACTTCATCTGATGTTTTAATTCTCAGGACAATCCTGTGAGGAAGGCACCCACCTGATGCTCAGAGAAGCTACGGAGATTCAAACCCAAGCAGTCTGATTCCCAAGCTGACAGTATTCAAATCAATGGGATGAGGAGGTCATATCAGGGACCCAAACCCCACAGTTCATGTAATATTTACCCCAACCAAACTCTGAAACCTTCGTGGTAAAAACTTTAGTTTGAAAATTAGGTTGAACAAAGAAAAAAGCACTATCAGTCTGTTTTCACATTTCAACTTTTTAATCAGCTCCGTGAAGGGCATCCTAAATGCTAAGTGAAACACAACAGAATATTTTTCTTCCAGTATTAAAGAAAAGGACATTCACAAGTTCTAAGAAACTTCTGTGTATCAGGGTGGTGACCTTGAATAAAAAACAAAATTAAAAAAAAAAACAAACAAACCCCAAAACCACCTCTAATCACATTATTGCAGCTGCATTAGAAATTGGTTCTTAACCATGATAAACATTGTACACATTAGGCCTTTAAAACAACCCTAAATGCACATCATTTGGAGAAAAAAAAAAAAGTGACCGAACATTTTTTGCCACAACCAGTAATCCTGAGAGCCCAAGCTAAAAAACTGGTAAAAGGAAAAATACCCAGAGACTCCACACATGTCCCAAGATTTGTCTTTAAATGGGAGAAAAACTTTAAAAGATATATGAACTTTCTAAAAGGTCTTTGTAACAAGGTACCTTGGGAGCTCAATTCAAAAAGAGAAGTTGATGTACTAAAACAGATTTTTCAGTGCGGCTCCAAAAATCTTTCTAAATACAGCCATTTGGAACGATGATCCTGGATCAGAAGTTTTATTCCTTGTGTATCTGAGAACAGTAAGAAGGGGAAGAACTGTAATGCTGGGAAGGCACAGGCAAACATGCTCACCTCCCGCGGCTGACATGGACTGCTGAAAGCTGGACAACAGCAATACCGCTTCCTCTCCTCCACACCCAGCAAGTGTAGATTACAGGGGAGACAGGTTTTTAAGACAGGCACCTCCTCCCCCCCATCAGACTGGCCCTGACAGGCACCTGAGAACAAAGGAGGCCTAGGAAAGGTGTCAGGTGGGACAGTGAAGAATGTGCAGGCAGAAGGGGAGTGGGACAAACATGACAGGGCTCAGTGGCAACATATAAGCCTCACCTACATTAGGTGCACATGCCTCATCTCAGTTGTCGTAATTGTCTCTGTAATTTTCTCCTGAGTAGCGGTCATAATAACCGCCCTGGCTTCTGGGAAAAAGCACATGTCAGTGTTAACAGGAATGTATCATGTACACCTTAATATTAAAAATCATACATAGTAACATACCCTGTGCTTTTAAAAATGTACTATAACACGCACTTCAGTACATAAAATGGGATATAATCAAGCACGTGAATGTCATACGGAAATAACGTAATTACGTAGTATATTTACACACAGCACAAATGCAATGTAGCCAACTAACACATGATAAACATGCTATCTACCATATCATACCTACACCACTTTACAATTAAGGCATTATAGAGAACTCATAACGTATTAAGTTTCATATTTATACTTCCACTACATTTTGTATTAAAAAATGCTAGTAACACCAAAAGGAAATATGTATGAACTCTCAGGCAGCTTAACTCTTAAGAAGGAAGCAGCGCCACCAGAGTACCCCAATCCCTTGGCTACTCACCTGCCACCGTAGTCTCTGGTCCTTCCATATCCATATCCATATCCATACCCATACCCATATCCTCCAGGCCGACTGTCGTATCTGCCACTCCCGTAGCCGTGGTCCCCACCACCTACAGCAGATTAAGTAAAAGTTAAAAGACAGTTGTCCAGGCACGGGTCACTAACAAGTGGCTCCCTCCCATACCCAAACTTACCACTGCACCTACCTCTAGAGTAGCCGCGACCACGCCCATGGGCCCCAAAGGCACCCCCTCTAGCTCCCCTGGCCGACTTGCCCGCGTGATCCACACGGATCTGGCGACCATCCAGAGACTAGGTGTGGGGAGACACAAGGAGGATGGATTGGTGGTCAGACAGGACAGTGGTAAGGGAAGAATGGGTAGGGCAGGTGGGCACAAGAGCCCAGAAACTCCTGCTGGGCACCAGGTTCTGGGTGCCATGTTCCAGAACAAGCTCCTTTGACCACAATGGCTTTATCAGGAGCTATAGAACCCCACAAAATGACCTGAATCCACCGGGTTCCCCTTGCTACTACTTACATCTTGACCGAACTCAGGCTGAGTTCTCCTCCCCATTCCTATAAGCTGCCCCACTATTAGGGCTAGACAGACACCTCTCTTGGTTTGAGACTTCAGAGTCCATCCCAGAAGACTCACGAGGTCCTCTCCGGGCCAGGCCCGCAGGTCTGCAGACTCTACTACCTAAGCCCAGGGCAGGTCAACCATCCACAGGTGGCTTCTCGGCCTCATGCAGGACCAGTCGTCGCCTCCCAGGCAGCCCGGCTCTGTCTGCCGCTGCCCTCCACCCCCTAGAACAGAAGGCAGTCACGCTCCTGTGAGTGGGCACTGCGGGGTTTGGTGGCCGCGTTGCCCCTAGCAGACACAGAAGGAAAAACAGAAAGAATGGTGGAAGTGGCGGATGGGGGCAGGGCCCCTATGCAGGCAGGAGGCCTCACCTCTCCGTTCATGGCTCTCATGGCATCTGAGGCATGCTCTGGGTTGGTGAAGGTGATGAAACCAAAACCCCGGGATCGCTGAGTCTCCCGGTCCTTGACAACGACCACTGGGGAAAGGAGAGAGAATGGGGATAAGTAATGGAAATAACAAAAGACTGTCGGGTAGAGAATGAACCTCCCCCACCAATCCTCAACTGAAAACTACCGGGTTCTCGTAAAACTCCACCTTAGGCCTAGGAACAGGAAAAGGCATTATGTGAAAGCCCAGAGTCCCAATTTTACTCCCTACGTTTCTCCAAACGCAAGGCACCCAAGACTTTCACGAACACCCCACTCACCATGCATCTGGCCCACGTCTCACCTTCAGAAATAGGACCGAAGCTGCTGAAGTGGTCTTCCAGAGCCTGCTCATCGGTGTTGAAATTGAGCCCTCCCACAAAAAGTTTCCCTTCTTCCGAAGACATGGCAGTGAACTGGAGTACGGCGGGGAAGATGAAAAACTGTGGGAGAAACTGCGGACGTGAGAAGGAGAAAAAAATTGGGCGTAAGAAACGACGAGAAGAAGAAGAGGAGCAATAGAGAAGAGGAGCAATAGAAAGTAGACACAGCAAACGAGGCAACTAAGAAGAGAACAAAAAGAAAAACAGAAAAGGCGGGAATATGCGGTGCTGGGTCAGCCAAGCTGCCATTTGCGGGCCTCATTCGCGCATGCCCAGACCACCCTCCACTACCACGCCCGTCATTTTGTGCCGCCGCGCAGGCCCAGAACACCCTCGCGTTCCCTCTGTGCCCGCAGAACAGGATGGCGGCGGTCACGTGGGGGCAGGCCCCCACCTCCCCCAAACTTGGCTGTCGCGCGGTCACTGCCGCCACGGACGTCTCCAACCCCAACCAGCATTCCTCGCACTCGGATAGGGGACACCAGCCTCCCACCAACAGCAAAGTTTCACCCCTAAGCACGGGACCCGCCCGCCCACCGGGAAAAGCTCCAGCCTACGTGTCAGAAGTCGCTGCTCTCCCCACTCGTGCACTCGCTCCTGGCCGGCGCGGCGCACAGCAGCGCGGAGAGGAGCAGTCAGCCCGCAAGGCATGCACTGCTTACCTGCAAGTTAAGCGATAGAAGCAGAAAGACAGCTACCACCGACGAGAAGAGAGACTGTCAAGAATGCAGCGCGGGAAGGCGCTTGATAAAGCCTAAGTAGAGAGTACGTCACGGAACGCCCCCCTCTCCGCGCACAAGCGTGCATGCTCATTGGGTGAAGCCAGCAAGGGGGTTCGGGGGCGTGGAGATGGGTGGGAGGAAGGTACGACACAGCAAACGGACCAATATTCTCAGCACGCTTCGGGGCTTGGAAGCTAGCTTTGTGTGATTGATGCCCCTGGGTTCCGCATCCTTCACTGGCCCAGCCGTCTCCATCCCTTAGGCGCACGGACCTTTTCGCCCTTATACCCATTTCCGTCTGTGACATCACCCTCGCTATCCTTAACCTCATTTCTCCCGTTGGTTCAGACATGTTCCTCGCCTTCTCAGTCGTATTCCTGAAGGCCCCTAACAACAGTTACTGTCCTCTGATAACTTCCTTCACCTCCCGGTCCTCTCATATACTTGAAGGGCCGGATGTATTTTCCTCCACTGTCCCTGCCATCCTAACCCTTCACAGTCCTTAACGTCAGACCCTGCGTTAACCCTTCACAGTCCTTAACGTCAGACCCTGCGTTTTCTCAGTGTCAAATCCTGATCCCTATGTTTACTTCTCTGTACCCAACATCTAGCCGCCTGTCATGAGGTCCTTTTACCTGGTGTCTTTCTTTCTCATTTCTGACTTCATCCCTCCTCCTTATCTGACAGCTTCCTGAAGCCAGTCTCTTGTTTTCCCTGCCAGTAGACTGCCTGAGAGGACTTCTACAAAACGGAATGCTCCAATCTTCTGAGGGAATAAATCCCAGTTCACAGAAACATTTTTGCTATCACTCAGAGTTCCCGAAGCCTTGATCCGCAGAGAGGACTTTCACAGTACACAGTGAACTTATCCAAAGCAAGGAGTGGCTGAGCTCACTACTCGAGATTTGGTCTTGTCCGGCCTTCTTGATGTGTCTGAGCTCCACATCAAGGAGGACTGGGTCAGTCTGTTCTCGGAAACGCAAATTTCTTATCCATAGAATGAACCTGTCCGGCCTTCTATGGGTTAGCCCTCCCAACACAGACTAGATTTGTTAACTTTCAGATTACAGTATGGTATGCACCCACAAAATGGACTTGTGGATTTTGCCATATCCAGACCTCCTATGCCCAGGATGGATATGAATAGATTTCACATTGTCCACGTACATAATGGCTTTAGATAGCCCTCAGAGAGTCTGAGCCCTCATGCAAAAAAGAAGTACTTGTTTGCCTCTTAAAGTGTCTGATCTCTGATCATTTTCTTACAGTTCACGACACATTTTCATTGTTGTTCCATGTAAAGCCCCTCATTTTATTTATTCTTTTAATCCTGCACCCAACTGTTGATCTCTTACTCCCACAGCTAATCATTTTATTGGACTTAAAGTGGATCTCTTTCAACTTTTCTTTCCTAATAAAAGTTTTGAAAGTTATAGGTTTCTCTTATTAACTGATTTTGCTGTGTGCGACAAGTTTTTTGTGTAGTATTTATATTATTTAGTTGTGAACATTTCTTTTTTTTAACATTTTATTTATTTAAGTAAGCTCTATGCCCAAGGTGGGGCTTGAACTCTCAATGCCAAGATCAAGAGTTGGATGCTCTACTGACTGAGCCAGCCAGGTGCCCCTAGTTGTAGTTTCTTCCTCCCTCCCTCCCTTCTTCCCTCCCTTCCTCCCTCCCTTCCTTCCTCTCTTCCTTCCTTCCTTCCTTCCTTCCTTCCTTCCTTTCCTTTTTTTTTTGAGAGAGAAAGAGTGTGTGGGCATGTGGGGGATGGGGAGGAGCAGAGGGAGGGAGAGAATCTTAAGCAACCTCCATGACTAGTGCAGAGCCTCATGAGGGCTCCATCTCACAACTGTGAGATCATGACCTGAGCTGAAATCCAGAGTCAGATGATTAAGCCACTCAGGATCCCTGTAAATATTTCTAAAGTTTCTTTATGGTTTCTTCTTTCATCCAAGGGTTATTTAATAATATTAGTTTCCAAAACTGCGGGCTTTTTTTTTCTTTTTTTTAGCTTTTTGATGTTTCTAATTTTATTGTGTTATGGTCAGAAATGATGTTTAATATTGATACTTTTGAATTCATTGAACTTTTCTTTGTGCCCTAACATGGTCTATTTTTGTAACTGTTAAGTATAAAAGGAGTCGTCTCCATTTGTTAAGTGCTGGGTTATTTAGAAATGTGTTTTTATAGGGGCACCTGGGTGGCTCAGTCAGTTGAGCGTCGGACTTCAGTTCAGGTCATGATCTCGAGGTTTGTGAGTTCAAGCCCCACATCGGCCTCACTGCTGCTAGCCTGTCAGTGCACAGCCTGCTTCAGATCCTGTCCCCTTCTCTCTGCCCCTCCCTTGCTTGGGTTCTTCCAAAAATAAATGAGTATTTTAAAAAGAGAAAGAAAAAGAATGTTTTACATATATATGTATCATATATCAATTATATATCAAGCTTAAAATGTATTGTTCAGCACTCCTTAAGAGTAGATGTGTTTATGGTAGACATATCTTCCTTGTCGATCAGTGTATGTCCTTCTCTTTTGTGATCTTAAATTGTATTGTTAGCTATTGGGATAGTTACCCCAGGTTTCTTTGGGTTTTTTTTAGTCTGCCGTATTCTTTCTTCATCCTTTCAACATTTCTTAATCTTTGTGTATGTTGTTGGAACTTTTTCTTAATCCAATGAGAGTGTCTGTTCTAAATATTTGTGTGATTGCTATTATATTAAAAGTTTTGATATCCCAGTTCATATTCTCCATTTACAGTATTTTTCTGTTCCCTTTTTTCTATCATATTCATACCTAATATTTTCTTTGGGTCTTTTTAATATCACTTATTCTGTTTTTTTTTCCTTAAAAATTTTTTTTTATGTTTATTATTGAGACAGAGAGAAACAGAGCATGAGTAGGGGAGGGGCAGAGAGAGAGGGAGACACAGAATCACAAGCAGGCTCCAGGCTCTGAGCTGTCAGCACAGAGCCCGACACGGGGCTCGAACCCACGAACCATGAGATCATGACCTGAGCTGAATTTGGATGCGACTGAGCCACCCAGGCGCCTGCTTTTCTTTTCTTTTTTTTTTAATTTGTTAATATTTACTTATGTTTGAGAGAGAGAAAGAGAGAGGCAGAGCTTGAGCAGGGGAGGGGCAGAGAGAGATGGAGACACAGAAACTGAAGTAGGCTCCAGGTCCTGAGCTGTCAGCACAGAGCCCAACATGGGGCTTGAACCCACAAACCCAGAGATTATGACATGAGCTGAAGTCAGATGCTTAACCAACTGAGCCACCCAGGCACCCCACTTGTTCTGGTTTTATATTCTAATATTATCTCTTATTTGTTGTTCTTAAAATTCTTCATGTCTGTCCCAGTAATTCTGCTTCAGATATTATATGTCATTCAGTATGGTGGCCAGCCTCTAATATAGCCCCCAGTGATCCCTGCCTGATGATGGTATTTACCTCCTGTGTGGTTCCCTCCCATGTTGTACCAGGGTTGGTCTGGGTGACCAAGAAAATACAGTATTGAGTGTCTGACTTAGGCTCAGGTCATGATCTTGCGGTTTGTGAGTTTGAGCCCCATGTCAGGCTCTTTGCTGACAGCTGAGAGCCTGGAGCCTGACTTTGATTGTGTCCTCGCATCTCTCAATAATAAATAAACGTTAAAAAAATAAAAAAACTACAGCAGAAGTGATGGTATATCATTTCTCAGGTTAAGTTAAAATACCACTAGAGTGCTGTCTTGGTCATGGTCTCTCACATGTTGTGAGGAGCTGCATGGAGAAGCTCAGGTGGTAAAAAACTGAAGCCTCCTGTCAAAGCCTCGTGAGTGGGCCACGCTGGAAGTGGTCATTCAGCCAAGTCATGCGTTTGGCTGACTGCAGTTCTGGCTGACCTTACTGAAGCCTCAGATGAGACCCTGAGTCAAAACCACCGCTGAGTGGCTCCCAGATTCCTGACACTCAGAAAATGAGAAAATAGGGGTGCCTGGGTGGCTCAGTCGGTTGGGCGTCTGACTTGGGTTCAGGTCATGATCTTGCGGTTCGTGGGTTCCAGCCCCGCATCGGGCTCTGTGCTGACACCTAGCTCAGAACCTGGAGCCTGCTTCGGATTCTGTGTCTCCCTCTCTCTTTGACCCTCCCCTGCTCACACTGTCTCTTTCTCTCTCTCTCTTTCAGAAATAAACATTTAAAAAAATTAAAAAATTTAAAAAAAGAAAATGAGAAAATGTTTTAATCTGTGAAGTTTGGGGGGTAATTTGTTATATGGCAATAGCTAACTAATACATCCAATTTATTTTTCTCTGGAGGAGTTATGCTGCCCTGGTGTCTAGTTGTTTTGGTGGTGGGCTCATGTTCTCCTGAAGGAAGCGGCTCTTCTGGCATATACATTGTATTGAGGGGAGGCTGAAGGCCAGCTTCGACTCTGCTCAATCACCTGGAGTGAGTCAAGTGATGTCCCATCTGCTAGCACACTACTTGACAATTCTTCTGATAGAGATTTCATCTTTAAACACCAAGGGGAGCCCATCTCCCCAGGTGTCATCACCAGCCCTGGTGTCTGGAAAGGGGCAGGTGGAGACGTGATTGCCTCTGGCTGCTCATTTCTTCCCCTCAACAGGGTTCTTGCTGCCCTTATGGTAGCTCCCCAGACAACTGTAAGTGGTTTGGATGATGTCTGCAGTGTGTGTGTGTGGGCAGATAAGAGCCTTCCCAACATGTGGGGGCGGTTAGAGACAGAATTTAAACCTATCCTGTATTTGCTGCCTTCAGCCGTTGCCACTCAAAACACAGGCCATTTAGAGACAATCTTCCATTTTCCCATAGGTCTTCATAGCTGTGCTGAGGTTTCTGGAACTCACGTTTCCAACTAGTTACTCCAGAGTTGCTTTCAGGCAAGGGAGTTGGTGGCTGTGCTGTTTGCCACCTTGGCAGGAACAAGAAGCCCCAAGTATCCTCAGGGACTAATAGAGGTTTCTGCCCTTCAGGGTATCTGAGCTTCCTTTTCACAGAAAGGACCCTTCAGAGGTCCAAGCTGCCATACACAGAATTGACTTGTCTGACCCCTTAAGTATCTGAGCTCATTACTCACAGAATGCACCCAGAGGGTGTCAGCGGGTGACCGACAAAGGGGACATTTCAGGTCCTCTGAGGGCCAGATGCTCTATCTTGGATAGCCCTTGGATGGGATGTGTCTGAGCACCTTATCTGCACTTGTGAGACCCATGGTCTTGGAGTACCCTAGACACAGAATGGTCTTGTCCTGTTTTTCTGGTGCCTGAGCCCTCATCAGAGAAATGGTCAGCTTCCCCTCTGATACTGGGCCATGATGGGAACCTTTTTAAGGGTGATCTCCAGCTTTATATGGCATTCCCCGGGGGAGACAGATGACAGGATGGCTGCTCCAATGCCTCTCATCTCGGTGCCTAGTACAGCAACTTCTGGCCAGAACCTGGCACAGCCAGGCCGGAACCTGAAGGAACCCAGTTACCTAACCCATCATCTGCCATGTCCTTGTGGAGGACAGCAGCTGGCCCACAGAAGAATCCACCTTCTGAGAAGGTAAGTGGGAAAAAGGGCCTTCTTTTGATCATTATTCTCCAAATAAGTGGGTGACTTCTTTTAGGGCCTGAGTTTTATCAGTGCTTGATTTGTGTGCCAACAGAAGTGGGAGGGAGAAGGCTGAGGAGTGGTTTCTATTGCTAACATGGTTAAGATAGGCCCTCATGAGCTGGAGACCCAATTTAGGGCTTAGAGCCCGAGGCATGGGCAAGGCCACACTCCCTCAAGCTGGTATCAAAGTAAGTGACAAGAATAGCCTCAGCCCCCTGCCCAGCACGGCCAGCATTAGTGTGTAAGACTCACAGGGGAGGGTCTGGATCCTAGAGATGGTGACATGTGGAATGGCAGAAGTGGCACGCCCAACATTTCCAAGTAGCCTGTACCATCCAGTCTCTGTAACAAGTCTTGCCCTTTTGGAGTCAAGAACTCCCTCTCTCATCCCTCATTCGGGGGCCTGCCCTGAAAACACACATTCACATCCATAATCCGGTCCCTTATAGCAGACAGATGTGCCGCAAAACAGCCTCAGGCCATCCCCAGGCAGTCCTCGACCTGGGCTCACCTTCAAGAACCAAGTCTCAGCACCCGCTCTCCTGCCACTGGGGGAGCAGGAGCCACCCTCCACCAAATGAAGTTATTTCAGCTCCATCAGGTTAAGAGCCCCTGGGGACGCCATCTATATAACAAAAGCCAGGGAGAGGGCGGAGAAATACACAAGACCACAGTGACGTTCATGTGTGCAAAGTATAGGTGTTAAAAACGAAACAACAGAAACTGAGAAAAGAGGTCGTGGCCTCCGTGGGGCAGTGCCAAAGCAGAGCCCCATATTCTCAGACCTAGGGAGAGAGGGCCCTGCACTCCGACAGGTCTAGGGCTGACAGGCAGGGAGGTGGGGTCTCATGTGTAGGCCTTCACGGCAAAGAACGGAGATCAGGTAGGGCTGACGGTAGGCTGCAAGCAGCCTGATCAAGACGGGGCTGTGGCCTCGGCCCCCTCCTCTGAGTCCCACACCTCTGACTGCAGGTAATCGGCGAACAGAGACTTGGCCCGGCGAAGGACACGCCCCAGGTGGTGTTTTCGCACGAGGCGGTCAAAGTGCATGGCCAGCTCGTTGTAATCTAGCCCATTGCGCATGATGTGGTCGCGGTGTTCCAGCAGGATGGCGAGGCAGAGGAAGAGCATAAATGGGTTCCCCCGGCCAAACTCCTGGGGTGGGGGCAGGCCCAGTGGGGGTGGGGGTGGCAGGGACTTCCCAGGTTCTTGTGGGGAGCCCAACTCTGGCATCAAGGGGGATCCTGCAGCCACATCGCCAGCAGGAGAGGCCTCTTGGGTGGATGATGGAGATGAGGAGGATGGGGAATCAGGGTGGGAGGAGGAGGAGAGCAGTGGGTCTGAGGAGTTCAATAAGGGCTCGGAGAGGGACTTGGAGCTGTTAAGGGCAGCTGGGTGGGGCAGCTGGGCCCGCGGGTCCCTCCTGGAGCCTGTGTTATCCCTGAGTTGCTGGAGGTCATCCAGACTGGCTTGTCTCAGGAGACGCCCCCCGCCACCGGGCCCCTGGCTGGTCGTGACCAAGTGGTCAACAGCATCTTCGAAAGCACTGCTTCCCCCACCAGCAGGCCTCAGCATGTGCCTCTGTCGCATGGGCCGCCCCCTGTGGCCACTGAAGCCAGTGTCTGCCACTTGACTGGGGGGTCCGACGAGCTCTACCTCATGTTCAGGAGGATCCGGTGGCAGCGAACTCCAGGTGACCTCAAGCATGCGGAGGGCGTCGTCAAAGGCGAACTCACGCTTAAGTTCAAGCAACAACCAGCGGTAACAGAAGAACAGATCATCAGCACCAGCTTCCTGCAGATACTGATAAAAGTCAGGGTCAGCATGACGCAGCAGCAGCTTAAGGTGGGCGAACTTGGTGGCCATGGCGCGGCCATCAGGATGGAAGTTCGCGGCCAGGCGCTTCATGATGCCACAAAAGCAGACGAAGGCATGGCCTTCGTGGTCCATGACGGCGAGGATGGGTGAGGCAAGGTCGCTCATGCCCTGGCAGTAGGACACCTGTGGGTGGGTAACGGCATAGGTGGTGAGCAAGTCGTGCAGTGCCCGCAGGTGTGGGCCATCCTCAGGCCCTGCATAGTAGGGGTGGGCCCGGTCCGTACGCAGCACATCCTTGAGGACTGTGCTGCGGATGAATTCCAAGTCCTCAGGGCTTGCTCGCTGTGCCCATTCACTCTTGAGCTGTTCATACTCGCGACTCTTGCGTTTCATGTAGTCCATCCGCTCGCGGCCTGTCAGCCCGTCCGGGTACACATTCAACAGGTACCGCCATACCACCTGGCCAGGGACAAAAGGGATAAGGCTGAGGTTCTACAAATGAGTCACCACTCCCCGGTGTATATCCAATACCACCCACCCTGCGGCCTTGGGGCCTTCGTCTTCCTTCATAAACGTCTGCCTTCCCACCTCTGCCTCTAGCCCTCCTGAAGGAGAGCTTGCTGCTCTGGAACATCTCCACGCCATCCGATGACAGCATGGTGACTGCGTGTGTCTCATGAGCTGTTCATGATGGCAGGAATGATGGATCTGATGAGTGACTGTGGCAGCTCACCTTTCGTAGGGAGGGCTCAACACCACCATGATAGATCCGCAGGCGTAACTCCTCAGGGCGAGAGAGCTGGCCCTCATGGTTCAGGTATGTGTGAAACTCAGCATCACTCAGGGGTGGCTTGAAGGGCTTGACATCTTCCCCATATGACCAGCTCAGCACTTGTTGGACCTTAGACAAGGTGCGGCCCACCTGTGAAGGAAGAGGGAGAAAGGCCACCTGTCAGCCAGGCAGGTGCCAAACAGCACACTCGGAGTCTGGGGCACCAGCTGCAGCTGGTTACAGGGGTCCCTGAAACCACCTGAGAGAGGATAGACTGCGTGAAGGGCAGGGCAGCTGTCGTCAGCGATGACCGTTTCTCAGCCAGCAGCACGTCAGAGCCAATGACATCCTTGGGGCTGATTATGTCCCAGTCTTCCAGCAGTGGGCCTAGGCACACAGAATGACACAATACGAGAATGAGGGTCAGAGTCCCAGACCGCAGGGCTGGGTTTCTGTCCTACTACAGCCAGGCCACCCACGGGGCAATGAATGACTCCCACCTTCTCTTACCATGTCATCCAAATCAGGCGAAAAATGAAACCATGAATTCTTTTGTGGGAAAGGTCTCACAAAATGGCTGGGCAGACTCCAGGCAATATTTTAATGACATGAAGTCATAGTTATTAAGCACTTACTGTGTGCCAGGCACTGTGTCAAGGACTTAACTTTAATAGAAATAATAAGAACACGAGATAACATTTCCATTTCCATGGTGCTAAGTGCCAGGAAGTGTTTTGAGCCCTTTGCAAATATTGACTCTTTAACATTCACATCCATTCTCTAAGTTAGGCACCGGTATTATCATGATTCTTTCTATGAGGGAACAGGCACAGTCAATAGAAGACAGTTACCCAAGGCCTTACAGCTAGGGAGTAAAAGAACCAAAATTTGGGGACACCTGGGTGGCTCAGTTGGTTAAGTGTCCAACTTTGGCTCAGGTCATGATTTCGCGGTTCATGGGTTCGAGCCCCACGTTGGGCTTTGTGCTGACAGCTAGCTCAGAGCCTGGAGCCTGTTTCAGATTCTGTGTCTCCCTCTCTCTTTGACCCTCCCTAGCTCGCGCTGTCTCTCTCTCTCTCAGAAATAAATAAAAACATTAAAAAAATTAAAAACAAAGGAAAAAAATTAAAAAGAACAGAAATTTGAAGCCCAGGCCCAAAGCTCAAGAGCCCAAACTCTTTTTTAAAAAAATGCTTATTTATTTATTTTGAGAGAGAGAGCGAGAGAGAGAGAGAGCACATAAACCGGGGTGGGGGGGGGGTTAGAGAGAGAGAGACAGAGACAGAGAATACCAAGCAGGCTCTGCTCTGCCAGCCCAGAGCCCAACGCAGGCTCGAACCCACTAATGTGAGATCACAACCAGAGCCAAAATCAACAGTCAGACCTCTAACCAACTGAACCACCCAGGTGCCCCAAGAGCCCAAACTCTTTTAAAAATGTTTATTTATTTTTGAGAGACAGAGCATGAGCGGGAAAGGGACAGAGAGAGAGAGGGAGACACAGAATCTGAAGCAGGCTGCAGGCTCCGAACTGTCAGCACAGAGCCCGACACGAGGCTCAAACTCACAAACTGTGAGATCATGACCTGGGCCCAAGTCGGATGCTTAACCAAGTGAGCCACCCAGGTGCCCCCAAACTCTTAATCTTCTATTCACACTAGCCTTCATCCCATAATCGGCATAGATTATCATGATCATTCTCATTTTTTAAATTACAGAAAAGGTTGGAACGATTAGTAACTGGATAAGATTTGATAGCCAGGAAATGGTACAGCTGGATCTGAACCTTGTTTACCGGACTCCAGAGCTCAGACAGATTTTAATTTTTTTTTAATGTTTTATTTATTTGAGAGAGAGAGAGAGAGAGAGAGAGAGAGAGGGAGAGGGAGGGAGGGAGACAGTGTGAGCAGGGGAGAGTTAGAGAGAGAGGGAGACACAGAATCTGAAGACAGGCTCCAGGCTCTGAGCCAGCTGTCAGCACAGAGCCCGATGCGGGGCTCGAACCCACAAACTGTGAAATCATGACCCGAGCTGAAGTCAGACGCTTAACCAACTGAGCCACCCAGGCGCCCCAAGCCCAGACAGATTTTAGAGAAAGTATTTGTGGAACAGGTATTTCATGTATCTTAGAGGCAGTAGAGCTATACTGGCTGTATCCAGTTCTGGCCCTTGGAACATCAGTAGAAGTTTGTCCCTTTCCTCTGTTCTTTATTTCCCCTCACATCCTTTTTCCCACCTCAAATGTGATGTGGTGGCTGAAGCAGCAATGGCCACATGAAGGAAAGTTTGAGAGACTTAAGAGATGTCAGCCCTGGTATCACAGAGC
Source organism: Proteles cristata cristata (assembly GCA_017311185.1). NCBI lineage: Eukaryota > Metazoa > Chordata > Mammalia > Carnivora > Hyaenidae > Proteles > Proteles cristata. The sequence continues at coordinate 16,629 of JAESUZ010004262.1, forward strand.
TGCTAAGCTGACAACAGCAATGTCAAACTCTATAAACTCTACAATATGAAATCTTACAATACTTGATATAATAATCAAACTCTACAATATGAAGCAAATCAACTCTCATTCATTTAAACCCTTGTAATTTGCAGGGAAATGCTGTCCCGAAGCAGCATGTCCACAGAATCCACTCTACCTTCTGCAGCAGAGCTGGAGGAGGAGCAAACTCGAGGCCATATTTGGATGTCACTGCTTCTCCCTGGGTGTCTCATAGAGCACTGAAAACCTAAGGGATCCAAAAAGAGAACCCAAGATCCACTTGCGACATGACCTCCTCCTCTGCTCCTCATGTGAGAGGACAGTGTCTCTAACTGTTCATTTGCTTGAGCCACAAACCTGAGAGACATCCCTGCAGCCTCCCACTCTCTCAACTCCCAGGGCCAAACTGTCGCTAAACTCTGTGGCTTCTGCCTGAAGATCATACTTAAATTCCACCTCTTCTGTCATCTCTGCCTTGTTGCCTGAGCCACCACATCTCTCACCTGAAACTGCCTCTTTGCTCCTCTCCGCTCTCTCCCAATAGCTGCCACAGTGGTCTTTCCAAGGCATGAAAACACTTAACAGGTAAAATGATGAAGGTCAAATCAATGATCTGAAAGACCAAATGAAAGAAAGAAAGAAAGAAGGAAAGAAAGAAGGAAAGAAGGAAAGAGAAAGAAAGAAAGAAAGAAAGAAAGAAAGAAAGAAAGAAAGAAAGAAAGAAAGAAAGAAAGAGGAAAGAAAAGAAATAAAAAGAGAAACAAGGGGCACCTGGGCGGCTCAGTCAGTTAGGCATCTGACTCTTGGTTTCAGCTCAGGTCATGATCTCATCGTTCGTGGGTTCGATCCCTGCATCAGGCTCTGTGCTGGCAGCTCAGAGCATGCTTGGGATTCTCTCTCTCCCCTTCTCATTGCCCCTTCCCTGCTCGCTCACTCTCTCTCGAAATAAATAAATAAACATTAAAAAAAATGTAATACAAAATCGAAGAACCCCTTCACGGTGCAGAGCTTGAGCTTGATGATTTGAGTAAAAAAGCAGAGAGACCCGGAGGACTGGTCCAGGAGATCTAAGATGCAAAGAGTTCTGTTCCTCAACTCTGGAAGCAGGACGACAGAGGCATGCAGCACCCACAGAACACTGAGAAGAAAGGCTTGAGATGCACAGGCCCCCCACCCAGGCAAGACGGTACCTATCAATCATGGCCAAAGACAGACATTTTTGGTCAGTGGAATACATGTAACCCATGCACCTTAGTAGAGAATAAGAAGTTCTCTAAGCAAATGACTACTGAATGACGACAAGGGCTCAAAGTATGGGGAGGCAAAAGGGAGGGTAAATGGCGACAAGCCACAAGTCTTAGTATGTACAGTGAAACGTGAAATGACAAAGGTGCCGTTGATGAGGGAAACAAAAACAATAGAAAATGTAGCTTAATGAAATCTCCCTCCAGCTTGCAGCCCACTGATAAGACATCTGAAACATGCATACTGTGACCCTGTTCAAGGCTGCCTTACTTGCTTCATGTTGTTTTATTAAAGACTAAAAGTAACCTTATCTTAACAGCAGCTAGCGCCTCAAGATCCTGAAAGCCTTACTTTCAAATTCCTTAGAGACTTACACTACCCCTAACTCCCCCTAACTGAAAAGTATACAGTCAGTTACTTCTCACAACCCCAGTGTAGCTCTTTCTGTCCACGGGTCCTGTCCCTGTGCTTTAATAAAGTCACCTTTCTGCACCAAAGATGTCTCAAGAATTCTTAGTTGTTTGCTCAAGAACCCTATCACAATGATTAGGAGTTTGTAACATTAAGTATTACATTAGGATTCCTGAGATACAAGTTACCTACTATAAAGAAAATATAATGATAGCCTAGAAAACAAAAAGGAATTACTAACTAACCAAAACCCAGAGGTTAAAGGTTAGAGATCAGAGGACAAATAAGAATTAAAAGTGTTCCAAAGCTTCCATTCCAAGGCCCTGTGAGGGCGGGAGAGACTGGAGGGGAAAAAGATTTCACTGTTATTTGTGTAAAAAAAAAAAAAAAGCATAAATCCTGCTTTGGGGTTTCTATGAGAGACATACCTAAAACTAAGTGACAGAGGAAGGCTGAAAAGCGAAGAAGCCTAAAGGTACATGTGACAAACACTAACAAACAGAAAGGAAGTGCAGCCATGTGAACGTCAGAAAAAGCACCGTTCAAGACCAAAAATATTATAGGAAATGAGAGACATTCTGTATTGATTTTAAAAGAATCTTTTTTAATGTTTTATTTATTCCTGAGAGAGAGAGAGAAATAGCATGAGCAGGGGAGGGTCAGAGAGAGAGAGGGAGGCACAGAATCTGAAGCAGGCTGCAGGCTCTGAGCTAGTTGTCAGCACAGAGCCCGACGCGGGGTTTGAACCCACGAACCGTGAGATCATGACCTGAGCTGAAGTCGGATGCTTAACCGACTGAGCCACCCAGGCGCCCCATATTGATTTAAAAAAGAAAGAAAGAACCCATGAATAGATTGGGCAAAGGATTTCTATGAGTACAAACTCCTTCCCTGGTAAAGCATGACCTGAACTGCCACGAGACTATATATAGTCTTTATGTAATCTACTACGTGTGAATGCGCACACATTTCCCTGACGAAGCATCCAAGTGTTTCAGTACAGGGTGCTTGCTGTTCCAGGCCCTGTGTGTGGTATTACATAATATACGGTATGCGTACTACGTTTTCTTACAAAACTGTCAAACTTCCCAAACCCTGAATTAATATATGAATTCTGTGTGATGCCAATCAGAAGTCTAATGGGGTTTTTCCTGGAATTGGATAAAATGATTTTAAGGATCATATGAAAGAATTCACATTTAAGAAAAAGAAGAGCCAAGAAAAAGAACAGTGGGAGGATGGCCTTATCAAAATTAACCACAAAACCACTGTGATAAAAATACGGTGTTGGCACGGCAATATACAAATGGAGACAATGAGTAGAATGCAATAGAAAGCCCAGAAATAAATCCAAGTACACATGAGAACTCAGTGTATGATAAGAGTGTAATTTCACATCAGTGTAAAAAAGGCGGTTCTTTAATAAATGATACAGCCATAATTAACCGTTTACCTGGCATTTTTAAAAAAAGAGCTACGTATACTTATGACAATGTTCACGGAGTAGAGATTTATATGTTAAAAAAGAAAATAATAAGCAGGGGTACCTGGGTGGCTCAGCTGGTTGCGCGTCAGGACTAGCTCAGGTCATGATCTCATGGTTCGTGGGTTCAAGCCCTGTGTCGAGCTCTGTGCTGACAGCTCAGAGCCTAGAGCCTGCTTCAGATTCTGGGTCTCCATCTCTGTCTATCTCTCCCCTGCTCATGCTCTTGCTCTCTCTCTCTCTCACAAAAATGAATAAACATTAAAAAAAATTTTAAAGAAAATAATAAGCACTTAAGAAGAAAATTCAGGAGAATATTTGTACAAGCTTGTGGATGGGGAAGATGTTCCAAAGAGGAGATACTCAGAAATCATAAAGCGATGTGTGTGTATATACATCTCCACTGTTATTCAACATAGTGTTGAAAGTCCTAGCCTCAGCAATCAGGCAACACAAAGGAATAAAAGGCATCCAAATTGGCAAGGAGGAGGCCAAACTTTCACTCTTCGCAGACGACATGATACTTTACGTGGAAAACCCAAAACACTCCCCCAAAAAACTGCTAGAGCTGATCCATGAATTCAGCAAAGTTGCAGGATATAAAATCAATGTACAGAATTTGGTTGCATTTCTATACACCAATAATGAAGCAGCAGAAAAAGAAATTAAGGAATCGATTCCATTTAGAATTGCACCAAAAACCATGAAATACCTAGGAATAAACCTAACCAAAGAGGTCAAAAATCTATACACTGAGAACTACAGAAAGCTTATGAAAGAAATTAAAGAAGACACCAAAAAATGGAAAAATATTCCATGCTCATGGATTGGAAGAATAAGTATTATTAAAATGTCAATACTACTCAAAGAAATATACATATTCAGTGTAAACCCTATCAAAATAACACCAACAATCTTTCACAGAGCTAGAACAAACAATCTTAAAATTTCTATGGAATCAAAAAGGCCCCCGAAAAGCCAAAGCAATCCTGAAAAAGAAAACCAAAGCTGAAAATTCAGGACTTAAGCTGTATCACAAAGCTGTGATCATCAAGACAGCATGGTACTGTCACATAAATAGACACATAGATCAGTGGAACCTAGAAATGGACCCACAACCATATGGACAACTAATCTTTGACAAAGCAGGAAAGAATATCCAATGGAAATAAGACAGTCTCTTGGGACACTTGGGTGGCTCAGTCAGTTAAGCATCCCACTTCGGCTCAGGTCATGATCTCACAGTTGGTGAGTTGGATGGAGCCCCGCATCAGGTTCTGTGTCAACGGCTTAGAGCCTAGAGTCTGCTTTGCATTCTGTGTCTTCCTCTCTCTCTGTCCCCCCCGCCCCCCATCTTTCTCTCAAAAATAAAACATTTAAAAAAAGAAAAGAAAAAAGTCTCTTCAGCAAATGGTGCTGGAAAAACTGAACAGCGATATGCAGAAAAATGAACCTGGACCACTTTCTTACACCATACACAAAAACAAACTCAAAATGGATGAAAGATCTAAATTAAGACAGAAAGCCATCAAAATCCTGGAGGAAAAAACAGGCAACAACTTCTTTGTCCTTGGCGACAGCAACCTCTTACTTGACACATGTCCAGAGTTAAAGGAAACAAAAGCAAAAATGAACTATTGGGACATCAAGATAAAAAGCTTCTGCACAGCGAAGGAAACAATCAGCAAAACTAAAAGGCAACTGGCAGAATGGGAGAAGATATCTGCAAATAACATATCAGATAAAGAGTAAGTATCCAAAATCTATAAAGAATTTATCAAACTCAACACCCAAAAAACAACTAATCCAGTAAAGAAATGGGCCAAAGACATGAATAAAGACTTTTCCATAGAAGACATCCAGCTGGCTAACAGACCCATGAAAAGTTGCTCAACATCAGTCATCATCAGGGAAATACAAATCAAGACCACAATGAGATACCACCTCACACCCGTCAGAATGGCTAAAATTAACAACTCAGGCAACAACAGATGTTGGTGAGGATGCAGAGAAAGGCGAATCCTTTTGCACTGTTGGTGGGAATGCAAACTGGTGCAGCCACTCTGGAAAACAATATGGAGGTTCCTCAAAAAATTAAAAATAGAACTACCCTACAATCCAGCAATGGCCCTACTAGGTATTTATCCAAAATATACAGGAGTGCTGATTTGAAGGGGCACGTGCACCCCAATGCTTATAGCAGCACTATCAGCAATAGCCCAAGTATGGACAAGAGCCCAAATGTCCATTGAAAGATGAATGGATAAAAATGTGGTATGTGTGTGTGTGTGTGTACATACCATGGAATATTACTCGGTGATCAAAATGAATGAAATCTTGCCATTGAAACAACATGGATGGAACTAGAGTGTATTATGCTAAGCAAAATAAGTCAGAGAAAGACAGATTATCATATGAATTCACTCATATGTGGGCTTTAAGAAACAAAACAGATGAACATAAGGGAAGGGAAGCAAAAATAACATAAAAACAGGGACACAAACCATAAGAGACTCTTAAATACAGAGAACAAACTGAGGGTTGCTGAAGGGGAGATGGGTGAGGGGATGGACTAAATGGGTGATGAACATTAAGGAAGGCACTTGTTGGGATGGGCACTGGTGTTATATATAAGTGATGAATCACTAAATTCTATTCCTGAAATCCTGAAATATAGTGAAATAGTATTACACTATATGTTAACCTACTTGGATTTAAATTAAAAATAAATAAAAATAAAAGAAGTTCCTATCTCTGGCTACCTGTCGTTTTCCAATTGTCTCTCTGCCCATCTCTGTCACTATCTTTCTCTCTGTCTCCAGTTTTTTTCTCTGTCTCTCCCCTGCCTCTCTTTTTCTCAAGGCTGCCAATCTTAACAAGCTGGTAATTTCACAGAATCAAATGGTTAAGAGCAAGGACCCTGGAGCTAGTTCAGCCACCACCTGGGTTCAAATACTGTTCTTCCACTTATTGTCTGTGTGACATGCACAAGTCCTATCCCCTCTCTGAGCCTCAGTTTCCTCATCTATAACATAGGGAAAACCATCACGGCTACCAACTAGGACTGTTGTGACAACTGAATGAATACTATGTGTGTAGAACGGTCCTAAGTGTTTGACACAGGTTAGCTATTTATGTTAGTATGACATCAATAAAATACCTCGGTCATCCCAAATGGGCATGTGAATTCCTGAGGATTCCACTCGACACTTTTTATTAAAAAATTTTCAATCTACAATAAAGTTAAAAAGATGAATACAATGAACACCTCTATGTCCTTCATCTAGCTCCCCTAACTGTTCACATTTTTGCCACATTTGCTTCATCTCACTCCATATATATAGCAATTTTTTTTTTGCTGAATTATTTGCAGGCATTATGACACTTTATCTCTTAATAGCTAACGGTGTTTTTCCCGAGAACAAGGACATTTTCCTTTGGTACCATACCCAGGATATTTAACATTGATACAATATTAGCATCCAATATGTGGTTCATAATCGAATTTTTGGGTCCCTGTCTTAATTTATCCGTGTGCTCCCAGGAAACAACATAAGCAAGAGTCAGGGAACAAACATGAGAAGAGAAGAAGTGGCTGAGAGATCAAGGCAGTGATGAATGAGTAAGATTGCAAACAATGAGCATGAGTCAGGATGAATGAATAAATACAACCATCATTATTATAATCAGTATTGTTATATTTATGTGTTATTATAACAGAGACATACAATACCATACTTCTATTGTTATACTGCATTATATACTTATAGTCTATATCACTAGATTATACATTATAACAGTAAGTATAATATAATAATTATGGTTGTTAGAGGTAATACTTTTTGAGCTTTCACTATGCAACCATGCACTGTTCATTTTACATGAATTTCTCTGTTTGATCCTCACAATGGCCCTAAGATTCCATTTTTTCTACCTTACAGGTAAAGAAATTGAGGCCTAGTGGCCAAGCCAGCATTTGGACCTAGGATACATTCTTCCTAAGCCCACTGTGAGGGAGTGTATTGTAAGGGGTGGAGTCATCCTTTACAGAAAGGGTGGGTCCCAGAGCAGTGTCCCCCCACCCCCACCCCGGGGTGCCAGGTACTCACTGTCCTCAGTGGGCCGAATGTCTACCCGCAGCTGCAGGTAAGGTTTGGAGGCTGTGGCGAAGGCCGTGCTGAGGTCCCAGTCAGATAGGAGTGAGAGGTAAGTTTCCTGCCCGAGCCGATCCCGGCCTAGGTAGCTGATGCCAAAGTTCTTCTTCCTGGATAGAGGAAGTGCGGTGGCTTTCAAGTGCCCCAGTGCCCTAGCGGCCTCAGGGACAGTTTCCACAAGATGCCAGGGAAGACAGAGACAATGATGAACAACTCCCTACCATGTGTTGGGTACTGTGCCAAAGATTGTGGGCAGCTTGAGGTCAGATTGTTTATCTGTACTTTGTTACACAAACGCAGAAACAGATACACAGTGTGCCTATATCTAGAGGGCACACTGAAAACTTAGATTATTAGTCCCCTCTAGGGAGGGTAACAGGGTAGTTCAGGGATAGAGGTGGGAAGAAAGCTGCCTTTCTACTGCGTACAAAATAAAGCAATCTGTATGTTTAGTTTTCACAACGAAAATATGTTTATGCAAAAAAGCCAAACAACAACTAAGAATTTATTCTTCACTTACACTTGGGCAAGTGTGATAACTAAGGTAACCATGGAAATAGCATTAAGTACCTATGGCTTTGGTATTCTTTGAATTTGCTACCATGTGCATGTATTCCTTCAAAATAACAACCACAACAAAATAACCATCACACCTGTCCCCAGAGACACCACGTTTCATGTATCAGGTTGGCAAATTTTCCAATGTTTTCTAGTAACCAATGTTTCTGAGGAAAACAGGCATTTTATATGCTGCTGGTGAGACTGTAAATCACTAAAAAACCTGTCTGGAGAGCATTTTGGAAACATCCATTGAATTTTTAAAAAGCACACACCCTTTAACCCAGAAATACCACTGCTAGGAATTTATCCTATGAGCAGATTTCCCCAAATATTCCCATATAGGCAAAAGTGGCAGTTCATTGGGGGACTGTTCGTAATAATAAAACAAAGTAACAAACAAAAGCCCTACAAAACAACAACTTAAAAGCCAAACAACCACTGTTGAGGTAGGTGGCCCAATGGTCGGTCTCCCAGCATCCCATAACTCACCCGTTTAAGTCAAAGGCTCGGATGAGGATGTGCTGTAATACATCGAGTGAGGTGATCTGGGGGTCAACAGCAAAAGAGCGGAACTCAGGTGGCAAGAAGCTCTCACACTTCTAGGGAGAGAAGACACAGGGCCACCAGGTGTGACATCACCATAATGAAGTGGAGTGAGGGATAGGAGGCAAGGTCAGGGGGGTTGGGGGAGGGGCAGATGGGGGCAGGTGTTCTGAGCCATGGTGAGGGCTTTGGCTTTTGACTTGGAGGGTTCTGTACAGAGGAGGGATGTGATCTGACTTAGGATTTAACAGGATCCTTCTGGATGCTCTTGGAGGAACAGACTATTGGGGGCAAGGGAGAAAGCAGCAGTCCAGTGAGGAGGAGGCTACTGCAATAGTCAAGATACCCAATCCTTCTTTTAAAAAAAATTATTTTTGAGAGAGAGGGGTGGACAGAGAGAGAGGGGTACAGAGGATCCGAAGTGGGCTCTGTACTGACAGCAGACAGCCCGATGAAGAGCTTGAACTCACAAACCACGAGATCATGACCTGAGCCAAAGTTGGATGCTTAACCAACTGAGCCACTCAGGCGCCCCCACCCAATCCTTCTTCTGTGTCCTCCCGATGGTTGTCAGGATCACCATGTCCAGTGTGGCTCCCATTAAATCAATACAACATGCTGCACCAATTTGGCACATCTATCAATAATACTCCCCTGCTTAAATCTCTTCAAAGGCAACCCCAGGGTCCCAAGAAGGTGGGTCTATAGGACCCTAGCCACCCTCTCTTCAGTCAGCTTTTTTGAACTTCACACTCCGGTACTACCAAATGGCTGGAAGTTACTTTGAATACATCCTGGGTCCAGGACTTTGTTTCTGCTGTTCCCCCTGTCTGGAAAGTCCTTCCTCCTTTCTTCAACTCGCTCACTCACAGCTCAGCCATCTACTCTTCTGAATCCCCAAACCTCTACCTTAGAGCTCCCTGTATTACCCTGAGGTGATCTGTTAACTTCTTTCCAGAATCTACCTTCTTCTCATCAACACCAATGCCACCACCCTAGTCCGAGCCACCATCACCACTTGCTGAAACTATCACAACAGCTTTCCTACTCAGAATACATGCCAAAGGCCCTTCACAATCTGCCCCTCTCTTACCTCTTTGCTTTGCCTCCTACCCACTCTTGCCCTTGCTCTTTCTCTCCTGAAATATGGGAACCTATGGGAACATGCCAAGCTCATTCCCATCTTCCAGCCTTTGCCCTTGCTGTTCTCTCTGCTTCCACTCTTCCTCCGGTATGCACATGGCTGATTCCTTTTTTATCTGGGTCTCTGATCCTTCAATAGGTCTCTAGGGACTTCCCGGTACAACCTTGGCGAAAGTAACTCCCTAGTTCAGAAGCCTTTTCGTTATTTCTTCATGACATTCACCAGTGTCCAAAGCATCTCATTTATTTAGCTGTTTGTCTTCCCGACAAGCATGTCAGCTCATCGAGGGTGGGGACATGGAACAAAAGTGTAGTCTCAACACACATGTTAATTGACTTCAGCACCTCCTTTTCAGACACCAGCAGCCCCCACTCATTCCTCAGGGCCTCACTCCTTAACTATTATGGCCCCTCCTCCAGCCTTCCAGCCCCTCCTCTCTACCCATAATCTCCACCCTTCCATTTCTTAGGCCCCTAACCCCTCCATTTTCAGTCCCTACATCCTCAGGCCCTGCCCAGCATTCCCAGGTCCTGCCTCTCCCCCGCCCCCCGTTCCGACCACTATCATTCCGCCCTCAAGCCTCGCCCCTCAGGTAACATCCCAGATCTCGGGTCCCGCCCTCCAACCTAGGGCAGTCACCGCCTTCCCCTCCTGTGGGCACCCCAGTCGGGCAGGCGGATCAGCTGTCAGCCTCACCTTGACTCGGACCCGTACCACCTCTCGCTCCTCCTCCTCAGCCGCCGCCGCCTGGGCTCCCCCACCAGGTGGGGGCGCTCCAGAGCCGGCCAAGTCCGAGGATCCTGAGGCCGACGCCATCTCGCCGCCTCCCGCCTCAGGGCGACGGTTGACCGTCGCCCCCCACTCCGGTGAACACTCTACAGAGTGCGGGCGCCCGCGGCCCCACCTTCCGCCTGAGCGCAGGCGCAGAGGGCGCCGTGCGACCCTGCCCCCCACACTGCCCCTCCCACCTGGCACAGGGTGGAGACCGCCTCTGCGCATGCGTGTAGGATGCTGTTGCCAGGTATCCCGCCCCCAGGAGCCGAATGTGATGCCTCACTTCAGCCAGTGCGCAGGCGCCTGCTGAGGTCCCGCCTCCCGTCGTCTGCGGTTTGGTTGTTTGGACACTTTACTTCCGGATTCACCTACGTATGTTACAGTAACCACCCATTCAGGCGAGAGGAGTGGGCGGGGAAAGGAAGCAGCTGCTCTTGGCGTCAAAGCCCCTGCATGCCGCCGCTAGTCGTCTCCCGCTTCTGCATAGCAGATGATGTCATCTATTTCAAATGCCTGTGGCCCTGGCTTCAAGAGTCTGCTGAACGGGAAAATAATCCCTTTTCCAGAATCTTTGAAAAATGGTTTACTTTGTGAAAATTCGTGGAACATGACTTTTGCAGTTTCTGTCTGAATGATAAATAACTTACCAAAAAAATTGATTTTTACGCTCTCTGGAGGTCCTAGCTTTTTGTTTGCCTTCGTTTTACTTAATCCTCACAACACATTGAGGTCAGTCCTGTTATTAAACAGTATATGTCCACTAAATATCAGCTGAATGATCGAACATAATTCAGACTCCCCAAATCACAAAATGCATTCTGAAGGCATGCTTCTCACTTCATTGCACATCCATATGGTTTAGACAAAATACAGACTGCCCTTACAAATGTAATTTCTAACAAAGGAGTCCTGCAAGACGCCTGGACTTCAGTTATGGTTGCAATGTGATATGAATGCTACCCTTTAACATTAACTTTTTAGGGAAGTCTGCTATTTTGGTGTCTTTTTGTTTCCTTGGTATTAATATTAGATAATCGATTTTCTAGAAGGTATAAATAATGGGGAATTTTTTTTGAGAGCTAGCTCAGAGCCTGAAACCTGCTTCAGATTCTGTGTCTCCCTCTCTCTGCCCCTCCCTTGCTCCTTCTCTGTCTCTGTCTCTCAAAAACAAGAAAAAGTTAAAAAAAATCGAGTCTGCTTCTCATTAAAATTATCATAGGGTGGGATAAGCAAAATATTAGCCTGGATTTTGGAATTTAATCCTGAAGGCACTAAAGCACAGGTTTTAAATGGGGGTATGTGGTCAGCTGTCTTGTCTTGGTTGGGGGGGGGGCTTGGATGGAAAGATACTACTGGAAACAAGGAGATAAAAAAGAAGTCCTTGTCATAGTCCTGGGGAGACGTTTTTCTTTCACTCATTTATTTATCCTTCCATTCAACAAATACAAAGTATATGCCAGATAGTCTACATGTATTAATTGATTTAACCTGCATAAAAACCCTCTGAGGGAGGTACTATTATTAGAATTTTACCGATGAGAGCACTGAAGGTCAGAGAGAAACATGCTCAAGGTCAAAGGGACAGTTAGTGGCACAGAGGGTAAGTGCAATGGACACAAGGTGGGCCGTGTCTGGCTTTGGCTTTAGCACTGAGACATTTGTCAAAAGCTACGCTTGTAGGCTTGAGTAGAACCAGGATTTGAACTGAAGTTCTGCTCTGCACAGGTCACTGAGAGCCAGTCTTTGGATATCTTGTCGTTTTTTCATTCTTTTGTCATCTCAAAATTCCTCAAGTATCCATTTGTTTTATGGGTAGACCTCAAGGTCTATGAGGTTAATAAGAGAAATTGTGGGAGGAGTGATGGGGGTGGGTCTGTGGGGTGAATGATGGGAATCTGTGGGTACGTCATAGGTGGTCTGTGGGTACGTCATAGGTGGTCTGCGGGATAACAGGATGTGGGGTGAGTGATAGAAGATCTGTGGGGTAAGAGGTGATAAATTCTGTAAGGTAAGTTATAGGGGTTTGTAGGGTAAGTAATGACCGCCTATGGGGTAAATGGTAGGGAATTTCTGGGAAAAGTGAGAGGGTCTGTGTGATACAGGATGGAGGGCGTCTATGGGGCGACTCATGGGGTTGTAGGGTGTACGACTGGAGGTCTGTTGGGGCAAGTTACGGGGCATGTGGAGTGATGGGTCTTGTGTGAGTTTTGTGGGGTCTCGGGTGAGTGATGGAGATCTTTAGGGTAGTAATAGGTGAGTCTGTGGGGTGAATGATGGTGGGGTCTTTGGAGTGAGTAATGGGGACTGTTTGAGGTGACTGAGGAAAGATCCGTGGAGTTACTGATGGGGTGTCTGTAGGGTATCTGATCAAGAGACAAGATGGGGCGCCTGGGTGGCTTAGTCGGTTAAGCGTCCGACTTTCGCTTAGGTCATGATCTCGCGGTTCGCGGGTTCGAACCCCGTGTCGGGCTCTGTGCTGACTGCCAGCTCAGAGCCTGGAGCCTGTTTCAGTCTGTGACTCCCTCTCTCTCTGGCCCTCCCCTGCTCGTGCTGTCTCTCTCTCTCTCTCAGAAATAAATAAAACATAAAAAAAAAAAAAAGAGACAAGAGGCTGAATAGACTGAAGAACTCAAAGATTTGGAAAATTCTCAGCCTGTCCATATTGCAAAGGATGAGAAAGTGTGTTCTGGAGAGAATACCAAGGGTGTTAGTGGATGATTACTTCTTCAAAGAGATAATGGGTAAATTGTGGATCTAATTAGCCATCATGGGACTCTGTGGGGGCCAGTGATAGGGGGTTTGGGAGGTTATAAATTAGAGGTCTCTGTGATGATGATGATGGGGGTCTATGGCTGAGAGAATGGTTGTCTGTGAAATGAATGAGTGATGGAGGGGTTTGTGGGGTCAGTCATAGGGCATCTCTGGGATTAATAATTAAAGATCTCTCCGTGTTAGAGTCCAGATCTTTTATTTCCTGATTCTAAAAACTGCCATCATCATGAACCTCCTAGGTTCTTCTGTACCTTTGTCCCAGTGCCTCCTGGCAGCAGCTCCACATGCCTCCTTTCTTGCCCCTGCCTCTGGCCCTTCCGGTGCTTACCCATCAGCAGGAATTTGCCAGATCAATTCCCTTTGTCCCTCCAACCTGTGGGAGTAAGGACTGGACTCTTCTGACTGGTAGAGTGTTCCTCATCAGCCAGTGTCTGAGCTCGGCCTACATTAGTTCTGCTTGCTCTTGGCTTTTGTGGCTTTGGCATCCAGCATGCTCTGGGCATGAGCGAGCTGCTTCACAGAATCAAGCACAAGGATTCCAGGCAGCACCAGCCACAGAGCGTTCATGAAGACAAAGTAAAACCAGAAGTAGAGTGGGTGGCCCAGCTCCCCGTGCTGGAATCCGTCCCGGTGCTCTGTCAGGAAATAGAGCACATCCCCGTAGATCTGACCTGTGGGAGGCATAAGAGGAAAGGGAAACCAAGTGAAGAGGAAAAGCTATTCTGAGGCATTTCATAAGTCATCAGTCGAGGTCTCAGAGCTCAGGATTCCCAAGTCTAGAGAGCTAAGAATTCTGCAATCAGATAGCTGAAAATTTGAGGAATTACGAAAGTGAGAATTCCAGCAATCAGAAGCTGAGTATTTCTGAACTCAGGAGAGTGCATTTCGCCAGAACTTAAGGAAGCTCAGAGTCCTTTCACTCAAGACAGTTCGGGATTCCAGAACTAAAGAAAGCCAACCATGTAAGAACACAAGAGTACTGTGTCATATGAAGGGAGGATCCAGGGGCTTCCCACCGTGGTGGGCCACCTCATGTAACCTTCACAGGAGACTCTGGGGTGGGAAATGAACCCTCCCTACTTAAGAACACAGACCGAGAGCATCCTGGCTGTCCGAGAACCTCAGGAATATGTCAGTCTGACTCAGCCCTGGATGGGCACAATTGAGAGATCCTCCCTGCAGGGATGCCCCCGTGTCTGGAGATCCCTCAGCAACCCCTCCAGCACCCAGCGTGGGCCCTCTCCTCACCCACAGAGACCACGAGCTGTAAGACAAAGCGGAGGGGCTGCTGGCGGAGAAAGGCGATCACCACCCATAGGCTGAGTGGTCCCCAGAGGCAGGCTGTGATGGTTTCCATGCATATCGTGAAGTTGTCACTCCTGTGGGAGAAAGGACCGGAGAACACTGGCATCGGTCTGCTCTACCCACAGGGCACTCTATTAGTGCTCCTTGACTCACCACCACCCCAAACCACCGCAGGTCTCCCTTGATGGAGGCAAACACTTACAGGATATATCGGCTGTCTCCCTTGGCATACTCTTTCCCTGAAGAAGAGAAGAGGCATACATGAAGAATTAAGGCAAGAAAAGGAAATCAGACTTGTGAGAGCTGAGGGCCCATGTAAGCTGGGTTTTATAACCTCGCTATGCCTCAGTTTCCTCATCTGTGAAACGGGGTAGCTTTCTGGATTCTAGAGTTGACATACGTATAACGATAATTTCTACACACCTGACACAGAACAGTAAGTAATGCTGTGATTGTCTAGTATTCAATAAAATGTGGAATGAAAGGAGTTAAGTGTAGGTGACGGAGTGAGTCAAGCAGCCAATGAGTGAGCGAGAGTGAGTGAGAAAGAGAGAGAGAGAATGAACACACAAGCAAGTGAGCATGCAAGCACAGAGGTGAACAGATTAGTGAATAAAAGAGTGGGAGGAGGATTAGTAAGAAAAAGAAAGACCACACAATATAAAAATAGGCAAGAGACAAGAACAGTTTCTTCACAAAAGCGGATTCCTGAATGATCAATAAACATATGAAAGGTGCTCAAACTCTGATTAGTCATTAAGGAAAAGTAATGAGATATCACTTGCATCCACTAGGACTAAAATTGAAGAAACATCTGACCATACCAAGTGTTGGCGAGGACGTGGAGGGACTAGAACTCTCATATACTGCTGGTGGAAAATAAAATAGTGCAGCCATTTTTTAAAAGTTTGGCAGTTTTACATGAAGTTAAACACACATCTACCATTCTTCTCCTCCATATTTACAAGAGAAATAAAACAGATCTCCACACAGACTTGTATATGCTAGATCAAAGTGTTACGGAAGAATAGCAGTTTATTCATGAGGCCAATAGGGAGTATTATTTATAACAGCAAAAGACTTGGACAAGTCAAATAATTCTGTAACATCTATGCTTTAAAAGCTCTTCATGAACTGATGAGGAGTGATCCCATTTAAGAAAAGAAAAGTTCAGGAGTGCCTCAGTGGCTCGGTGGGTTAAGCATCCAACTTCAGCTCAGGTCATGATCTCACAGTTTGTGGGTTTGAACCCCGTGTCAGGCTCTATGCTGACCACTCAGAGCCCGGAGCCTGCTTCGAAGTCTTGTTTTCCTCTCTCTCTGCCCCTCCCCCACTTACGCTGTCTCTCTCTCTCTCAAAAAATAAATAAATATTTTTAAACTAAAAAAAAAAAAAAAAAGTTCAGGGGCGCCTGGGTGGCTCAGTTGGTTAAGCATCCAACTTTGGCTCAGGTCATGATCTCGCAATTCGTGAGTTCAAGCCCCGTTTCAGGCTCTTTGCTGACAGCTCAGAGCCTGGAGCTTGTTTCAGTTTCTGTGTCTCCCTCTTTCTCTGCACCATCCCTTCTGAATTTCTCTCTCTCTGTCTCAAAAATAAACAAGCATTTTAAAAATGTACAAAAAGAAAGCAAAGGTCAGAGGTGTATATAGTATATTACCATTTGTTTACACAAAAGGAAAAAAAAAGAGCTGATGATGATGATAAAGTTATGGCATCCCCTGTCTGCCAACACTGTCGTAAGCAACTTACATATATTTGCATATTACTGTTGTCCCTCTTTTGCAAATGACAAACTGAGGCTTATGTGTGTAATTTTTGTGTAAAAAAACCCTGGATAAAACATATGCAATTATTAACATTGATTAATAATTGGGGACACTTGGTGGACAGAAGGTAGATTTTCATTGCATACCTCTTTAAATGGACTTTTTGACCCAGGTGAGTACATCCCCAACAAAAAAGTTAAACGAAATTTTAAAATAAATTAACGTTAGAGTTGGTGAATGGATAAATACCTAAGCCAATCCCTGCCCAGAAAATTCTGTCCCACAACACATCAAAGAACTCAGGACTCACAGAGTTGGGACAAGAAAGCTTGGTCTTCAAGAAGATCTTCGTGGTAGAGGCTGAACCAGCCTTCAATCACCAGGTGAATGAACCCACATACTGCAAACCAGCACAGGGACAGTCGCCGCCAAGACCCCAAGGAGACGACAGAAGCACGACCTGACAACAGCCACGTGGTCACAACCAAGACTCCCGAAACAGAGAACAGGCCGGCCAGGAGATGCCAAGTTGGGCAGTCATTAGGCACAAAGTTGTCCAGCCTCAGGTGCCGAGGCCAGTATGGGTGCAAAGGGCTGGCATTGGTGGTCATGTCTTTGTAGGTTGATGTCGATGTAAGGAGAAAGGAGAAAAAAGGGCAAAAACTTGAACAAACACAAAGCACAGCATGAGATCATAAAATCAAATCCAAATAGTTTATTATCACCAGAAATGTAAATGGACTAAAATTATCAGTCAATAGACTGTAATACTGGATTAAAAATAATCTAATTATATGCCCTCCAGAAGCCATAAGAAGTGAGATACAGGAACCAGGCCAGATTCTACCCCTGGGGGGTCACAGTCAGCTAGAGAAGATATAGAAACCAGGCATGGTCCCTGCCCTCATTGGTCACAGTCTGGTGGGCGGACACAAGAACCAGATTAAGTCCCAGCTCATGTTTTGATAAGGGAGACACAGGGGCCAGGCGTGGTCCTCGCCCTCAGGGAGACCCAGCGACCAGGTTGGGTCCCACTGCAGGGGTCAGGGTCTAGCATATTTCAACAGAAAACTATTCCCTCCCTGTAGTCCTGGAGACTGCTGGACAGAAGAGAGAAAACTAATCAGAACTACAACCCTCAGATTCTGTGCATGGAAAGGCAGACCCTTCCTGAAATCGCGCATAAGAGTACCAACCTGCAAGAAAGAGGAGAGCGCAAGGAAGGGGTCTTGAGCGCAGCGCTCAAAAAAAACACGAAAAAAAAAGGGTCAAATACAGAGACCACCAATTAGAACTAGAAGTCTATAGGCCAGCTGCCCAATGAGAAAGCAGATCTGTCGTCCAGACAACCTCGCGGTAGCAGAGGGTTTGGCGCAGGCGCGTTTGGTGGGCGGTGGGAGTGTGGGCAAGGGGGAGGGTCTCTCGCAGGCGCTGATGACCAGCTGTTTAGCAGTTGAGAGCTTAGGGGATGGAGTGGTCTGGGGACACTCACCCAGTGGCGCGGTCACAGCGGTCGCCCTCAGAGGCTCCAGGCTAGCTCGCTGGTGGCGTAAAGACCCTGGCTCAGACTCATCCTTTCACAGGTCCTCGCCTTACGGAGTTAACCAATGGAGGGGCTGGGAAGGCGGCCAGTGCCGCTCCTAACCAATAGGACCTCTCTGTGTGCCGCCGGCCCCGCCCCCCCTGCGTGGTGCCATTTTCGCTGTTGGTTGAGACCGAGTCAGGAGTTGGATGACGGCTAGGATGGTGGGCGTTTTCGGGTTGAAGCCTGTCTGCAGTGAGTCTTGGCTTGATTTCCCTATCCCATTATCAACCATATCAGAAACCCGGTGTTTATCTTCCTCATCTACTGTTGAGTCATCATTGCTTTGTGCTCTCTTACCTTTGCCCTCTTTTTTTTTTAGGCAGAGCAACCGGTTCCCGGACTAATCTTCAATCCTCACTCCCGAAGCGGCAAGGACACTTAATATTATTGACAGGCAGATCACATTTGTACACTGCGCCTCTGCCCTCTCCCTCGGCGCTCAGAAGTCCTCAAGCGGTCTCCCTTACCTCTCCCGACTTCAAGTCAGAAGAAGCAGTGAAAACCCAGGCTCCACAGCCTTGCTGACCATTTGCCATGGAGACCCTCAATCTCCCTGTGCCAACTGTAAAGAGGCAATCCGAACTTCCTAACTCTAAGCCAGCAGGCACCCTAAACCGGGCAATCAATCAGAACCCAGACCTTCCTTTCCAATTACAACCCACAAGCTTTGGTCCTAAGGACCAATAGGCAGGAACTCTTCATCTGTCTTGCTTTCCCCCTCTGTCCGTGTCAGAGCAACCAATCAGAATGGGGATCCCTCAGTTTTCCAGCCAGTTAAGTATCAGGACTTCCCCACATCCAACTATCCAATCTGTCCTGGCCCCACTCAAATCAAGCTGTGCGGTCCTCAGGCTCATCATCCAATCATGAACAATAATAAATTAACCACGAACCAATCACAACGTGCCCCCTCTTCATGATTTCCAGCCTCCAAACCTTTATGCTGTGCCCATTCCTCACTCACCTCTATTCCCCACTGATCAGTGAAGAAAGAGCCTTTTGTATCTTTCCTACTTTTATTTGACAATAACAAACTGTATATAAAAAGGGCGAAGGAAGGCGGGGAGGCCCTGGATCTCCCCCCTCTCTGATTCCCCAAGCATCATCCACCCCTAGGCCCCAGTAGGGACCACCCCCTTCCCGCCTTGTGGTGGGGTGGGGATCGACAGGCATGGAAACTGTGTGTGTGCGTGTGCATGTGTGTCTGTGTGTGTATGTATCTGTGTGTTAGGGGTGTTGGGGGGGTGGTTAAGGATGGAGAGGGATCAAGAATTAGAGATTAGGGCCTTCCCTCATCCCCCATCAGAGCTGGCACCCTGAGGAGGGGTCTTGAGGGAGCTTTCAGGATCCACAGATGTGCCTCAGCCTATGAGACGGTAGAAGATCCAACATCCAAAAGTGACCCAGTGACTGGCCCAGCTGAGCTCTGACCACTTGTGGACAGTGTATGCCATGCCGTAGCCCTGTGGGAGAGAAAGAGGTAACAATGCCACTCGGCAAGAACAAAAAAATGTCTCAGGAAAACCCATCCTTTGCTCAAGGACATTTCTGTGACTCCATGGTAACCCTACGTGAGGCCCCAGAGAAGAGACTGGATACATAGGAAAGAGGGGTTTTTTTCTTTCATGTTTTCTTCTTCTCTAAAAATTATTTTAAGAACAAGACAAGGCAGTCCCACTCTCTGACCCATACTCTCCTTAATATAGAAGGAGCTCCCAGAAATCCATTTTTCAAAAAGAAAAAAAAAAAGGCAAAGGAGGTGAGTATGTCATTCTCACTAAGGAAAAAAAAAAACAATGGCTCTTAAACAAATGAAAAGATATTCATAACCTTCCTCCCCTCAAACTGGCAAACATATGCAGGAAGTCTGGGAGGCATTCTGTTTGCAGGGTGACAGGTATGGTCACAGAATGCTGGTGGGAGGGCAAAAAGGTGACTTCGCCATTGTAACTATGAGGGCTAGATCCTGTGGCTCTGTCTGTACCCTTGTGAATCCACATGGGTATGAGGGGATTACTTGGTGCGGCACCATTTGCAGTAGGAAAAGGGCTGGAAATCACCTGGGTGTTCACTGATCAGGGACAAATTATACTGTGTCATATCCTCACAATGGAAAACAAATGAACGAGGGCATTCCATGCACTTATGTGGAAGGTTTTCAAGAATTATATGAAAAAAGCGACACGCAGAACAATATTATTCATGAGTTACTTTAGGGTAAAAATTGGGGTGGGAAAGGGAATTAAAATATATTTTTATATTTACTTGTGCTTACATTTTAGTAAGACGACTAAAAGTAGTTACTTGTAAGAGAGCAGGGGTTAGACAGTAGGAGCAAGAATTTTCCTTGAAGACTGTTTGGTTTTTGAAGCTTATGATATATGCAATAACTAGTTTTAAGTGTTTTAATAACAATAAAACAAGAGGGGCACTGGCTGGCCCAGTCGGAAGAGCACACTACTCTTGATCTTGGGGCTGTGAGTTGGAGCCCCATGCTGGGTTGTAGAGATTACTTGAATAATTAAAAAACTTAAAAAAGAACTTTAAAAAATAAAACAAGAAAAAGTAAAAGTAGAACAAAACCCAGATTTTGCACCCAACCTGAATAAAAATGAAAAATTGTTTTCAGGGGTGCCTGGGTGGCTCAGTCAGTTGAGCGTCTGACTTCAGCTCAGATCATGATCTTGAGGTTCATGAGTTCGAGCCCCACATCAGGCTTGCTGCTGTCAGCCTGTCAGTGCAGAGTCTACTTTGGATCCTCTGTGCCCTTCTCTCAACCCCTCTCCCACTTGCGCTCTCTCAAGAATAAATAAATATTAAAAAAATTTGTTTTTAATGACGAGAAATCATAAAATAAGGTAATAAAATAATGCATAAAATCAAGTTTTATTTTCAATTAAAAATAAAAAATTTAAAAGAGAAGCAGCACCCAGATCCTGCAAGAGCCATATGAAGAAATAGTCTTTTTAAAATTGCTTTTCATTTAAAAAGGAGTAAAATCTGGAATGCGCATACTCCACATGAATAAAAATGGTATATACATTTTAATGTACCCTCTTAAAACAGAATCCAGAGTTTGCACACTCAACCTGAGTAAAAATATTTTTTAATTAAATAAGAAAGAAACCTTGAGAATTCTCCCTAAACAAAAATATGATGGAAGAATGAACTCTTTGAAAAGTAAAGCCCGGATTTTGCACGCCATCTCTGCGAAGTAAAATAAACATAGTTTGCACACTTGACCCTAATAAGAGCCCCAATGGTACGAATCAACCAGAAGGACAATGGGAAAGAGCGACCGAGGAGCGCAAGCTTCACAGGCTAGAGACACACGACACAAGGTCCTCAAGCCTCGGCCTCTTCACCTTTGTCCTCGTGGTTGTCACGAGCAGGTAGCACAACCCTAAGTCACCTCCAGCCCAGGGCCCCACCTCACCTGCTCCTCTGTGGTGTCATCCACATCGACATCAAACAGGGAGCCCAGGTAGGCCAGATGGAAGATGGCCAGGGCCCCAAAGAGCAGGTTTAAGGCTCGCACCCCCAGGCCCTGTGGGGGACAGACGGATATGCTTGGCAGCTGGATCTATTCACTGTTCCCCGGCCCCACCTGGGCAGGGGAACCCTGAGATGCACAAGGCACAGTGTATCCCAGGAATGAGGATGTCTAGGGCCCAGGGCATGCCCTGGGGTAGGAAAAAGATGGTTCAGATCTTCCTATGGGAGCTCAAGAGGAACCCAAGAATGAGGGTACTGTTAGCTTGAGGGCATCCAGGGGGAGATGTTCAGGCAGAGGAGGAAGAATGGAGGGGCTTGAGTTGGGGGGGTTTATGGCGATAAACGTTGGTTGCTGGGTGGGACACAAATCTGAGGTTGTCCATATTCCTCATTGCAAACAAATGAAAACACAAAAACAAATCCCCGCCTTGACCTATAAGGTTCACCGCTCTCCCCACCTTGCTCACTCTGCTCAAGCCACACTAGCTGCCTTGTTCCTCAAATATTCCAGGCTCTCTCCCATCTCAGAGCCTTTACACAGGTCGTTCTCTTTGCCTGGAATGCTTCTCTTCCTCATCTCATTCAGTTAAAGAACTCAAAAGTTACCTCCCTATTTAAAATTAAAACCACTGGGGCGCCTGGGTGGCTTAGTCGGTTAGGCGTCGACACCCGGCAGGTCAGCGATCTGGAGTTAGTGGGTTTGGAAGGCCGCGTGGGCTCACCATGCTGACTGCAGGCTCAGAGCCTGGAGCCTGTTACACAATCATGACTCTCCCTCTCTCTGACAGACCCTCCCCTGCTCACGCTGTCTCTCTCTCTCTCCTAGAAATAAATAAAACATTAAAAAAATTAAAAAAATAATAAAATAAATAAAATTAAAACCACTCACCCGCCCCAATATTTCCCCTCCCCTTTCCCTTATGTAATTTCTCCTTGGCATTAATCACAATCTAAGAAACTATTGTTCTTTACTGACTTTTTAGAAATTTACTGTCTCATCTGTTAAAATGTTTGTCCCATAGGGCTGGGACTTTAGTCTGTTTTGTTCACCACTGTGTCTCCAGTGCCTAGAATAGTGCCTGATACCAGCAGGTACTCAGTAAATGTTCACTGGGGGGACAAATGCCAGGTGTGTATACAGCAGGTGCTTGATAAATGTTTGTTAGAGAAATGGATGCTAGTGAAATAGAAGTGAGGTTCTGGGATGGCTCAGGCGCCAGGAGAGGAAGCTGGTCACCCTGAGACAGATAGAAGATGGAGACAGAAGTAATGGTTTTGACGGGGAGTGTTGGGCATGAGGTTGTCGGGGCTGAACCCTCACCGAGCGATGCTGGTGCGAACAGTTTGGTGGACACCGTTTCGACAAGACGCAGGCACTGAGGATCCGAGCCAGGCGCTTCCGGAGGACTGGGGCGGGTGCCAGGAGGTAAGGGGGTCAGGTTAGCCTCAGGGGACAGTGGTTCTAGCCCCCACCTTCCATCCCATCTGCTGGGCTGGGCTCTGCACTCACCATGTTCCACGTAAGTGATAAACGCCAGGGACAGCAGCACCGCAGCCAAATGGAAGCTGAAACCCTAGGGGGCCCCGGGGGCAATGAGGTGAGTGAGGAGGAGGCGCTGCCACCCCTGCCCAGCACCTCCCCACCCCACATCCCGCTCTGCCTTGCTCACATGCAGGAGAGCACTGGCTGCATAGGTGACCAGCACGGCTGAGAAGGTCCCGAGGCGAAGAGCATTCTTGAAAACATCTGGAAGGGGGAGATGTGGGTCAAGAGGCTCCCAGGATCCCCTCTACCCTTCCTGGGGGGCGGGGGGGCCATAGGGCAAGGTGAGGAACCCACGACCTGTTGGAGCTCCCAGGATAAAATCTTTATAATGGCCTCAAACTTAGCTCCTGATCTTCCCTCCCAACCTGCTCCTCCCATGGTATCCCCAAGTTCAGCCAATGTCAACTCTACTTTTCCAGTTCCTCAGGGCAAAAGCCCAGGATCACCCTTGCTTTGCCCTCCCCTACTCCCACAACTAAACTCAGCAAATCCTATCAGATCTATCTTCAGAAATTTTCCAGAATCTGACCTCTCTTCTCCATGGCCACTGCCACCGCTGCCATTGCTCGCTTGCACTACTGCTGCGGCCTCTTCCCTACTTCCAACCTTGTCCCCTTCCCATCTGCTCTCCCAGCAGCCAGAGGGTCCTGTTACGACCCAAGTCAGCCCTCAGCCGTCCTCGGCTCAGAACCCTGTTGTGGCTCCACTTCTCAGAGAAAAAGCCAAAATCCTTCCCGTGGCCAGTGAAGCACTACGGGACCAGGCCGCTGTCACCTCTCTGACCACATCTCCTGCCACTGGTCTCCTCGCTCACTCTGCTCCTGCTGCAATGGTTTACTCCCTGTTCCTCAAACATGCTCCTACCTCAGGGCCTTTGCACTGGCTGTTCCCTCCATCCGTTACACTCCTCCCTCACACATTTGCTTTGCTTGCTCTCTCACCTTGCTCAGGTCTTTGCTCAAATGTCACCTCCTCAGGGGGGCTTGCTTTGGATAATTTATTTAAAATTGTACCCCCCCAACATACACACACTTGTTCCAATACTCCCAGATGATCTTTACCTGCATTTTTTTTTAACCATAGCACTTGTCACCACTTGAAATATTATATAATTTTTTCTCTTAGTATCTGCTCTGCCCACAAAAATGCCACAGCCACAGGGGCAGGGATTTGGGGGTTTTCTCCCCTAGTCCCTGCAGTATCTTCAGTGCCTAGCACACGATAGTTCTCAGTAAACGTTTGTTATATGAATGTGGGAACGGGCCTGGGTTGAGGACTCTCAATTCTTGGGAGTGGTGACTCGGTGACTCACAGTTATTTAGCCAATAAGACATGGGCAAGTTCCAGCTTGTAACAACTTCCACCATGGACCGGGGCAGCTCCACGTTCAGTGGCTTGGACACTGTCAGGTCCCTGTAGGCAAAAGAGGCATGCAAATTCGTTTGGGGTCTCACCCCAGCTGACCTCCACATCTTTGTCTTGCCTAGCCCCGCCCCCGGGAGCACCCTCCCCCTCCCTGTGGCTCCTCTAGGCAGCACCCCGTGGGAGAGGGCCCCCCCCAGCCCTCCCCACCATTCCAGGTGATCCTTCTCCTCGGTGAAGCCGGCCCCTGCCAACGTGGCTGTGGCCTCGGACAGAAAGCCCACAAAATAGTTGCTGAAGTGGAAGGAGACAGCACTCTCGTAGGCTCGCAGCCACCTGGGGAGAAAGGGGTGGGGGAGACAGGGATCATTCCTAGGCCCCGGCATGATACC